>SJYT01003720.1:106732-165858 GCA_006410635.1 Cephalophus harveyi | reverse complement strand
GTGTCCTCTTTGATTTCTTTCACCAGTGTTTTATAGTTTTCTATATATAGGTCTTTTGTTTCTTTAGGTAGATATATTCCTAAGTATTTTATTCTTTTCATTGCAATGGTGAATGGAATTGTTTCCTTAATTTCTCTTTCTGTTTTCTCATTGTTAGTGTATAGGAATGCAAGGGATTTCTGTGTGTTGATTTTATATCCTGCAACTTTACTATATTCATTGATTAGCTCTAGTAATTTCCTGGTGGAGTTTAGGGTTTTCTATGTAGAGGATCATGTCATCTGCAAACAGTGAGAGTTTTACTTCTTCTTTTCCAATCTGGATTCCTTTTATTTCTTTTTCTGCTCTGATTGCTGTGGCCAAAACTTCCAAATCTATGTTGAATAGTAGTGGTGAAAGTGGGCACCCTTGTCTTGTTCCTGACTTTAGAGGCAATGCTTTTGATTTTTCACCATTGAGGATAATGTTTGCTGTGGATTTGTCATATATAGCTTTTATAATGTTGAGGTATGTTCCCTCTATTCCTGCTTTCTGGAGGGTTTTTATCACAAATATGTTGATTTTTGTCAACATAAATGTTCAACATAAAATGTTGAATTTTGTCAAAGGCTTTCTCTGCATCTATTGAGATAATCATATGGTTTTTATTTTTCAGTTTGTTAATGTGGTGTATTACATTGATTGATTTGCAGATATTGAAGAATCCTTGCATCCCTGGGATAAAGCCCACTTGTTCATGATTTATGATCTTTTTAATATGTTGTTAAATTCTGTTTGCTAGGATTTTGTTAAGGATTTTTTTTTTCAGTTTGTTAATGTGGTGTATTACATTGATTGATTTGCAGATATTGAAGAATCCTTGCATCCCTGGGATAAAGCCCACTTGTTCATGATTTATGATCTTTTTAATATGTTGTTAAATTCTGTTTGCTAGGATTTTGTTAAGGATTTTTGCGTCTATGTTCATCAGTGATATTGGCCTGTATTTTTCTTTTTTTGTGGCATCTTTGTCAGGTTTTGGTATTAGGGTGATGGTGGCCTCATAGAATGAAGTTGGAAGTTTACCTTCCTCTGCAATTTTCTGGAAGAGTTTAAGTAGGATAGGTGTTAGCTTTTCTGTAAATTTGTGGTAGAAGCCATCTGGTCCTGGGCTTTTGTTTGCTGAGAGATTTCTGATTACAGTTTCAATTTCCATGCTTGTGATGAGTCTATTAAGGTTTTCCATTTCTTCCTGGTTCAGTTTTGGAAAGTTGTACTTTTCTAAGAATTTGTCCATTTCTTCCAAGTTGTCCATTTTAGTAGGATAGGTGTTAGCTCTTCTCTAAATTTTTGGTAGAATTCAGCTGTGAAGCCATCTGGACCTGGGCTTTTGTTTGCTGGAAGATTTCTGATTACAGTTTCAATTTCCATGCTTGTGATGGGTCTGCTAAGATTTTCTATTTCTTCAGTTTTGGAAAGTGTACTTTTCTAAGAATTTGTCCATTTCTTCCAAGTTGTCCATTTTATTGGCATATAATTGCTGATAGTAGTCTCTTATGATCCTTTGTATTTCTGTGTTGTCTGTTGTGATCTCTCCATTTTCATTTCTAATTTTATTGATTTGATTTTTCTCTCTTTGTTTCTTGATGAATCTGGCTAATGGTTTGTCAATTTTATTTATCCTCTCAAAGAACCAGCTTTTGGCTTTGTTGATTTTTGCTATGGTTTCTTTTGTTTCTTTTGCATTTATTTCTGCCCTAATTTTTAAGATTTCTTTCCTTCTACTAACCCTGGGGTTCTTCACTTGTTCCTTTTCTAGTTGCTTTAGGTGTAGAGTTAGGTTATTTATTTGACTTTTTTTTTCTTGAGATAAGCCTGTATTGCTATGAACCTTCCCCTTAGCACTGCTTTTACAGGGTCCCACAGGTTTTGGGTTGTTGCATTTTCCTTTTTATTTGTTTCTATGTATATTTTGATTTCTTCTGTGATTTGTTGGTTATTCAGCAGTGTTTTGAATATGTTGGCATTTTTAACAGTTTTTCATCTGTAATTTACATCTAATCTTACTGCATTGTGGTCAGAAAAAATGCTTGGAATGATTTCAATTTTTTTTAATTTACCAAGGCTAGATTTATGGCCCAGGATGTGATCTATCCTGGAGAAGGTTCCATGTGCACTTGAGAAAAAGGTGAAATTCATTGTTTTTGGGTGAAATGTCCTATAGATATCATTTAAGTCTAACTGGTCCATTATATTATTTAAAGTTTGTGTTTCTTTGTTAATTTTCTGTTTTGTTGATCTATCCATAGGTGTGAGTGGGGTATTAAAGTCTCCCACTATTATTGTGTTATTGTTAATTTCCCCTTTCATACTTGTCAGCATTTGTCTTACATAATGCGGTGCTCCTATGTTGCGTGCATATATATTTATAATTGTGATATCTTCTTCTTGGATTTATCCTTTGATCATTATGTAGTCTCCTTCTTTGTCTCTTTTCACAGCCTTTGTTTTAAAGTCTATTTTATCTGATATGAGTATTGCTATTCCTGCTTTCTTTTGGTCTCTATTTGCATTGAATATCTTTTACCAGCCCTTCATTTTCAGTCTGTATGTATCCCTTGTTTCAAGGTGGGCTTCTTGTAAACAACAGATATAGGAGTCTTGTTTTTGTATCCATTCAGCCAGTCTTTGTCTTTTGGTTGGGGCATTCGACCTATTTGCATTTAAGATAATTATTGATAAGTATGATCCCATTGCCATTTACTTTATGTTTTGGGTTCGAGTTTATATACCCTTTTTATGCTTCCTGTCTAGAGAAGATCCTTTAGCACTTGTTGGAGATCTGGTTTGGTGGTACTGAATTCTCTCAGCTTTTGCTTGTTTGTAAAGCTTTTGATTTCTCCTTCATATTTGAATGAGATCCTTGCTGGGTACAGTAATCTGGGCTGTAACTTATTTTCTTTCATCACTTTAAGTTTGTCCTGCCATTCCCTCCTGGCCTGAAGAGTTTCTATTGAAAGATCAGCTGTTATCCTTATGGGAATCCCTTTGTGTGTTATTTGTTGTTTTTCCCTTGCTGCTTTTAATATTTATTCTTTGTGTTTGATCTTTGTTAATTTGATTATTGTCTTGGGGTGTTTCGACTTGGTTTTATCCTGTTTGGGACTCTCTGGTTTCCTTGGACTTGGGTGATTATTTCCTTCCCCACTTTAGGGAAGTTTTAAACTTTTATCTCCTCAAGTATTTTCTCATGGTCTTTCTTTTTGTCTTCTTCTTCTGCAACTCCTATGATTTGAATGTTGGGGCATTTAACATTTTCCCAGAGATCTCTGAGATTGTTCTCATTTCTTTTAATTCATTTTTCTTTTTTCCTCTCTGATTCACTTATTTCTATCATTCTATCTTTTACCTCACTAATCCTATCTTCTGCCTCCATTATTCTACTATTTGTTCCCTCCAGAGTGTTTTTTATCTCATTTATTGCATTATTCATTATATATTGATGCTTTTTTATTTATTCTAGGTCCTTGTTAAACCTTTCTTGCATCTTCTCAATCCTTGTCTCCAGGCTGCTTATCTGTGATTCCATTTTGTTTTCAAGATTTTGGATCATTTTCACTATCATTATTCAGAATTCTTTAACAGATAGATTCCCTATCTCTTACTCTTTTGTTTGAATTGGTGGGCATTTATCCTGTTCCTTTACCTGCTGGGTATTCCTCTGTCTCCTCATCTTGTTTATATTGCTGTGTTTGGGGTGTCCTTTCTGTATTCTGGCAGTTTGTGGAGTTCTCTTTATTGTGGAGTTTCCTTGCTGTGGGTGATGTTGGGCAGGTGGCTTGTCAAGGTTTCTTGGTTAGAGAAGCTTGTGTCGGTATTCTGGTGTGTAGAGCTTGATTTCTTCTCTCTGAACTGCAGTGAAGTGTCCAGTAATGAGTTATGAGATGTCAATGGGTTTGGAGTGACTTTGGGCAGCCTGTATATTGAAACTCAGGGCTATGTTCCTGTGTTGCTGGAGAATTTGCATGGTATGTCTTGCTCTGGAACTTGTCGACCCTTGGGTGGTGCTTGGTTTCAGTGTAGGTAAGGAGGCATTTGATGAGCTCCTGACGATTAATGTTCCCTGGAGTCAGGAGTTCTCTGGTGTTCTCAGGATTTGGACTTAAGCCTCCTGCTTCTGGTTTTCAGTCTTATTTTTACAGTAACCTCAGCACCATTGATAAAACATCTAGGTTAAAGATGAAAAGTTTCTCCACAGTGAGGGACACCCAGAGAGGTTCACAGAGTTACATGGAGAAGAGAAGAGGGAGGAGGGAGATAGAGGTGACCAATATGAGATGAGGTGGAATCAAAAGAGGAGAGAGCAAGCTAGCCAGTAATCACTTCCTTATGTGTGCTTCACAGTCTGGACTGCTCAGAGATGTTCACAGAGTTATACAGGGAAGAGAAGAGCGAGGAAGGAGACAGAGGTGGCCGTGAGAATAAAGGGGGAACCAAAAGGAGAGAGACAGATCCAGCCAGTAATCAGTTCCCTAAATGTTCTCCACCACCCAGAACACACAGAGATTCACAGGGTTGGGTAGAGAAGAGAAGGGGGAGGGAGGAGATAGAGGTGACCTGGTGGAGAAAAAGGAGAGTCCAAAGGGGGAGAGAGCAGTCAAGCCAGTAATCTCGCTCCCAAGTAAAAATGGGTACTGAAGATTGGGTACTTAAAGGTACAAAATTGATAACAAATACCAAAAATCAAAGATTAAAAATCTAGAGGTTGGGTTTTCAAAAGTACAATATTAAAAAGTCTCAATTACTATATATATATATATATGAAGTTTGCTTAAAAAAAATAAGGTCTCTCTTTTTTTGCAAAGTAATGGTAGATTATAAAAATGAAAATTAAAGGAATAATAGAGGACTTAAAAATTTAAAAATTAAAGAATTATAGTAAAAATAGTAAAAATATATCTAGGATTTTCTCTGGTGTTGTTGTGGGCAGTGTGGGGTCAGTTCACTTTCGGATAGTTCCTTGATCCGGCTTTTATTTCTCAAGATCTATAGGCCCTTTCCTATGTAGTTGGTACTAACTACAGGGTTTTAATCTAGCACCTGTCACTTCCAAGGAGGTTCCCTGTGTTTTAGCTTCTCCTGTTTGCTGTTCTCTTCAGTGTCTGATTTCCACCCTGATACAAGGTGGTGGTGGTGGACACTTTTTTAGACTCACTTGTTCAGTCGTGCTATGGGGAGGGAGGGATACTGCAAACAAATAAAACTGGCGTGTGCTCGCAGTGTCTCAGTCACACTGGGTTTGTCCCCATTCGTGGCATGTGTGCTTTCCTGTATACACTGCTTAGGCTCTAGGTTGCTCTGCCAGAACCATCCGAGGCCGGCCTTGGGCTGCATGCACCTCCCAGGTCTAAGTCGCTCAGGTTCAACCACTCAGGTAGTCCTCAGAGGCGCAGACTTGGTTGAGCCTGAGTTTTGTGCCCTTCCCACATCCGAGCAGCTCAGGTGACCAGGTGTTTGGCGAGCAAGGTCACTGCGACTTACCTCCCCTGTCCCTGCCACTTGGTTTTCTGGGTGTACAACCGGCACACCTTCTCAGGCGGACATTGACCGTCCAGAATCCCAGAAACTCTTGGTTAGCAAAGAAGCCTGCTTGCAGTCTGGTAGGTAATGCCTCTCTGGGGCCGCAATTGCCCCCTTCCAGC
The DNA here is from genome assembly GCA_006410635.1 of Cephalophus harveyi. Taxonomy (NCBI): domain Eukaryota; kingdom Metazoa; phylum Chordata; class Mammalia; order Artiodactyla; family Bovidae; genus Cephalophus; species Cephalophus harveyi. The sequence continues at coordinate 160,177 of SJYT01003720.1, read as the reverse complement.
TCTGGCTGCCCTCGCCTGCCTGTCACCAGAGGGGGTTGGGCCGGTCTGCATGTGGCTAGCTCTGCTCAGTCCTTTGTTCTGTGAGCGGGCCTGGCGAAGTCTTAGGTTAGGGCTTTTCACGTGGTAGCTATCCCACAGCCTGGTTTGCTATCCCAAGTTAGTTCCCTCAGATTGCCCTCAGGGCATTCAGGTCCAGTCCTTACTTGAAGCAATGCAGCCTGCGCCTCCCCGCCGCTTGCTAGTGGCGGGTGCAGGTGTCTGCGCTGCTTCTCCACTGCGGGAGTTACCACTGGGCACGTAATCTGTGGGTTTTAATTATTTATTTTTCCTCCCAGTTATGTTGCTCTCTGTGGTTCCAAGGCTCGCCACAGACTCAGCATTGAGTGTTTCCTGGTGTTTGGAAACTTCTCTCTTTTTTAAGACTCCCTTCCCTGGGATGGAGGTCCATCCCTACCTCTTTTGTCTCTCTTTTTATCTTTTATATTTTTTTCTACCTCCTTTTGAAGACAATGGGTTGCTTTTCTGGGTGCCTGATGTCCTCTGCTGGCTTTCAGAAGTTGTTTTGTGGAATTTACTCAGCGTTCAAATGCTCTTTTGATCAATTTGTGGGGGAGAAAGTGATCTTCCCATCCTATTCCTCTGCCATCTTAGGACTGCCCCTCCCAGAACCACAATTTGAAAACATTAGTTTTTTGGTACTCGGCCTTCTTTATGATTCAAATCTTACATCCATATATGACTACTGGAAAAACAATATCTTTGACTATATGAAACTTTCTTGGCAGAGTGATGTCTCTACTTTTAAATATGCTGTCCAGGTTTATCACTGTGAACAGAGAGGTGAATTAAATTTCTGTCTTGGTATATGCCCAGGAATGGCATTGCTGGATCATACAGCAACTCAATTTTTTTGTTTTTTTGAGGAACACTGATACTGTTTTCCATAAGTGAAAGTCACTCAGTCATGTCCAATTCTTTATGACCCCATGAACTACATAGCCCATGGAATTCTCTAGGCAAGAATACTGGAGTGGGTAGCGTTTCCCTTCTCTAAGGGATCTTCCCAACCCAGGATCAGACCCAGGTCTCTCACATTGCAGGGAGATTCTCTACTAGCTGATACACCAGGGAAGCCCAAGAATACTGGAGTGGGTAGCCTATCCCTTCTCCAGTGGATCTTTCCCACCCAGGAATCAAACCAGGGTTTCCTGCATTGCTGGTATATTCTTCAACAGCTGAGTTACCAGGGAAGCCCCATAATAGCTACACAAATTTACATTCCTACCAATAGTGTAGGAGGGTTCCCTTTTCTCCATACTCTCTCCAGCATTTATTGTTTGTAGATTTTTTATTTTTATTTTTATTATGGCCATTCTGATCAGTGTGAGGTGGTACCTCATTATAGTTTTGAATTGCATTAATGAGATTGCAATTTAACTTCCACTTTGCTTAGTCTTACCTCTAGGTCTCAAAACTATCCTGTCCATGGGGTTGTTCAGTCACTCAGTTGTGTCTGATTCTTTGCAATCCCATGGACTGCAGCACACCAGGCTTCCCTGTCATTCACCATTTCCCAGACTTTGCTCAGCTCATGTCCATTGAAACAGTGATACCATCCAACCATCTCATTCTCTGCCATCCTCTTCTCTTGCTTTGAATCTTTCCCATCACTAAGGTCTTTTCCAATAAGTTGGCTCTTCTCATCAGGTGGCCAATACCTTGGCACATGGAGTAGCTCAGCAAATAATCAAATTACTTAGCTGTCATCTTCTATGTACTAGACCTTCACATCTATCATCTCCAGTCCTTACAAAACCCTAAAAGGTAAGATGATATTTGTTCTACTTAAGAAATGAATAAACCAAGGCTTAGATGTGATGGATTTTCACAAGATTACACATCAAAATGGAAACACAAGCTACACTGATTTTCATGATACTAGACTGCTTTTCATGACCTGAGCCACAGTCAGCTCCCGGTCTTGTTTTTGCTGACTGAATAGAGCTTCTCCATCTTTGGCTGCAAAGAATATAATAAATCTGATTTCTGTGTTGACCATCTGGTGATGTCCATGTGTAGAGTCTTCTCTTGTGTTGTTGGAAGAGGGTGTTTGCTATGACCAGTGCATTCTCTTGGCAAAACTCTATTAGTCTTTGCCCTGCTTCATTCCGTATTCCAAGGCCAAATTTGCCTGTTACTCCAGGTGTTTCTTGACTTCCTACTTTTGCATTCCTGTCCTCTATAATGAAAAGGACATCTTTTTTGGGTTTTAGTTCCAAAGTCTTCTAGGTCTTCATAGAAGTGTTCAACTTCAGCTTCTTCAATGTGAAGTCAAATGGGCCTTAGAAAACATCACTACAAACAAAGCTAGTGGAGGTGATGGAATTCCAGTTGAGCTATTTCAAATCCTCAAAGATGATGCTGTGAAAGTGCTGAACTCAATATGCCAGCAAATTTGGAAAACTCAGTACTGGCCACAGGACTGGAAAAGGTCAGTTCTCATTCCAATCCCAAAGAAAGACAATGCCAAACAATGCTCAAACTACCACACAATTGCACTCATCTCACATGCTAGTAAAGTAATGATCAGAATTCTCCAAGCCAGGCTTCAGCAGTATGTGAACCGTGAACTCCCTGATGTTCAAGCTGGTTTTAGAAAAGGCAGAGGAACCAGAGATCAAATTGCCAACATCTGCTGGATCATGGAAAAAGCAAGAGAGTTCCAGAAAAACATCTATTTCTGCTTTATTGACTATGCCAAAGCCTTTGACTGTGTGAATCACAATAAACTGTGGAAAATTCTGAAAGAGATGGGAATACCAGACCACCTGACCTGCCTCTTGAAAAGCTATATGCAGGTCAGGAAGCAACAGTTAGAACTGGACATGGAACAACAGACTGATTCCAAATAGGAAAAGGAGCATGTCAAGGCTGTAATATTGTCACCCTGCTTATTTAACTTAAATGCAGAGTACATCATGAGAAACGCTGGACTGGAAGAAACCCAAGCTGGAATCAAGATTGCCGGGAGAAATATCAATAACCTCAGATATGCAAATGACACCACCCTTATGGCAGAAGAGGAACTAAAAAGCCTCTTGATGAAAGTGAAAGAGGAGAGTGAAAATGTTGGCTTAAAGCTCAACGTTCAGAAAACGAAGGTCATGGCATCTGGTCCCATCACTTCATGGGAAATAGATGGGGAAACAGCAGAAACAGTGTCAGACTTTATTTTTTTAGGCTCCAAAATCACTGCAGATGGTAACTACAGCCATGAAATTAGAAGACGCTTACTCCTTGGAAGGAAAATTATGACCGACCTAGATAGCATATTGAAAAGCTGAGACATTACTTTGCCAACAAAGGTCCACCTAGTCAAGGCTATGATTTTTCCAGTAGTCATGTATGGATGTGAGAGTTGGACTGTGAAGAAAGCTGAGTGCCGAAGAATTGATGCTTTTGAACTGTGGTGTTGGAGAAGACTCTTGCGAGTCCCTTGGACTGCAAGGAGATCCAACCAGTCCATTCTGAAGGAGATCAGTCCTGGGTGTTCTTTGGAAGGAATGATGCTAAAGCTGAAACTCCAGTACTTTGGCCACCTCATGCAAAGAGTTGACTCATTGGAAAAGACTCTGATTCTGGGAGGGATTGGGGGTAGGAGGAGAAGGGGACGACCGAGGATGAGATGGCTGGATGGCATCACTAATGCGATGGACAGTGAGTTTGAGTGAACTCTGGGAGTTGGTGATGGACAGGGAGGCCTGGGGTGCTGCGATTCATGGGGTCACAAAAAGTCGGACATGACTGAGCGATTGAACTGAACTGAGACTGCTTTTAACTGCTATAAACACTCGAGGTCTCCATTTCACCATGGATTTTAGGACAAGTGTTAGCTCTTCTTCCCCTCACCTCACATAAGAGATCTTCCTCACATTTGGCCAGCCTTTGTGCCTTTTTCAATAGCTTCTGACATAACTTAATAAGAGTCAGGATCTTAGGGGTTAGAGAGGCTTTGCCCCTCACAAAGTCTGTGCCCTTGGAACTATTACTTTAGTCTCCCTAGGACTCTGTTCCTTATCTTTTACACAGAACCTGAATGGGTACCTATTTCATGGGTTGTAATTACAATTCCAAGAACTTACTTAGGAGAAGAGTAAGCACTGGCATAGTTCAACCAGCAATGCATTTTATATTCACTTCATGGACTTTTTCAACCTCAACTTCGTTCTAAACTTCCTCAGATTCAGGCTCTTTTGTCTTCTTTTTTAGGAACTTCGCCTCTGTGCTCACATCCACACAGTTCACCATTTAAGAGCCCCAAATTCTTAAATTAACAAAATGCCCACTGATTATCCATATTGGTACATGTGTCATATGTATTTGACTACATACCATCATCATATGACATTTAAAAATATTCAAAATTTTCTTTTCTCTCTCTTTCTGAATAGAAATGAATTGCTTTGTTCTCCTAAGACCCTTGTGGTGAAAAGAAACAAAAAAATTTACACCCTCCAGTAAGTGTCTCTATGCTGACATTTAGAATTAGATTGCTTTACACAAGAAGTGACTCAACTTTACTAGAGGATCCAGTTACTCCAGATTCACCATCACCTCCTTATTTCACCAAGTTAATTACCAAAGCGCCGTTGAAGGGAGGAAATGCATATAATGGATCATTGTACTTTTAAGAAAAATCTCCTTGCCAATGCCTTTCGGGATGATGATTTTGATCTTAAGGAGGCACTGTCTCAGGAGGATGCAGGTTGTGGAGGCAAATGTCACAGGAAATAATCTGTGAACTGTCTCTTGGTACCCTGAATACCAAGCTCAGACCCCAGACATTTATCTCTCACAATATTCTAGAGGTACTTCCAAGTCTAGCAGAGCTGTGTTGCAAGATAAATTGGAAAATCTTCCTTTTCCTGCCGACTGGGCTCCTTCGGTCGTGACAGGCCCACGCTGCGTTGGGACAGAAGGTTGGTTCAGAATGGTAGTATAACCAGCCAACATGACTCAGGAAGAGGGTGTCAGGTATTTTTGTCCCGGGCAAAACAAATGCACATGGCCGCATGCTTGATTGGAGACTCTGCAAATAGATTTCCAAATTAAGTTTGTGAAAAGATAAAAAAAAAAATATGTGAGGCTTTAGGTTGGTTTCCCAGGAAGCAGAGGCTGAGATGCATGTGGTTTACTGAGGGTTCTCAGGACAAGAGGGGTTAAGGGGCCGGAGGAAGAGCTGAACGAGGACATGGTCTTCTGTGAAGATGAACCTCAGCCTGATCACCTAGGAGGCTCTGGAGTAGGAGTTCAACCTCAGAGTTGGTCCCACCTGAGGCAGGGGGCTGAGCATTTTGCATCTTTGCAGGCCATTCTGAGGGTAGTGATAGAGAACCTCTCTAGTGATACCACTGTTATGACAGACCGGACTCCAAAGGAGTGTGCAGCCTGGAGCTGCTTAGCAGACAACACTGCAGCCAGGAGATGGGTACACTGTCTGCACGAAGGGAACCTGGGCAGCAGGCCCTACACTTGGAGTAACTTTACCCTTTCCGATTTGTGTACATGTGGATGGAGAGTATCTATCTATCATCTAATGTATTTGTCGACTTACCTGTGATCTATTTCAGACTTTCTTCAGTGTTTATGTCCTTATAGATTATTTCCATTATTTACCTCTAACTACCCCTCTAAATGACATTTTAAAAGCAAACTAAAATGTAGCATAGTTGTATTATCCAGTTGTACACATGCTTTTTGGTCTTTTGTTATGCTAAGCCAAAGAAAGAAAGAAAGAAAGAAAAAAGACTGGAATGTTGCTAATAGGACAGAACTGCATCTCAGCCATGAGAAGAAAATTGATCCTTTTTTGAACTGTCATAATTAGTACCCTCAGCATTTGATTTGCAAGATGTTATAATCTAAAAGGACTATTTCTATATTTAAAATATAGCCATTAATCAATGCAATTTATCTTCAAAACCTATATATAGAAATCAGCCTTGAAAATTTAATATTCTTTCTGCAGGACTCCACTTCCTGGAATTGAGGCAGTCATCAGCCACTCTCCTCACTGCTCTTTCCAGCCCATCCCCTCTCCGTGCTCCCTAAAACACCAGGTGTGAATTTCAGGTTACATCAGTTGCCTATTGCCACAATAATGCTGCATAACAAGGATCTCAAAAACCAGAGTCTTAAAGTGATGAGCATTTTTCAAGTTATCAGGTCTTCAGGATCCTGGTTTAGGCTGATGCATTAGTTATTTATTTCTACATAACATATTTCCCCAAAATTTAGCACCTTAAAGAAACATTTATCATCTCACAGTTTCTCTGAGTCAAGAATCTGGTGTGGGGAGGTGGGGCTGGGGGAAGGATGAAATTGGGAGATTGGGATCGACACATACACACTACTGAATATAAAATAGATAACTAATAGGGACCTTCTGTATCACATAGGGAACACTACGTAACACTCTGTAGGGGCCTATATGGAAAAAGAATCTTAAAAAAAAGAGTGGATGTATAATTGAATCACTTTGCTAAAGCCAACACAGTACTGTAAATCAACTATGCTCCAATAAAAATTAATAAAAAGACAATCTGGTGTGGTTTAACTGGGTCATCTGACCCTGGGTCTCTCACAGGATGCAATTCCCACCTCAGCTAGGATGGCCATCATTTCAAGGCTCATCTCTGGCTCAATCCACATCCACACTTCCTCATGGGAGGGCTAGCAGCCTTCATATTCTTATGAGTAACATCACTTTCTCACCATGCAAATTTCTCCACACAGCCACTCACAACACAACAGTTCACTTCCCCCAGAGCAAGGGCCACAGGAGAGAAAGCAAGAGAATGAGAAGGACAAAAGTCAGTCTTCTGCAACCTGATCTTCAAACTGACATTTCATCATATTCCTATATCCCACTCATTAAAAATATCACCAGGTCCAGCCCATATTCAAGGGAATGGAGCTTCACAGGGGCATGGATACCAGGATTATGGGAAGCCACTCAAGGTGCTGCCTACTACAGCCATGCTCAGATGGTTAGTTTCCTCTGGTTTTGACTGTACTCCTTGTATATCTAGGGATCAGCTGTTGTTAGCTGATCAAAGTGATTTTGGTTGTAGTGACTTTGCTCTGAGCCTTTTTTTTTTTAATACTCTAGAAAATTAGCTAGACACGCTCTCCTGGTTGTGGCAAAAGCATAGGAAAACAGGCAGAAACACCCAAAGACTCTTGAGGCTCTGGCTCAGAACAGCTGCACCATTTCTTTTGGTGCATCCTATTGGCCAGACAGCTCATAAGACCGGCCCAGAAGCAATGAGTGACGGTGAGAGTGTCTCACCTCATATCCTTGAAGCCATCATTCACCCACACGAGGGCTACTCCCCTTCTTTCTTGAAGTTTTTGTCATTCATCCTCACTCTATACAATGCTGCTCCTATTGAAGTTCCTGCAGATGTCAGTGTCCACTTAATTAATCTTTTCCAATGGGGCCACTAATGTCATTTTAAGGGAGAAAATTCTTCACTTATATAAAACTGTTCCTTGGGTTGCAGGACATTTGACTGCCATGAATCTTGCAATCTAAGTGCCAATAATCCTTCCAGCTTTGAAAATGCTCCAACAGAGAGAAATGTCACAGATAAGCAAGTGGAAGAGACTAGAATAATCCCCAAGTTACTGAATTGGAATCGAAGAATCACTATGAATTCACATTTAGCTTAATATATCAATAGATACAGATAGTTGCATAGAAAAATGTTCATACATATGGATGTACATATATATTTATATGTGTGTATATGTCTACATATATATAGATATATACATATATGTGTGATGTATATGCATACATGTATATCTGTATGCATATGTGTGTATGTGTGTGTATAAATATATATGTATATTTTTCTTGTACTGTCAGCTGAGAGGCCCTAGAAGCAACAGCATTGTAGTAGCAACAAGCAAACCTAGTACTCTGATCTTGACTTCTAATACTGTTCTGCAGTAAAAGGAACCAGAACTCATTTGATAAATGACTGATTCTAGACCTGGAACAGAAAATATACATGATAAACCTGGAGTATAGAAAGTAAGTGCTAAAAACAAACCAAAATCTTCCACAATGATGGGGATAAATCAAAAGAACACAGAAGTCAAACAAGAGTTCCTAAGGCTGGAACAATTTGGGTAACAAAATAGGTAAAGTAGCATTGGATAACACAAAGTATAAAATAAATATCCAACCCATACTGATATAAATAACTGGATCAATAAACAAGTGGAGGAAAACAGACAAATCTCTCATGCAGAATTCCAAATAATTTATGTTACCCTGTGCTCCAGTATAACTCCTCACTCCTTAAGTGTGGTCTGCAAATAATGATTTCTTCCCAAGAGGCTCAGAAGGTAAAGAATCTGTCAGAGACCCAGGTTCTGTCTTTGGGTCCAAAAGATCCCCTGGAGGAGGAAATGGCAACCTACTCCAGTATTCTTGCCTGGGAAATCCCATGGATGAAGGAATCTGGTGGGCTACAGTCCATAGGGTTGCAGTCAGACATGACTGAGTGACTAACACTATTACTACAACAACTCTCAAGAGTAAAGTGTGGAAAGGGAGAAACAATTTGTAGTGGAGAAACATGGTAGACATGACCTCCATCATGTCATCCAGGTCCGTGTCGACAGTGGTCAACCGTGTGGACAGCATGCTCCCTTGATGCTGGGTGATGAGAAGGGCATACATCTCTGTAAAGTGGGTTTCCCCACAAAACCAATAATAATTCCATTCTAACCATGAGAAAAAAACTCAATTAAGGGACATTCTAAAGATGTGTGTTGAGTATTCCTCATGATTGTAAATTTCAGCGATAACTGGGAAAGTGGGACACTGTCACAGCCAAGGGGAGCCTAAGGAAACACGATGGCTAAGGGCAATGTGACAGGCACCGTGGATGTGATCTTGGAACAGAAAAGGAAGGTTAGGTCAAAACTAGGCAATAGCTCTAAATGGGGACTTTAGTTAACAATGGTCTGTCCATACTGGTTTGTGAATTGTGACAAATACACCACACTCATATGAGATTCTATTTGGGGAAACCAGGTGTGGAGTGAATAGAAATTCTCTATACTAGTTTCAAAATTTTTAGTAAAATAAAAAAATACTCAAATTAGAAAGTTAATTTTAATAATGCCCTGTGAAGTCAAGTGAAGTCGCTCAGTCGTGTCCGACTTTTGTGACCCCATGGACTGCATGTAGCCTACAAGGTTCCTCTGTCCATGGAATTTTCCAGGCAAGAGTACTGGAGTGTGTTGCCATTTCCTTCTCCAGGGGATCTTCCCGACCCAGGGATCGAACCCGGGTCTCCCACATTGCAGGCAGACGGTTTACCGTCTGAGCCACCAGGGAAGCCCTAAACATTTTCTTTTCTTCTTTGGGGGTTTGGAATTCCTTTTTTTAATTGAAGAATGCTTGACCTACAATTTGTTGTGTTAGCTTCTTTTCAGATTCTTTTTCCGATTCTTTTTCCATATCCATGGAGGCACACTAAGTCACTTCAGTTATGCTCAATTATCTTTGTGACCCTATGGACTGTAGCCTGCCAGGCACCTCTGTCCATGCGATTCTCCAGGCAACAATACTGGAATAGGCTGCCTTGCCAACCTCTAGGGGATCTTCCAGACCCAGGGATGGAACCCGAGTCTCTTATGTCTCCTGCATTGGCAGGTGATTTCTTTATCACTAGTGCCACCTGGGAAGCCCCTTTTTTCCTTATAGGTTATTACAAAATGCTGAGTATAGTTCCCTGTGCTATACAGTAGGTCCTTATTGGTTATCTGTTTTAAATATGGTTAATATTTGGTTAACCATATTATGGTTAATATATGGTTAACATATGATTTATATGTTAATCCAAATGCCTAATAACCTAACATTTTCAACACCCTGCTTAAGTGAGTGACTGCATTCTTGTTTGAAAGATCCTGACGTTCATATCTTTGTCACATCCTTGAGCTCTTTTCTGCCAGGAATCTTGTTTCTAGCCCCAGTTCCCACCCCAGCCACCGATAGTCACATCCCAGACATGTTCGTCCCCATTAAAGAAAGGCCTCGGACTCAAGCACCTCTCTTACATCTCCAGTGATCCTCAGCTCCAATAATTCTTCACCCCCTGGGTCAGAACCTTTGCTCCTGCCACTTTTGCCCTGTCCTCAAACCCCCTCAGGACCGCGTGCCGCTCTTTACCTGGCTTCCATTCTGGAATCAATCATCATAATCACTCCCATGGATATACTCTCAATTCCTTTGTTTCTCTTGTGCTTTGACCTATTCTCTTGGCCAAACTCCAGCCATAACTTAATTAGATGCTCCATCAATACATTTTAGGTACCCATTTAATGGAGCACAGCTGGCCTGTGATGCTGCCTGGCAATCAGGCTGCACTTTCCTACCGAGGTTGCTTTCCTGCTCTTTGACAACAATTTCATGCTTTCTCCTCTCTTCTCAAGCCTCCAGCATGGCTCTCCTTGCCCTCAATTTCAGCTGATAATATATCTCCTTGTTTCCAGGCAAAAATAGAAGCATTCGGAAGAGAATGTGCATAAGTTTCCATCATTATATTTACCTTCTCACTTCATCTACACCCATTAATCCTACTTTCTCCCTTGTTATTGTGGAACACTCAATACTAAGGTTAAATTGTACTTTTAGGTGCCACATCCTTTCTTTAAAAGTAGAAGGGGATTATTTTCTACCTCTCCTGCTTCATCAGCTTTTTCCTCTCTACTGGATCCTCACCATCAGTGTTATCAGGATGCTGTTATTTCCTGCAACTGAGAAACAAAACTTATTTTCCACTTCTCCCTCCAGCAATTCCTACCCCATTTTCCCCCTTCCCTTTTTAGTTACACTCCTTTCAAAAGTGCCCAATAGTCTATCTCTCCAATTGATCACTTTTTATTCTCTCTTAAACCCACTCCAAGGAAACATTTCATCTACTGCTCCATCAAGGTCAAATCAAGGTCAGTGTCACTAGTGACCTCTGGCATTCGTAAACCCTATGGTGGATTCTTAGCATATATTTTGTACATTTGATTCCCTCTTCCTTGAAATTCTTTCTTCATTTGGCTTCTAGCACTTTGCACATTAAAGGTTTTCTTCCCACCTTATTGGCAGCTCCTTCTCAGCCTCTCGTCCTTGTTTTCTGGTATCTTTCCAATCAGAATGTACACTTCTTCTCTGTCCACCTACACTTACTCTCTGTGTGACCTCATTCCATTTCTTTGTTTTAAACACACCTGTATACTAGAGACCCCAAATTTATATCCACACTTTGTACTTCCACCCTGAACTTGAGACTCACATATCAACTGCCTACTTGACTATCTGGGTGGCTAATAAATATCACAGATCTAAACTGTACTCCTGATAGTCCTCTCATTGCTAGCTCTGTTCTCCCAGAGACTTTCCCTCTCAGTAATGAACCCCATCCTGCCAATTGCTTAGTCTAAATGCTTGGCATCAATGCACGTTTCTATTTTGCTCACACCTCAGGCTCATGCCATCAGCAAATTCTGTTACTCTGCCTCCAAACACCTCCAAATCCCACCATTTCTTATATCTATCATATCATCTAAAACCACACTAGTCCAAGTCATCATCATCTCTTAGCTGAACTGGTTTCATTGCTTGGTAGCTGATTTCCAAGCATCTAACGATGCCCCCTTTTTGTCTTACCTCTAGAGACACAACAACTTACTCCTGTTGATCAAAACTATGCTCAAAAGGCTCCAGAGGGTCCCATCTCTCCAAAGTTAAAATCAATGTCATCACAATGATCTAGGAGCCTATAAAATGTCTTTGATCAAAATGTTTTATTAAAATTCCAGCTCTGGGCCTTCCCAACTGTGCATATCTAAGACCTGTTTAAGTGGTTGGTGCCTTTGTAAGAATGAAACTGCTCTTACCCCTTAGGCAGATGCAGCCCTGTACCCGAACTCACACGTGGAAAGCTGATAGCTGGCTGGATGGCAGACATGGCTGGTGCCACTGTGCAGCGTGCACACTACACTGTTCTGCCAGTTCTATCCAGCATCCTGCCATTACCGCTGCACACTAACTTCCTACCACTCTCTCCTGAATTTAATCTGCACAGCCTCACTGGCCTTGTTCATGGACCTTACAAGCATACTCCTGACTCTGGAGTTTGTTTTTGTTTTTTTTTTTTTTCACTACCACAATAACTTTCTTCTTTCTCTATATATTTATTTATATAATACATATATATGATTACTTCCTCAGCTGCTTCAAGACTATGATCGATGTAAACTCTTTGATGAGGTCTTCAGTTCAGCTCAGTTCAGTCACTCAGTCATGTCTGATTCTTCGTTACCCATGGACTGCAGCACGCCAGGCCTCCCTGTCCATCACAAACTTCCAGAGTTTACTCAAACTCATGCCAACTGAGTCAGTGATGCCATCCAACCATCTCATCCTCTGTCGTCCCCTTCTCCTCCTGCCTTTAAATTTTCCCAGCATCAGGGTCTCTTCAAATGAATCGGTTCTTCGCATCAGGTGGTCAAAGTATTGGAGTTTCAGCTTCAGCATCAGTCTTTCCAATGGATATTCAGAACTGATCTCCTTTAGGATGGACTGGTTGGATCTCCTTGCAGTCCAAGGGACTCTCAAGAGTCTTCTCCAGCACCACAGTTCAAAAGCATCAATTCTTCGGTGCTCAGCTTTCTTTATAGTCCAAACTCACATCCATACATGACCAGTGGAAAAACTAGCTTTGACTAGACAGACCTTTGTTGGCAAACTAATGTCTCTGCTTTTGAATATGCTATCTAGGTTGGTCATAAGTTTTCTTCCAAGGAGTAAGCATCTTTTAATTTCATGGCTGTAGTCACCATCCTCATGATTTTGGAGCCCAAAAAAATAAAGTCTGCCATTGTTTCCACTGTTTCCCCATCTATTTGCTGTGAAGTGATGAGACCAGATACCATGATCTTAGTTTTCTAAATGCTAAGTTTTAAGCCAGGTTTTCACTCTCCTCTTTCACTTTCATCAAGAGACTCTTTAGTTCTTCTTCACTTTCTGTCATAAGGGTGATGTCATCTGTGTATCTGAGGTTATGGATATTTCTCCCAGCAATCTTGATTCCAGCTTGTGCTTCATCCAGTACAACATTTCTCATGATGTACTCTGCATATAGTTAAATAAGCAGGGTGACAATATACAGCCTTGATATATTACTTTCCCTATTTGGAACCAGTCTGTTGTTCTATGTGTGGTTCTAACTGTTGCTTTTTGACCTGCACACAGATTTCTCAAGAGGCAGGTCAGATGGTCTGGTATTCCCATCTCTTGAAGAATTTCCCATAGTTTGTTGCAATCCACACAGTCAAAAGTTTTGGCATAGTCAATAAAGCAAAAGTAGATGTTTTCTGGAACTCTCTTGCTTTTTCTATGATCCAACAGATGTTGGCAATTTGATCTCTGGTTCCTCTGCCTTTTCTAAATCCAGCTTGAACATCAGGAAGTTCATGGTTCACATACTATTGAAGCCTGGCTTGGAGGGTTTTGAGCATTACTTTGCTAGTGTGTGAGATGAGTGCAATTGTGTGGTGCCTTTCTTTGGGATTGGAATGAAAACTGACCTTTTCCAGTCCTGTGGCCACTGCTGAGTTTTCCAAATTTGTAGGCATATTAGTGCAGCACTTTCACAGCATCATCTTTCAGGATTTGAAATAGCTCAACTGGAATTCAATCAGCTCCACTATCTTTGTTCATAGTGATGCTTCCTAAGGCCCACTTGACATCACATTCCAGGATGTCAGGCTCAAGGTGAGTGATTACACCATCACGGTTATCTGGGTCATGAAGATCTTTTTTTTTAATAGTTCTTCTGTGTATTCTTACCATCTCTTCTTAATATCTTCTGCTTCTGTTAGGTCCATACCATTTCTGTCCTTTATTGTGCTTATCTTTGCATGAAATGTTTTCTGTGTATCTCTAATTTTCTTGAAGAGATCTCTATTCTTTCCCATTCTACTGTTTTCCTCTATTTCTTTGTATTGTTCACTTAGGAAGGCTTTCTTATCTCTCCCTGCTCTTCTTTGCAACTCTATATTAAGATAGATATATCTTTCCTTTTCTCCTTTGTCTTTCACTTCTCTTTTTTTCTCAGCTATTTGTAAGGCCTCTTCAGAGAACCATTTTGCATTTTTGCATTTCTTTTTCTTGGGCATGTTTTTGATCACTGCTCATGTACAATGTCATGAACCTCCATCCATAGTTCTTCAGGCACTCTATGAGATCTAATCCCTTGAATCTATTTGTCACTTCTACTGTATAATTGTAAAGCATTTGATTTTGCTCATGCCTAGTGGTTTTCCCTACTTTCTTCAACTTAAGTCTGGATTTTGCAATAACGAGTTCATGATCTGAGCCACAGTCAGCTCCCAGTCTTGTTTTTGCTGACTGTACAGAGCTTCTCCATCTTGACTACAAAGAATATAATCAGTCTGATTTAGGTGTTGACCATCTGATGATGTCCACATGTAGAGTCATCAGTTGTGTTGTTGTAAGAGGGTGTTTGCTATAATCAGTGCATTCTCTTGGCAAAACTCTGTTAGCCTTGCCCTGCTTCATTTTGTACTCCAAGGTCAAACTTGCCTGTTATTCCAAGTATCTCTTGACTTCCTATTTTTGCCTTCTAGTCCCCTATGATGAAAAGGACATCTTTTTTAGGTGTTAGTTCTAGAAGGTCTTCTGGGTCTTCATAGAACCATTCAACTTCAGCTTCTTCAGCATTAGTGGTTGGGGCATAGACTTGGATCACTGTGATGTTCAATGTTTTGCCTTGGAAACGAACTGAGATCATTCTGCCATTTTTGAGACTGTGATCAAGTAGTGCATTTAGACTCTATTGTTGACTATGTGGGCTACTCCATTTCTTCTAATTTGACTATAGTTTCTACTAAAGATATTCCCCATGAAGACAGAAGTACATATATATTTATATATGTGTGTATATGTATATATATATGCACATAAATATGCAATTTATGTGTATATATCAGTTCAGTTCAGTTCAGTTGCTCAGTTGTGTCCGACTCTTTGCAACCCCATGAATTGCAGCCCGCCAGGCCTCCTTGTCCATCACCAACTCCTGGAGTTCACTCAAACTCACGTCCAACAAGTCGATGATGCCATCCAGCCATCTCATCCTCTGTCGTCCCCTTTTCCTCCTACCCCCAATCCCTCCCAGCATCAGGGTCTTTTCCAACGAGTCAACTCCACATGAGATGGCCAAAGTATTGGAGTTTCAGCTTCAACATCAGTCTTTCCAATGAATATTCAGGACTGATTTCCTTTAGGATGGACTGGTTGGATCTCCTTGCAGTCCAAGGGACTCTCAAGAGTCTTCTCCAACACCACAGTTCAAAAGCATCAATTCTGCAGCACTCAGCTTTCTTCACAGTCTAACTCTCACTCCATACATGACTACTGGAAAAACCATAGCCTTGACTAGACGGACCTTTGTTGGCAAAGTAATGTCTCTGCTTTTCAATATGCTATCTAGGTTGGTCATAACTTTCCTTCCAAGGAGTAAGCGTTTTTAATTTCATGGCTGCAATCACCATCTGCAGTGACATAAATATGTAATTTATACACATAAATATGTAATTTTTGTTTCCCCAGGACCTAGAGTGTCATCTGCTACATAGCAAGCATTCAAATTCTATACTATAGTCCTAGACATTTTTGATATAAAGAATATGCCACTTATCTCTCTGAGTCATTTTCCTCCATTAAGCAAAAGTTCTCTTTTCCCCTGGTGTTCCAGTTGTGCCTGAATATGCTTTCTTCTGCTCTGTCAAATATATCTTTCCTATCTGCCACATATATCCATTGACCTCACTCTTATATTTTTCTCCTCTATTTCCCAAAGGGGATCTCTAGACCAAACACTCATATACCATGATTAATTGGATGAGACTTCTACTATATAAATATTATATCAATAAACAGTGAAAATGGAAATTTTTCCATTTTTAACACCAGGTACATGCATCTATTTCTGAGAGTGAAACTCTCCAAAGACAATGGGGAATATAAACAAAATGGTACTTGAGGAAGGTTTCAAAATGGCAAAATAATCCCAATCCTTAGTAAATACAAAAGGGATTCCCCTGGTGGTCCAATCATTAAGAATCCACCTCCCAATGCAGGAGACTTGGTTTGATCCCAATTTGGGAAACTAAGCTTGCACATGTCACAGAACAACTAAGCCTGCACAACACAGATGCTGAGCCTCGATGCTACAAGTAAGACCTGACATAGACAAATAAATCAATAGTTCAGTTCAGTGTTGCTCAGTCATGTCTGACTCTTTGGAACCCCATGAACTGCAGCTCCCCAGGCCTCCCTGTCCATCACCAACTCCCGGAGTCCACCCAAGCCCATGACCACTGAGTCAGTGATGCCATCCAACCATCTCATCCTCTGTTGTCCCCTTACCCTGCCTTCAATCTTTCCCAGCATCAGGGTCTTTTCAAATGAGTCAGTTCTTCGCATCAGGTGGTCAAAGTACTGAAGTTTCAGCTTCAGCATCAGTCCTTCCAATGAATATTCAGGACTGATTTCCTTTAGGACGGACTGGCTGGATCTCCTTGCAGGCCAGGGGACTCTAAGAGTCTTCTCCAACACCACAATTCAAAAGCATCAATTCTTCAGCGCTCAGCTTTCTTCACAGTCCAACTCTCACATCCATACATGACTACTAAAAAAAACCATAGTTTTGACTAGACAGACCTTTGTTGGCAAAGTAATGTCTCCGCTTTTTATTATGCTGTCAAGGTTGGTCATAACTTTCTTTCCAAGAAGCAAGCATCTTTTAATTTCATGGCTGCAGTCACCATCTGCAGTAATTTTGGAGCCCAAAAAAATAAAAGTCTGTCACTGTTTCCATTGTTTCCCCATCTATTTGCCATGAAGTGATGGGACTGGATGGCATGATCTTAGTTTTCTAAATGTTGAGCTTTAAAAATAATAAATACAATGGTTGCTTCCATTTATTTATAATGACCCATAAAGCAACCCTCATTGCTTCAATAGGCATCTAACTGGGATGCATCATCTTCTAGGACACTTAGAATCCATCACAGTATTGCATTATGTCTAGGGGGCAGATGTGAGCTCTCTCTTTATTATTTTTGGCAAACATTGTTTCATTTTCCTGTCAGGTGTCTGTAGTGGCTTTCTTTGGATAACACCTCTGGCTTTGCAAAGTTTGGCTTAACTTTCTTGATCTCTGTAGACACTGACAACACAAACATGCTCTGTTCGTAGAAATATGTCATCTGTTGGAACTCAGTAGGGAATAGGAAGAGAAATCAGGTTTTGAAGAAAGAATAACAGCACCATTTGGACAGCTGCAGGCATGAATCTCTGAAGAGGACAGCTGGACCAGGTTGTGCCTGAGACTCCGAGCTTTTCTGGCCTCAAATCGAGGCCTAGAAATAAAAAGGAAGAGCCTGTGAGATGGGACAGTGTGGGGCTGGCACTGATTGTGTCACTTGTTAAATTCATAGCATGCCCATGCTTCACTGAAGCCTGTTGCTTTCCACAAGTTCAGAAGGCAGGTTTTTAAATCTATTTCTGGGGTTCCAAATGCCACCACTGTCAGAGTGCTTCAAGACATACAGGGATGGAAAATATTCTCTTGACATCCACCTCACCAAAAAGTGAGTCCCTGCCGTGCACCAGTTACAAGCATGCACACAAGCTATGTGGGCCTTTAATCACCTGATTTCTGCCCCTGAATGAAGTGTATGTCAGCTCAGCATGGTTGACACTTTTGATTGATATCAATTTACTTAAGTGCTAGTTCTTTAAAGGCTTTCACTGTGTTCAAATACTATTTCTTGAGTTATATTTATTTATATAATACATATATATGATTACTTCCTCAGCTGCTTCAAGACTATGATCGATGTAAACTCTTTGATGAGGTCTTCAGTTCAGCTCAGTTCAGTCACTCAGTCATGTCTGATTCTTCGTTACCCATGGACTGCAGCACGCCAGGCCTCCCTGTCCATCACAAACTTCCAGAGTTTACTCAAACTCATGCCAACTGAGTCAGTGATGCCATCCAACCATCTCATCCTCTGTCGTCCCCTTCTCCTCCTGCCTTTAAATTTTCCCAGCATCAGGGTCTCTTCAAATGAATCGGTTCTTCGCATCAGGTGGTCAAAGTATTGGAGTTTCAGCTTCAGCATCAGTCTTTCCAATGGATATTCAGAACTGATCTCCTTTAGGATGGACTGGTTGGATCTCCTTGCAGTCCAAGGGACTCTCAAGAGTCTTCTCCAGCACCACAGTTCAAAAGCATCAATTCTTCGGTGCTCAGCTTTCTTTATAGTCCAAACTCACATCCATACATGACCAGTGGAAAAACTAGCTTTGACTAGACAGACCTTTGTTGGCAAACTAATGTCTCTGCTTTTGAATATGCTATCTAGGTTGGTCATAAGTTTTCTTCCAAGGAGTAAGCATCTTTTAATTTCATGGCTGTAGTCACCATCCTCATGATTTTGGAGCCCAAAAAAATAAAGTCTGCCATTGTTTCCACTGTTTCCCCATCTATTTGCTGTGAAGTGATGAGACCAGATACCATGATCTTAGTTTTCTAAATGCTAAGTTTTAAGCCAGGTTTTCACTCTCCTCTTTCACTTTCATCAAGAGACTCTTTAGTTCTTCTTCACTTTCTGTCATAAGGGTGATGTCATCTGTGTATCTGAGGTTATGGATATTTCTCCCAGCAATCTTGATTCCAGCTTGTGCTTCATCCAGTACAACATTTCTCATGATGTACTCTGCATATAGTTAAATAAGCAGGGTGACAATATACAGCCTTGATATATTACTTTCCCTATTTGGAACCAGTCTGTTGTTCTATGTGTGGTTCTAACTGTTGCTTTTTGACCTGCACACAGATTTCTCAAGAGGCAGGTCAGATGGTCTGGTATTCCCATCTCTTGAAGAATTTCCCATAGTTTGTTGCAATCCACACAGTCAAAAGTTTTGGCATAGTCAATAAAGCAAAAGTAGATGTTTTCTGGAACTCTCTTGCTTTTTCTATGATCCAACAGATGTTGGCAATTTGATCTCTGGTTCCTCTGCCTTTTCTAAATCCAGCTTGAACATCAGGAAGTTCATGGTTCACATACTATTGAAGCCTGGCTTGGAGGGTTTTGAGCATTACTTTGCTAGTGTGTGAGATGAGTGCAATTGTGTGGTGCCTTTCTTTGGGATTGGAATGAAAACTGACCTTTTCCAGTCCTGTGGCCACTGCTGAGTTTTCCAAATTTGTAGGCATATTAGTGCAGCACTTTCACAGCATCATCTTTCAGGATTTGAAATAGCTCAACTGGAATTCAATCAGCTCCACTATCTTTGTTCATAGTGATGCTTCCTAAGGCCCACTTGACATCACATTCCAGGATGTCAGGCTCAAGGTGAGTGATTACACCATCACGGTTATCTGGGTCATGAAGATCTTTTTTTTTAATAGTTCTTCTGTGTATTCTTACCATCTCTTCTTAATATCTTCTGCTTCTGTTAGGTCCATACCATTTCTGTCCTTTATTGTGCTTATCTTTGCATGAAATGTTTTCTGTGTATCTCTAATTTTCTTGAAGAGATCTCTATTCTTTCCCATTCTACTGTTTTCCTCTATTTCTTTGTATTGTTCACTTAGGAAGGCTTTCTTATCTCTCCCTGCTCTTCTTTGCAACTCTATATTAAGATAGATATATCTTTCCTTTTCTCCTTTGTCTTTCACTTCTCTTTTTTTCTCAGCTATTTGTAAGGCCTCTTCAGAGAACCATTTTGCATTTTTGCATTTCTTTTTCTTGGGCATGTTTTTGATCACTGCTCATGTACAATGTCATGAACCTCCATCCATAGTTCTTCAGGCACTCTATGAGATCTAATCCCTTGAATCTATTTGTCACTTCTACTGTATAATTGTAAAGCATTTGATTTTGCTCATGCCTAGTGGTTTTCCCTACTTTCTTCAACTTAAGTCTGGATTTTGCAATAACGAGTTCATGATCTGAGCCACAGTCAGCTCCCAGTCTTGTTTTTGCTGACTGTACAGAGCTTCTCCATCTTGACTACAAAGAATATAATCAGTCTGATTTAGGTGTTGACCATCTGATGATGTCCACATGTAGAGTCATCAGTTGTGTTGTTGTAAGAGGGTGTTTGCTATAATCAGTGCATTCTCTTGGCAAAACTCTGTTAGCCTTGCCCTGCTTCATTTTGTACTCCAAGGTCAAACTTGCCTGTTATTCCAAGTATCTCTTGACTTCCTATTTTTGCCTTCTAGTCCCCTATGATGAAAAGGACATCTTTTTTAGGTGTTAGTTCTAGAAGGTCTTCTGGGTCTTCATAGAACCATTCAACTTCAGCTTCTTCAGCATTAGTGGTTGGGGCATAGACTTGGATCACTGTGATGTTCAATGTTTTGCCTTGGAAACGAACTGAGATCATTCTGCCATTTTTGAGACTGTGATCAAGTAGTGCATTTAGACTCTATTGTTGACTATGTGGGCTACTCCATTTCTTCTAATTTGACTATAGTTTCTACTAAAGATATTCCCCATGAAGACAGAAGTACATATATATTTATATATGTGTGTATATGTATATATATATGCACATAAATATGCAATTTATGTGTATATATCAGTTCAGTTCAGTTCAGTTGCTCAGTTGTGTCCGACTCTTTGCAACCCCATGAATTGCAGCCCGCCAGGCCTCCTTGTCCATCACCAACTCCTGGAGTTCACTCAAACTCACGTCCAACAAGTCGATGATGCCATCCAGCCATCTCATCCTCTGTCGTCCCCTTTTCCTCCTACCCCCAATCCCTCCCAGCATCAGGGTCTTTTCCAACGAGTCAACTCCACATGAGATGGCCAAAGTATTGGAGTTTCAGCTTCAACATCAGTCTTTCCAATGAATATTCAGGACTGATTTCCTTTAGGATGGACTGGTTGGATCTCCTTGCAGTCCAAGGGACTCTCAAGAGTCTTCTCCAACACCACAGTTCAAAAGCATCAATTCTGCAGCACTCAGCTTTCTTCACAGTCTAACTCTCACTCCATACATGACTACTGGAAAAACCATAGCCTTGACTAGACGGACCTTTGTTGGCAAAGTAATGTCTCTGCTTTTCAATATGCTATCTAGGTTGGTCATAACTTTCCTTCCAAGGAGTAAGCGTTTTTAATTTCATGGCTGCAATCACCATCTGCAGTGACATAAATATGTAATTTATACACATAAATATGTAATTTTTGTTTCCCCAGGACCTAGAGTGTCATCTGCTACATAGCAAGCATTCAAATTCTATACTATAGTCCTAGACATTTTTGATATAAAGAATATGCCACTTATCTCTCTGAGTCATTTTCCTCCATTAAGCAAAAGTTCTCTTTTCCCCTGGTGTTCCAGTTGTGCCTGAATATGCTTTCTTCTGCTCTGTCAAATATATCTTTCCTATCTGCCACATATATCCATTGACCTCACTCTTATATTTTTCTCCTCTATTTCCCAAAGGGGATCTCTAGACCAAACACTCATATACCATGATTAATTGGATGAGACTTCTACTATATAAATATTATATCAATAAACAGTGAAAATGGAAATTTTTCCATTTTTAACACCAGGTACATGCATCTATTTCTGAGAGTGAAACTCTCCAAAGACAATGGGGAATATAAACAAAATGGTACTTGAGGAAGGTTTCAAAATGGCAAAATAATCCCAATCCTTAGTAAATACAAAAGGGATTCCCCTGGTGGTCCAATCATTAAGAATCCACCTCCCAATGCAGGAGACTTGGTTTGATCCCAATTTGGGAAACTAAGCTTGCACATGTCACAGAACAACTAAGCCTGCACAACACAGATGCTGAGCCTCGATGCTACAAGTAAGACCTGACATAGACAAATAAATCAATAGTTCAGTTCAGTGTTGCTCAGTCATGTCTGACTCTTTGGAACCCCATGAACTGCAGCTCCCCAGGCCTCCCTGTCCATCACCAACTCCCGGAGTCCACCCAAGCCCATGACCACTGAGTCAGTGATGCCATCCAACCATCTCATCCTCTGTTGTCCCCTTACCCTGCCTTCAATCTTTCCCAGCATCAGGGTCTTTTCAAATGAGTCAGTTCTTCGCATCAGGTGGTCAAAGTACTGAAGTTTCAGCTTCAGCATCAGTCCTTCCAATGAATATTCAGGACTGATTTCCTTTAGGACGGACTGGCTGGATCTCCTTGCAGGCCAGGGGACTCTAAGAGTCTTCTCCAACACCACAATTCAAAAGCATCAATTCTTCAGCGCTCAGCTTTCTTCACAGTCCAACTCTCACATCCATACATGACTACTAAAAAAAACCATAGTTTTGACTAGACAGACCTTTGTTGGCAAAGTAATGTCTCCGCTTTTTATTATGCTGTCAAGGTTGGTCATAACTTTCTTTCCAAGAAGCAAGCATCTTTTAATTTCATGGCTGCAGTCACCATCTGCAGTAATTTTGGAGCCCAAAAAAATAAAAGTCTGTCACTGTTTCCATTGTTTCCCCATCTATTTGCCATGAAGTGATGGGACTGGATGGCATGATCTTAGTTTTCTAAATGTTGAGCTTTAAAAATAATAAATACAATGGTTGCTTCCATTTATTTATAATGACCCATAAAGCAACCCTCATTGCTTCAATAGGCATCTAACTGGGATGCATCATCTTCTAGGACACTTAGAATCCATCACAGTATTGCATTATGTCTAGGGGGCAGATGTGAGCTCTCTCTTTATTATTTTTGGCAAACATTGTTTCATTTTCCTGTCAGGTGTCTGTAGTGGCTTTCTTTGGATAACACCTCTGGCTTTGCAAAGTTTGGCTTAACTTTCTTGATCTCTGTAGACACTGACAACACAAACATGCTCTGTTCGTAGAAATATGTCATCTGTTGGAACTCAGTAGGGAATAGGAAGAGAAATCAGGTTTTGAAGAAAGAATAACAGCACCATTTGGACAGCTGCAGGCATGAATCTCTGAAGAGGACAGCTGGACCAGGTTGTGCCTGAGACTCCGAGCTTTTCTGGCCTCAAATCGAGGCCTAGAAATAAAAAGGAAGAGCCTGTGAGATGGGACAGTGTGGGGCTGGCACTGATTGTGTCACTTGTTAAATTCATAGCATGCCCATGCTTCACTGAAGCCTGTTGCTTTCCACAAGTTCAGAAGGCAGGTTTTTAAATCTATTTCTGGGGTTCCAAATGCCACCACTGTCAGAGTGCTTCAAGACATACAGGGATGGAAAATATTCTCTTGACATCCACCTCACCAAAAAGTGAGTCCCTGCCGTGCACCAGTTACAAGCATGCACACAAGCTATGTGGGCCTTTAATCACCTGATTTCTGCCCCTGAATGAAGTGTATGTCAGCTCAGCATGGTTGACACTTTTGATTGATATCAATTTACTTAAGTGCTAGTTCTTTAAAGGCTTTCACTGTGTTCAAATACTATTTCTTGAGTCCAGCTAAAAATCAAAATATATTTATTAACTGTTTAAAAAGACATATGCTGTTTCAGATTTAAAAAAAAAAAAAAAAAACTGTGTATACTAATTTAGATACATAAGGTGTCATTGTTTTATCTTAACTACTCAACCCTCCATATTAACCACTATACTTAAAAACATGCTGATACTCCCTTTTTAAAGTAATAAACATCAATTAATCCACTGGCTGTTTTTTATTGCCAAATTAAGAAACTAGAAAAGAAAAAAACACAACCTAGCTGTTCAGTCCATATCCCTGATCTGGCTATGAAGGTGAGGAATTTGGCCACTTTTTTCAAGGCTGTTTTCACTTTTGCCAAGGTGATGGAGTTGGTCAAGTTTGCCCAATTTCCTTTCCCACAAGCAAGCAGAGCTGGTAAATATTATTGTCAATGGAAAATAGGTACAATGTTATTCTTTTCCAAAAAGGTTTTCTTGGCCAAGTTTGAAAAGTGCTACCCACAATATCTTCTTGGAAGCTTCATAATGATACATAGAATGCTCTAGGTTTAGATAAGCCCTACAATCCCTATTTAATTCCTTGTATCCTGTAGCTCTCACACTTTCCTGACCACGGAATCCCTTCCATGTAGTAGCTGGAGGAGGAGCATACAGGGATGCGTAAGATTCAAGCTTTTGTGACAGGATGAGAAACTACTGAAAGGCTTTGAGCAGAGAGGAGGGACCTGATGTTTTATGATTCATTAGGTTCCCCTGGGTCTATGTGAGATGTGGCTGAAGGGATTATGGGAAGACAAATGCCAGAAGGTGAGCTTGGAGGCTTTTGCAATAAAGCAGGTGAGCCAACAACATTAAGTTGAACCAGACATTAAAGGTCTAGATGATGAGAGGGCATCACTTTCCAGATGCATTTGGAAGGCAGAGCTTTTGATATTTTCTGGCAGATGGGATATATGATATCAGAGAGAAAAGTCAAGGATGATTTCAAGCTATCTGCCCTGAGCAATTGGCAGACTGTGGGAGAAGCACATTTGGGCACTTGGGGATAAATCAGGAGTGTAGTTTTGGAGCTGCTAATTTTATGATGACAGTTAGATGTTCAGCAATAGCCAAGATGTTCTCTGGGATCCACTCTCTGAATTTGACTTCATTTAGTGCAAAGCAGAGGGCTCTCCACTCTGGCTATTGAGTAGAACTGCCTGCAGAGATTTAAAAGTTCCCTGGTCTAGGGTGCTGCCAAACGAATTACTTAAACATCTCTGGGGTGGACCAAGGCATGGGCATGCTCAACACCCTCCAGGGGATGCAAATGCATAGTGAGGGTTGAGAACCACGGGATCAGTGGCCCCAGTGGTCTGTGGGCTTGAAATGATCATGGCACATTCTATTAGATGTAGTGGCAAGACAGCCATGCTTCCCAGATGTCAAGAAACTGGAGACAAGGGGTGTCCCATTACTGGGAAATAGACACTTCTCAGATTCTCTCTGCCTCTTCCTGCACTCTCTCTTTTCTTTCTCCAAGTTTCAAGGAATGTCTGGACTTCTAGCTTAGGTAGCTCATTTGACACGGCCTTCACTTAAATTAGGCAGCATTCATGGTTTCTAGAGTATTCAGACTCAAGGCCTGAGCCTTTTCTGCTGGTCTCTGGAGATGTGTGATTCATTGCTGAGTTATCTGAGAATAGAAGAGCATTTCAGGGCCCCCATCACCACCTGGCCAGCAGTGTGTACCATGGAAGCTAATCTGAAAACAGTAGGAATTCCACAGCCCTTGAGCAGGTGGGTTTGAGAAAGCTACAAAGAAAGATGGTGTGGAGACTTCTCTGGCAGTCCAGTGGCTAAGATTCCACACTTCCAGTGAAAGGGACCCTGGTTCAATCCCTTGTCAGGGAACTAAGATCTCACGTGCCACACAGCGTAGCCAAAAAGGAAAGAAAGAAAGAAAGACAGTTTAAGGGATTTTTGGTCACGGTGCCCAGTACTTAGCGAAAAGGTAGAGACATTCCTGAAACCCAAATATTTGCCTCCTTCAGTGAAACCTACCCATGCAGGTACCACTTTGAGGGCTAGAGTCTCCAGGTAAATACTTTCACACATGCCACACACACTCACTCAACACACATACACATTCAACACGCAGGCCGCTCATAGACAATGCACAGGCTCTCGTAACAGAGACCTACCTTTCATTTATGACCCCTCTCACGTCAACCCTCTCAAAAATGAGTCTCAGGAGACTTACTTACACAACAGAAGAGAGAAAGTTGGAATCTTGATTTACTTTCTAAGCCTCTAGCTTCTTTGAGATTTAGCTGATGAACTGTGGAATTTCAAGTCTCATGGCCCTGAGAAGAAAGGACCCTGGAAGGTAACTGTCCTTTCCAGTTCCCCTGAAGTTACTTTATTTGGGTGCCAATAGACCCCATTCTGTCACAAAGCCATTGCTGAGAGAAGGAGAAACACAGGAGGAGTCTAACCTCCAAAGCCCTTTGCCAGGTGGGAGGTTTTGTCTAAGGCACTGCTGGTGAATTCAGGCTGAGGAAAGCCCTGAGGGGACACTGGTTTCTCCCCCAGAGGTAGCAGATGCGATCCATGCCTTCCCACTTTCTGTGCCCTGACCTGGTTTGTGCACAGTTGTTCATGTTTCAAAGCCCACCATCAGCATTTCTATTTTTTTTTTTTTTAAATCTGCTTTTTTCTTTTTTGGCCTAAGCATTTTCTCTAGACTAAAAAGCCCACTTGGCCCACCCCTGCAGCAAACTGGAAGGTCCAAGTACCTGACACCATCAAAAAGGGACGTTCCATCTATCGCTAGTGGGAACGGGCTCCCTGACCTTTGAGTGAGATAATTTCAGGCTTCCCAGGTGACTCAGATGCAAAGAATCTGCCTGCAGTGCAGGAGACCTGGGTTCCATCCCTGGGTCAGGAAGATCCCCTGGAGAAGGGAATGGCAACCCACTCCAGTATTCTTGTCTGGAGAATTCCATGAACAGAGGAGTCTCTCTGGCCACAGTTAATGGGATTGCAAAGAGTCAGACCTGACTAACATCTACTCTGGACTTCTAGAATTCTCTATAGGGATGGAGCCTACTGTAGTGACTGGTTTGATAATGCACCCCCTTTTGGTTGTTTTTTGTTTTTTTTCTTTTTCTGTCTCCCTTTCCCATAATCCTACCAATGTTTTCTGGGATCAATCTAAGATACACTATTCACACTGAAATTTCCACTCAGGATCAGCCTCTGGGGGACTTGACCTAAGACACAAGAAAAGAAGGAAATCCCCTGCAAGTGTAAATGACGAAAGATAGAGAGAGGTCAGTTTACTCAAAATGGCTCAGAATCCCACCAATATGTCTGTAAAATGGTCCTGTTCTCGAGATTTGATTTATCAAGACAATTTGAGAAATTTACCTCCCTGTTGAGGCACCAGACAGGGTGACCATGTAAAGGGGAAGCAGATGCACTCAGCCTGTGGCCTCACACTTCTATGGCAACAACTATAATTTTCCAGGAGGGAGACATTAAAAAAATTCACATAAAACTTTTTATTGTATAAGTGACACTTGTTGTTACAGTCAGCAGTCAGAAAGCTACCCTGAGGACAGAACTTTCTGCCTATTAATGTAGAGAAAACTGCTAGCCTGCTTTCCAAATCTCAGAGTGTAGCATTGAAGATGCTAGGATTCATTCCAAAGGAGTTATAATACCAGTGAAATACATGAAAGATGTAGCAAATGTGTGTTGCAGGAAAGATAAAAGTCAAGTCTAAGCATTTCAGAGCTCTTGGGGCAAATTGAATCCATGGGAATTGAAAAATAAAGACTTGGAAAAAAATGGACTCTTTTTACAGAGGACAGGAAAATAACATATTTCTCCATTATGAAATGGAGAAATACTCCATTTCATTCTCCAGTTTTTCTGGACTCAAAACTACTGCTAAAATCGTTTCCAATCATACGAAAGAAATATTTAATGAAGATCTATGGCTTTAGTATTTGCAATCAGGACACTGTCTATAAAGATTTCCTTTTTCAGTGTGGACACATGCCAACACAGGAACGCGGGTGGAGACCAATCCCTGCACACAAATAACCCAACGTCCTCCTGTACCTGCTCCCATCTCCCATCATTTCTTCAGTAATGACGTCACCTCCTTTAGAGCCAGCCTCTGTGGTACCAGCCGGGGTTCCAGGGTCATCATCCACTCCACACTCTCCACTTTAGTTCAGCTCAATGGGGCTCTGCGTCACTCACAGGTTGTGAAGAGCTGCAAATGATGTAGGGATCAGTTTTACTATATTAACAGCTGCTGCTGCTGCTGCTAAGTCACGTCAGTCGTGTCCGACTCTGTGCGACCCCATAGATGGAAGCCCACCAGGCTCCCCTGTCCCTGGGATTCTCCAGGCAAGAACACTGGAGTGGGTTGCCATTTCCTTCTCCAGCGCTAAAGTATAAATATTTTTTGGTAGGATATCCTGATTCATCAGTTTGGATAGCCCAAGTGCTGAGGCAAAGACCAGCATCTCCAACTGATCTTATCCCCTCATACCTTGATATTTCACAAAATAAAAATTGATTTCTTGCTTGGGTGACAAGCACATCAGTGGAGGGACAGGGGCATGTGTTCACAGGGTTATTCAGAGACCCAGCTTCCTTCCATCTATTCATTACACAATTCCTTAGACAGCCGTTGTAAAATGACTGATTGGCTTTACTTTATAAAACAGTTTTAGAGTCACAAAAAAACTGAGCAGAAGGTGCAGAAATTTCCCAAATTCCCCCATCTCTTCCACTGTTAACATCCCCCACCAGAGGAGTACGTTCTTACAAGCTGTGAACTTGCATCAGCAAATCATAATCACCCAGAATCCACTGTTTACATTAGAGCTGATGCTGTACATTCTATGGGTATGGATGAATGTTTGCTGATGTGTATCCACCTTCATGGTGTCACAGTTTTCACTGCTTTAAAAATTCTCATGCCTCGCCTATTCATCTTTCCCTTCTCCCTAACCTCTGGCCACCGTTGATCTTTTTTTTTTTTTTTCTTTAATTTTTAAAATTAATTTCTATTGGAGTACAATCATTTTACAGTGTTGTGTTAGTTTCTGCTATGCAACAAAGTGAATCATCTACATATATACATATACCCCCACTTTTTAAATTTCCATAACATTTAGGTCACCACAGAGGACTGAGTAGAGTTCACTGAGCTATACAATATGTTCTCATTTGTTATCTATTTCATATATAGTATCAATAGTGTGTGTGTATATATACATATATGTCAATCCCGACCTTCCAGTTCATCCCTTCCTTCCTTCCTTGTTGTCCATAGTTTTTTCTCTGTGTTTGTGTTTCTATTTCTATTTTTCAAATAAGATCTTTTTACTGTCATCATAGTTTCCTCTTTTCAGAATGTTATACAGATGCAATCGTGTAGTACACAACCTTTTCAGATTGCCTTCTATCACTTAGCAACCTGCATTAAAGTTTTCTCCATGTCTTTTCATGGTTTGATAGCTCATTTCTTTTTAGCAATAAATAGTATGCCATTGTCCAGATATTATACAGTTTTTTAATTTTATGCTGGAGTATAGTTTATTTATAATGTGTTAGTTTCACAGGTATACAGTAAAGTGATTAGTTATACAAATACATATATTCCTCTTTTTCATATTTTTTTCCTTATAGGTTGTTACAGAATGCTGAGTAGAGTTCCCTGTCCTGTATAGTAGGGGCTTGTTGGTTATTTCATGCATAGTAGTGTGTATATGTCATCCCAAACTCCTAATTTATACTTCTCCAGTACCTTTCCCTTCTGATATCCCTAAGTTTGTTTTTTAAGTCTGTTTCTGCTTTGTGAATAAATTATTTTGCATCACTTTTTAGATTCCACATATAAATGATACTATATAAGATTTGTCTTTGTCTGATTTACATCACTTAATGTGATGATCTCTAGTATCATGGTTTATTGAATGGTTTGCCTTGGAGACAAACAGATCATTCTGTCGTTTTTGAGACTGCATCCAAGTACTGCATTTCGGACTCTTTTGTTGACCATGATGGCTACTCCATTTCTTCTGAGGGATTCCTGCCCACAGTAGTAGATATAATGGTCATCTGAGTTAAATTCCCCCATTCCAGTCCATTTTAGTTCTCTGATTCTTACAATGTCAACATTCACCATTGCCATCTCTTGTTTGACCACTTCCAATTTGCCTTGATTCATAGACCTGACATTCCGGGTTCTTATGCAATATTGCTCTTTACAGCATCGGATCTTGCTTCTATCATCAGTCACATGCACAACTGGGTATTTTTTTTGTTTTGGCTCCATCCCTTCATTCTTTCTGGATTTATTTCTCCACTGATCTCCAGTAGCATATTGGGCACCTAATGACCTGGGGAGTTCCTCTTTTGATATCCTATCATTTTGCCTGTTCATACTGTTCATGGGGTTCTCAAGGCAAGAATACTGAAGTGGCTTGCCATTCCCTTCTCCAGTGGACCACATTCTGTCAGCCCTCTCCACCATGACCCGCCCGTTCTGGATTGCCCCGCAGGCATGGCTTGGTTTCATTGAGCTAGACAAGGCTGTGGTGCTAGTGTGATTAGATTGACTAGTTTTCCATGAGTATGGTTTTAGTCTGTCTGCCCTCTAATGCCCTCTTGCAACATCTACCATCTTACTTGGGTTTCTCTTACCTTGGTCGTGGGGTATCTCTTCACGGCTGCTCCAGCACACCACAGCCACTGCTCCTTACCTTGGACAAGGGGTATCTTGACCTTCAACGTGGGATAGCTCCTCTGGGCCAGACATCTTGGAATGTGAAGTCAAGTGGGCCTTAGATAGCATCACTATGAACAAAGCTAGTGGAGGTGATGGCATTCCAGTTGAGCTGTTTCAAATCCTGAAAGATGATTCTGTGAAAGTGCTGAGGTCAATATGCCAGCAATTTTGGAAAACTCAGCAGTGGCCACAGGACTGGAAAAGGTCAGTTTTCATTCCAATCCCAAAGAAAGGTAATGCAAAAGAATGCTCAAACTACCGCACAATCCCACTCATCTCTCATGCTAGCAAAGTAAAACTCAAAATTCTCCAAGCCAGGCTTCAGCAATATGTAAACCATGAACTCCCTGATGTTCAAGCTGGTTTTAGAAAAGGCAGAGGAATCAGAGATCAAGTTGCCAACATCCACTGGATCATGGAAAAAGCAAGAGAGTTCCAAAAAAACATCTACTTCTGCTTTATTGACTATGCCAAAGTCTTTGACTGAGTGGATCACAATAAACTGTGGAAAATTCTGAAAGAGATGGAAATTATTTTTGGGGGCTCCACTGCAGATAGTGGCTGCAGCCATGAAATTAAAAGATGCTTACTCCTTGGAAGGAAAGTTATGACCAACCTAGATAGTATATTCAAAAGCAGAGACATTACTTTGCCGACTAAGGTCCATCTAGTCAAGGCTATGGTTTTTCCTGTGGTCATGTATGCATGAGAGAGTTGGACTGTGAAGAAGTCTGGGTGCCGAAGAATTGATGCTTTTGAACTGTGGTGTTGGAGAAGACTCTTGAGAGTCCCTTGGACTGCAAGGAGATCCAACCAGTCCATTCTGAAGGAGATCAGCCCTGGGTGTTCTTTGGAAGGAATGATGTTAAAGCTGAAACTCCAGGACTTTGGCCACCTCATGTGAAGAGTTGACTCATTGGAAAAGACTCTGATGCTGGGAGGGATTGGGGGAAGGAGGAGAAGGGGATGACCGAGGATGAGATGGCTGGATGGCATCACAGACTTGATGGACATGAGTCTGAGTGAACTCTGAGAGATGGTGATGGACAGGGAGGCCTGGCGTGCTGCAATTCATGGGGTCGCAAAGAGTCAGACACGACTGAACGACTGAACTGAACTGAACTGATCATGGCTTATTTAATCATTCATTTCCTGAAGGGCGTCTTGGTTGTTTCTACATGTTTGGCAATTGACAAACTTTTTATGGTAAAGGGCCACATACTAATTATTTTCAGCTTCCTGAGTCTCTGTGTTCAATCTCTGTGTTAACTAGTGCCATTGTAGGACAAAACTTCCATAAACACTGCATAGACTACCTGTGCTGCAATAAAACCTTATTACAAAAATAGGATATGGTATGCAGATTCCTGCCTTGGAGTCGTCCACTGGCTCTTATCAGCAGACAGGGAAAAGAGACAGTGGAGGATCTGGACCATTTGGTAAATATTTCTAAGAGGACCAGCTCCTATCACTTTATCCTTGGTTCCTTGTTCAGATCACATGACCTCACCCAGATGCAAGGGAGTTTGTGAAATGTAGTTTAGCTGTGTCCATATAAGAAGAAACAGGATTTTGTGAGCTAACATTCTTCTATACAAACTGAGAACTAATCATATTTTGTGATATAATATCTCTGGAAAGGATATGCTGAGATTGTAAAAAACAGGCTTTAAAAATCCCAGAAACACAATTGCTATAGAAATTGGAAACTTACTGACCCTATGATGAAGGAATTTTGCTTGCAAATTACATTATGTTTGAAAGAAATTTTATTTTAACAGTGTCAGAATATCAACTATTGTTTTGTACTTTGAGTGTGTGCATACTAAGTTGCTCTGGTTGTGTAGACTTTTTGTGACCCCTATGGACTGTAGTCCATCAGGCTCCTCTGTCCATGGAATTTGCAGAATTCATCCATATGGAAACACTGAGTAATTTACATATGGATGAATTCTGCAAATCTTAACTAAGCATTAAAAAAGATCCTGCTGGACTTCTTTTGCTTGTAAGCAACTGGTTAATAGGAGTAGTGAATTTGCATTTCTTTTTAAAAGTTCATATTTTTACTTCCTTTAATGGACATTACTCTTTCCCCAAATTTTATGAAATTTAAGAGATTTGACAGCAGTCATGAGCTTAGCTAATAAAGCAAGTTTTGTTTTCTTATGTAACATCAGAGGACAATATTATCAAATTCAGGGTTATTTCTCTCCAATAATTCACCAGAGTGATTATTTTCATGGAATCCAATAATAGAAAATAGTTAGTTTTTTACCATTCAAGATCTGAAAGGTGAACATATTTAGTAGCATTAACAAACCCAAGGGACTAAAAGAATATAAATAAAATTTTCATCAGACACTCTTGCCATGAGGAAAAGAAAAAAAAAAAAAATCCATTGTAATTGCTTTGGTGTCTGGTTTGGGTCAGAATAAGTAAAAACTGAAGAAATAAATCTAAAGCTCTTGACTTCATTTTTCAGCCTTCAAGTCTTCTAATGAGGCAGAGCTGTGCAGATAAATCTACAATTTTAATAAGAAAAAGTGAAAAATATATGGCAATTCCTTCTGCAGTGCCCTTCTAGGTCACCCTGGAATTTTTAAAGTTATTGTGATTGCTCTAGATTCTGGGTATATTTCATATACTTTGAAAGTATCTTGCTCCAAATATCAAATCACATTTAAAGTTGCCTTAGTTTTTGTGCTTTGTTTTTTTTAGATGCAGTTTTTATTTCATTTACTGGTGATGTTGAAATTCTGGGAGATTAACCTAATGTATCCTTGAAGGCAGTAGTTTTGAAAGTTTAGCATGCAAAAGAATCACCTGGAAGGTTAGCAGGCTCCAAGCCTCACTTTCAGAGACTTTGAATCAGCAAGGAAGCCAAGCTCCTCCTCAGAAGGAGCCTGGGATTCTTCATCTCTAACAAGCTCCAAGCTGATTGATGCTGGTGGCCTTGTACCCCTCTATGATTGACATCAACTCCAGGGTCTTTCTATTGGAAACCCAACTCAAACTGGCTTAGAAAATAGAAACTGCATTGACTCACAGAAATTAAAAATCTAGGCAGTCTGACTTAGACACTACCAACTCCATCTGTTCAAGTAATATCCTGAGGATCCAGTTTTTCTCTTTCTTGCCAGAATCCATTTCCTCTGTAGACATCTCACTCACAGTTGCAAATGGATCCTGGTGCTCTCGACCTACATTTGCTTGTTTCCAACTCCACTGGAGAAAAGAGACTTTTTTTTTCTTTCACCAACTGTTTAAAAAAAAAATGTTCTCAATATTATTGGTTCTAATTGAGTCATGCCCTTACCTCATTTTCGCTGTAACTCTAGGGACATGATATGCAATTAGTGTGGGTTAATTTGGACCGACCCTGGATTTAAGTTCTCAGGTACCTGCTGTATCTGTTTTTCTGCACCAGGGGTTTTTCTGAAGCCACAGAGACTCTCTCAGTTTGAACTTAATTACAGTCTAGACATGCATAGGCATTGATGCACT
The DNA here is from genome assembly GCA_006410635.1 of Cephalophus harveyi. Classification (NCBI taxonomy): domain Eukaryota; kingdom Metazoa; phylum Chordata; class Mammalia; order Artiodactyla; family Bovidae; genus Cephalophus; species Cephalophus harveyi. The sequence continues at coordinate 126,267 of SJYT01003720.1, read as the reverse complement.
TGCACTCCCCAATCAATGGGGGACAGAGCTTATGGACAGCAGCCCCATTTCCAGCTTTCAGCCAGTTATTACGTGTATTCTATAAGCTTTTTTTAGAAGTTTGCCATGGTGTTTTGTCCCAGTTGCCTTTGTGGAAGCAAGAAACATGGTAGACTATGGAAGCTTCCTCTTTTTCTGTCTCTGGCTCTTTGCTTTTCACCCTGCTCCTGGAATCATCTCCCCAGTCTTTGCCTCAGGTACTGCTGCTGCTGCTGCTGCTAAGTCGCTTCAGTCGTGTCCAACTCTGTGCAGCCCCACAGATGGCAGCCCACCGGGCTCTGCCATCCCTGGGATTCTCCAGGCAAGAATACTGGAGTGGGTTGCCATTTCCTTCTCCAATGCATGAAAGTGAAAAGTCAAAGTGAAGTCACTCAGTCGTGTCTGACTCAGCGACCCCATGGACTGCAGCCTACCAGGCTCCTCCGTCCATGGGAGTCTCCAGGCAAGAGCACTGGAGTGGGATGCCATTGACTTCTCCGCCTCAGGTACTACTTTTGGGAAAATCCAAATTATAGCCTGCCTACATCACATGGGTTGACACTGAGGGAAGTGTTTCTCTAGAATAACCCCAGGGTTTTGTTTTATCAAAGAGGAGTAAAAGGATGATGAGAAGGAAAAGCAACATATTTCCTCTAAAAGCTAGTTACTTCACAAATAAACAATATTGAATAGTGACTCAATCAGAATATAAATTAGGGCTAAAGTACCTTGTGCAGTGGATTGGCTGAGAACACATCACCTGTGGACTCTGTGGTGACCCAGGAGCTAAGGAGCAGATAAAACCAAGGAGGGTCTTGGAATGCAGGAATAGAAAGACCAGACCCTTATCATCTTTCCCTCCCCCATGCTGTAACTATTAATGGATTTTGGTTCCTCCTGACCAGTATAACCTGTCTCCCCTCCTACCTCACAGGGAGAAGGTATTTTCCTTACTCTCCCTTGCCACCTGGTATGCATGCCTTGTCCAATCAGCAAATGACCCACAAAACCCCATCCCACTCCTTGTAACCTGACTATAAAGTGGACTAAGGACCCCTGTTCAACATCGGTTATCCCTTGAGTTGGCCTGCTGTACTAACAGCATCTTCCATTCTAATAAACTTTATTTCCCTCTCATTCTGTCTCATGTCTGGAAATTCTTTTCCAAGCCACTCCTGGACCATGACAGACTCCACTCCTGCAGCAGATAGACTAAGCAAGAAGGGGAATATGTATCCTACATTAATCTGAGACATGCATTTGGCTAAAAGTAAGTTCACTGGTGGTTCAGACAGTAAAGAATCCACCTGCAATGCAGGAGACCCAGGTTAGGAAGATCCCCTGCAGAAGGGGATGGCAACCCACTCCAGTATTCTTACCTAGAGAATTCCATGGACATGGGGACCTGGCAAGCTACAGTCCATAGGGTTGCAAGGAGTCAGACATGACTAAGCAGTTAATACACACCCGCCCACTCACACACACAAAGTTTAAGAAACTAAAGCTGCATTGGTAGCCTCAATCTCAAGTTATCTTAAAACACCTTCTACAAATTCCCAATGCTGCCATCTCCCCAGCTCACCTAGAATTGTGCATTCCAAGCTTCCCACTCGCTGTATGATGCCTCTTAATCTTCCATTTCTTAACTAAACTCTGATGCTCTAAAATTTTCCTCTCCTGTGTCCCATCTCTTGAAGACAAAACTTGGCTAAAGCTGGCTGTTGGGCAGATGCCACTATAGTTATTAAACAACAAGTAAAAGTGGCAGGACTGGCTCACTGGAAATGAGTTTGAGTAAACTCTAGGAGTAGGTGATGGACAGGGAGGCCTGGCGTGCGGCAATTCATGGAGTCGCAAAGAGTCAGACACGACTGAGCAACTGAACTGAAGAATAGACATTACATGCTAAGTCTTCCTTCAGCCAGGAAATATTTCATTATCACACCTTTCTAGAAAACATTAGCCAAAGGTTTTATAGAAATGCATTCCAAGGAAGTTTTGTTTCCTGAGAAGCACGTCTACCTAATCTTTGGAAATGCTGCATACTGCCTTTCATTTCAGGGCACCACAGTAAGCACTGACTTGTCAAATGCTCTGAGATAATTTGGCTGAGAAAGTATTAGCTCTAAGTAATCTGGATTTTTCCTAACTTAGTTGATTCTAGCTCTGTTTGGGGTTTTGTTGTTGCTCCTGTTTTTGTAGTTCTTTGAAGGTGAAACTGTCAAAATCTCAAAGGTCACTGCCTACACGTCTAGAAATTCAACCCCAAACTAAAAGTGACAGTAAATGTGGGAAATTCTGTAACTATTACAGACAGCATGCATACTAAGTTGCTTCAGTCTTGTTCAACTCTTTGAGATACTATGGACTATAGTCTGCCAGGCGTCTCTGTCCATGGGATTCTCCTGGCAAGAATCCTGGAGTGGATCGCCATGCCTGCCTCCAGGGGATCTTCCCAACCCAGGGATCAAATCCATGTCTCTTATTTCCCCTGCATTGACAGGTGGATTCTTCCCACTAGTGCCACCTGGGAATCCCTTATAGACAGCAGGAGGATGCATCTTGGACATCCTTGTGGAAGTCAAGACTTCACCTACCTGCACGTGGGTCTGGCTTCCAAGACTGTCTAAGACCCCTACTCTCCCCCTTGGTATGGCCGCTATTATTATTTCCCTGAAGGCAAGGAGAGTGCTGAAAATAAAAGAATCATTTCTTTTTCTTTATTTTGTTGAAGGATCAGTTCAGCTCAGTTCAGTTGCTCAGTAGAGTAGTGTCCAACTCTTTGGGACCCTATGGACTGTAATATGCAGGGCTTCCCTTTTCCATCACCAACTCCTGGAACTTGCTCAAACTCAGGTCCATTTAGTTGGTGATGCCATGCAACCGTCTCATCCTCTGTCATCCCCTTCTCCTCCTGCCTTCAATCTTTCCCAGCATCAGGGTCTTTTCTAGTGAGTCAGTTCTTTGCATCAGGTTGCCAAAGTATTGGAGCTTCTGTTTCAGCATCAGTCCTTCCAATGAATATTCAGGACTGATTTCCTTTAGGATGGATGGTTGGATCTCCTTGCTGTCCAAGGGACTCTGAAGAGTCTTCTCCAACACCACACTGGTGGTATTGGAAAGTTGACCATGCTCAACTTTCGTTATGGTCCAACTCTCACATCCATACATGACCACTGGAAAAACCATTGAAGTGTAGTTGATTATAGTTATTGAAGTATAGCTGATTTTATTGAAGTATAGTTGATTTACAATTTGTGTTAAATTTCTGCTGTACAGCAAAGTGATTCAATTATACATATATATATATTTTTTCTTATTCCTCTCCATTATGGTTTATCATAGATACTGAATATAGCTCCCTGTGTCACACAGAACGGATTGTTGTTTACCCATTTTATATGTCCTAGTTTGCATCTGCTAATCTCAAACTCCCAATCCATCCTTCCACTCCTCTTCCCCTTGGCAACCAGAAGTTTATTCTCTATGTCTGCATCTATTTCTGTTTCATAGATACAGTCGTGTCACATTTTAGATTCCATGGACAACTGATGTCATACGATATTTGTCTTTTTCTTTCTGACTTACTATCCTTAGTATGATAATCTCCAAGTCCATCCATGTTGCCACAAATGGCATAATTTCATTCTTTTTTGTGGCTGAGTAAAAAGGTCATTTCTGTAGTAATCAATAGAATCAGAATTTGAGCCATCATGTCTGACACTGCTGTAGCATTTGGATGTGGCAGATGTAATATTTTTCATAACTTGATAGCTTACAGTGAACAATGCTGGATTCTTGATCTCCAAAGAAGAAGATTTAGCTTCATGACCAGGGGCTAGGCTTGATCACTCAAGAGCTTTTGTGTAGCAGAGTTTTATTAAAGTGAAAACAGACAGAGAAAGCTTCTGACACAGACATATCAGAAGGGGACAGAGAATGCCCCCCTTGCTAGTGTTAGCAAGGGTTTTGTGTCAGTCAGAAAGCTAGGAATCAGATAAGAGAGACACCTCATGGCTGAGGGAGTTTTCCCAGGTCCCCTTCCCACAATGTGCATTTTTGAGATAGGATGCCATGAGGTGTGTCATCCTCCAGCCAGGAAACAATTGGTATGAATACTGGTTTGTTGAGCTATTTATCAGCAAAAAGTTAGTCTTAGGTGGAACCAGTTTGAAGAAAGGCAAATTCCAAGGCAAATCCAAAGTTTCATTAACATAGCTTAAGAAAAACATTTCCATGGAGAGTTTGTTTCCTCCTGCTGCCTAAGGGAGAGATAAAAAAGAAAACGTCTGACATTTGCAGCCTGTTTCCTCCCTTTGGAAACTCCTGGCCTTCCTGCCTATTACCCTCTCAACATGTTGCCTGAGCAACTCAGATGATTAAGCAAAGCCCCACATTTGGACTAGAGTGACTGTTGGTGATGTGTGTATGTGTTTCTTGGTGAAGGTGATTAAATCACACAGCCCTAGAGTTATAGTATTTACTTTAAACATAGAAATTATAATATACTAAATGTGAAATTTGTATTTTATATTTGTAACGGTGGAGAATTGATGTTATTTTAGAATTGAATATTAGGTTCATCAGGGAAAAGATCTGCATGTTCATACAACTGGAAAGTTCAGCAGTATCTCCATATGTGCTTTTCTTTAAATGAGTTATAGTATAAGGTAACATACCTTAAAACCCCTAAATCCCTGAATTGGATAGATTTTTCTTTTATTACCCACATCTAATTGTAGCCCCTCCCTCACTCCATTACTCTAAATCCCTCTTTCCTGCTTCACATTTCTTCATCATATTATCACAGTTGTTCAGTCATATAAATGTATTTCTTTGTGGTTCATCTTCCCTTCTGTACAATAGAATGGAAGCTGCATGAGAGCCTAGACTGGGTGTGTTTATGATACACAGTAATGTTGCCAAAAATATTAATATTTCTTGAATTTATGAGCACAAATATTATCAGCTCATGATTCTACTGATTTTATTCTAAGAAATCACATACCTAATCTAGTTTTCACATAAGCAGATGAGTGACTGTATTTGGCAAATAAGTTGAGGTTATACTCATGATTTTATTTCCCCTTTTCTCCTTTAAGGTCTTAAAACTCTTCAGTTCAGTTCAGTTCAGTCACTCAGTCGTGTCCAACTCTTTGCAACCCCATGAATCCCAGCATGCCAGGCCTCCCTGTCCATCACAAACTCCCGGAGTTCACTCAAACTCACGTCCATCGAGTCGGGGATGCCATCCAGTCATCTCATCCTCTGTCATCCCCTTCTCCTCCTGCCCCCAATCCCTCCCAGCATCAGAGTCTTAGCAAGTTGTAATTTAATGATTAGGAAATTTCAGGGTATTTTTCCATCAGTGTACTTGGCAGGCTTGAGATAAAAAAGATGACGTAAGTTTTAAGGGTGAATGACATTTAACAGCAGCAGAAACTCTAACTTGCCTCCGAAAAGCAAATGTTCTATGGTATTACTCTTATGCTCTTATTACAGGTCTTCCCTGGTGGCTCAGATGGTAAAGAGTCTGTCTACAATGCGGGAGACCAGGGTTCAATCCCTGGTTTGGGAAGATCCCCTGGAGAAGGAAATGGCAATCCACTCCAGTACTATTGCCTGGAAAATCCCATGGACAGAGGAGCCTGGTAGGCTACAGTCCATGGGGTCGCAAAGAGTTGGACACGATTGAGCGACTTTGCTTTCACTTTCATTACTCTTATAATTAGAGAAATGTTGAAGTTACACAGAAAATTCATGGACAGTACTGTGGACACTTTCTCATTTGTATAGTTTTGCTCTTTCTACAGTATTTGGTGTTATCAGGTTGAAATATCTAAGCATGTTAACTGGGCCACCTGGAAAATTATCTTAGACTGAATTACCACTTACTCATTTATGAATAAAAGTGATAGTAAATATTAGAAATAAAATATAAAATAAACAAAATTCAGCAGATAATAAATGGTCACTACTGTATCATAGTATCAGCATATTTCATGAACTCTGTTTCATTTTCAGAGCTGTAGTAACAGAGTACCATAGCTGGGTTGGCTTAAAACAACAGCAATTTCTTATCTCACCATTCTGGTGACTAGAAGTCCAAAAGCCAAGCGTCAGCAAGGTCGGCCATGTGCCCTCTGATTCCTGCAGGGGAGGCACTTCCCTGCCACTTCCTGGCCTCAGCGCTGGTGTCAATCCTTGGTCTGCAGTTGTATCATCTCAGTCTCTACTCTGTCTTCTCACAGTGATTTCTGTGGGAGTCTGTCTTCACATGTCTATCTTCTTCTAAGGACACCAGTCATATTGGATTAAGGGCCCAATTTGATGACCTCATCTTAACTTAATTACATCTGCAAAACCCTATTTCCAGATAAGGCCACATGTACAGGAACCAGGGGTTAGGTATCAATATACCCTTTGGGGAGCATAATTCATAATTGAACCTCTCTCTCACCCTGGCATTCCACCCCCCTAGGGCATCACAGAGTGCCAAGCTGAGCTCCCTGTGCTGGACAGCAGCTTCCCGCTAACTCTCTATTTTACGTATGGTTGTAAATATGTGGAATATTACTCAGCCATAAAAAGGAATAGAGTTGGGTAACTTGTAGTGATCTAGATGAGCCTAGAGTCTACCATACAGAGTGAACTAAGCCAGAAGGAGAAAAACGAATATTGTATATTAATGCATATGTATGGAATCCAGAAATATGGTACAGATGAGCCTGTTTGCAAGGCAGGAATGAGACACAGACTTAGAGAACAGACTGTGGACACAGTGATGCCGGGGTCTAGCCCCGGTGAATCCAGGGTAATTCGAAGGGGAGACAGAATCAGTGTCCTAGGAAAAAAACTTATTTAATTACAGATATAAAGAGAGATTAGAAAGGAATAGTGTAGTAGGAAAGTTAGTGGAGAAAAAGAGGCTGAATAACTTGGTTTACATGGAATAACAATCACCACCTACGTAGGCCACAGGCATCTTTCCATTCTCCTGAAGGAGAGGAGGCACTGAGGCCTCCCTGGTCCAATCTTAGAAGCCCAGGCAAAATTAGCAGGCTTGACGAGTACCCACGTTCCAGTTGGGAATTCAGCCAGAAAAAAGGGGAGCAAGAAAGAAACGACACAGGGGACTAGGTCTTTCCAGAAACTGATCCGATTTCTTTATTTTTTAGGTTTGCTTATATACCTTTTGTTACACATAGAGACAAATGGCAATTTTAAAATCACCCAGGCGTCAGCAGTCCTGACCTTTATCAAAATCAGGTGGTTCACATAAATGTATAAAAAAAAAAAGGTCTTAGGGGTTTTACATCATCTTCTGGCCATGAGGCCTGCTGACATTTTGTGACCCTTTCTTTCTGATAACCAAAAAACATTTTTTCCAAGGGTGTTTTTTCTTAAACCAGGTGCCACCCTCTGAAGGTACCAGGTAAAATTGCATTCCTATAGGGTGAGGGTGTAGTGGGTTACAACTAAGAAAGGAATTTATTTAACCTAAGGTTAACATGATTAATCTTAAAGGTTAATACTTATTTCTCCTATATGCTAGTTATATTCATTATAAAGGCAGGGAATATGGAGATTTAGCAGCAAACATCAGCCCAACAAATGAAAACCTTTCACCAATGTTCCCCTTAAGATCTATTTAGTCTTAAGATAGTGATAAAGTTACATTTTTACATAGCAAGGGCACAGTGATTTATAACAAAGTACAGTGATCTATAACAAAAAAGAAAATTCATTAGCTCAAAAAGTCTAGTATTGCTAACATCAAAAACTATTATATTTCCTTTTCTATATTCCAAATACATTAATATATTCCCAGGTACCTAAGGATATGGAGGCCTGGCGGCAATCATTGACTCAACAATGAGAAAAGCCCTATGCTAATTAAGACTTTCAAAATACTCCAAACTCTCTGTGCTATTTATTGTTGAGAGGTTGTCACGCAAGCTAGTCTGTCAGCAGAGAGGTTTGACCTGAGACACCCTTGTCACACCCAGGGCAGGGAATTAGCAGCAATTATTGGCACAACAAATGAAAAACCCTTCACCAATATAATTCCTAACCAACCCACTATACTAATAATTTCTAACTTCCCAAAAGAATCTGCCTTTAGTAAGTCTAAAACATCTCGTGCCTCTCATGGTTGGGAGGCTGTAAACAATCACATGTAGCTGGATGAAACTGTACAGGCAGGCTAGATAACCTTCAGAGGAGTTCATAAGTTGAAACACTCTTGTCACGCCCAGGAGTTAACTTACTTGGAGCTTGTAAGTTAACTCCTTCTCCGAGAGAGGTAATGGGGGTCAGCCCCTGTCAAGTCAGAGGTATAGGTGAGAGCATAAAACAGTAAAGTAGGTAAACTCTGGTTTGGGGGGTAGATGCTCGGGAACAGGGGTTTTCCTGAGGCTCGATCCTGCCTTTGCATATGCCGAAGCCTCCTTCTTCATGACCTTTGCCATGGGTGGAGTTCTTCACGCTGGCTTCCGGCACAGTGGAAGACAGAAGGTGAGAGGAATTGGGAGAGTAGGCTTGATATATATGTTTTAACTCTTTTCAGCCTAGCAACTTGTTGCCACTGCAGTGCCTTCTCAGCAAGGGAAGGAATGATCTTTCTGATTCAGAGAAAACTGTAAGAACAGCAAATTCCTAAAGCTTTCACAAAGAACAAGCGAGCCTGACATTGCCAGGTCCTAAAAGGCAAACAGCTTGGAGAAAGAGAGTTAAAGTTCACAAATATCAAAGAGCCCCTGGAATATTGGGGGCAGAAGGAACCATCCTAAACACAGTGAAACACAGATGAAGTTGCACTGGGTTCACTGGCTTTCCTCCCAGGGAAAAATTATCCTCCCCTTTCCAAAACTAGCACTGTTCAGTTCAGTTCAGTCACTCAGTCATGTCCAAATCTTTGCGACCCCATGAATCGCAACAGGCCAGGCCTCCCTGTCCATCACCAACTCCTGGAGTTCACTCAGACTCACATCCATCGAGTCAGTGATGCCATCCAGCCATCTCATCCTCGTTCCCTCCTGCCCTCAATCCCTTCTCCATCCCCTTCTCTTCCTGCCCCCAATCCCTCCCAGCATCAGAGTCTTTTCCAATGAGTCAACTCTTCGCATGAGGTGGCCAAAGTACTGGAGTTTCAGCTTTAGCATCAATCCTTCCAAAGAAATCCCAGGGCTGATCTTCAGAATGGACTGGTTGGATCTCCTTGCAGTCCTAGGGACTCTCAAGAGTCTTCTCCAACACCACAGTTCAAAAGCATCAATTCTTCAGCGCTCAGCCTTCTTCACAGCCCAACTCTCACATCCATAAATGACCACAGGAAAAACCATAGCCTTGACTAGACAGACCTTTGTTGGCAAAGTAATGTCTCTACTTTTCAACATGCTATCTAGATTGGTCATAACTTTTCTTCCAAGGAGTAAGCGTCTTCTAATTTCATGGCTGCAGTCACCATCTGCAGTGATTTTGGAGCCCAAAAAAATAAAGTCTGACACTGTTTCCACTGTTTCCCCATCTATTTCCCATGAAGTGATGCGACCAGATGCCATGATCTTCATTTTCTAAATGTTGAGCTTTAAGCCAACTTTTTCACTCTCCTCTTTCACTTTCATCAAGAGGCTTTTTAGTTCCTCTTCAGTTTCTGCCATGAGGGTGGTGTCATCTGCGTATCTGAGGTTATTGATGCTTCTCCCAGCAATCTTGATTCCAGCTTGTGCTTCTTTCAGTCCAGCATTTCTCATGATGTACTCTGCATATAAGTCAAAGAAGCAGGGTGACAACATACAGCATGGACGTATTCCTTTTCCTATTTGGAACTAGTCTGTTGTTCCATGTCCAGTTCTTTTGATTCCTGACCTGCATACAGGTTCCCCAAGAAGCAGGTCAGGTAATCTGGTATTCCCATCTTTTTCAGAATTTTCCACAGTTTATTGTGATCCACACAGTCAAAGGCTTTGGCATAGTCAATAAAGCAGAATTGGAAGTTTTTCTGGAACTCTTGCTTTTCGATGATCCAGCAGATGTTGGCAATTTGCTCTCTGGTTCTTCTGCCTTTTCTAAAACCAGATTGAACATCTGGAAGTTCACAGTTCACGTATTGCTGAAGCCTGGCTTGGATAATTTTGAGTATTACTTTACTAGCGTGTGAGATGAGTGCAATTGTGTGATAGTTTAAGCATTCTTTGGCATTGCCTTTCTTTGGGATTGGAATGAAAACTGACCTTTTCCTGTCCTGTGGCTACTGCTGAGTTTTCCAAATTTGCTAGCATATTGAGTGCAGCACTTTCACAGCATCATCTTTCAGCATTTGAAATCACTCCACTGGAATTCCATCACCTCCATTAGCTTTGTTTGTAATGATGCTTTCTAAGGCCCACTTGACTTTGCATTCCAGGATATCTGGCTCTAGGTGAGTGATCACACCATCATGATTATCTTGGTCTTGAAGATCTTTTTTGTACAGTTCTTCTGTGTATTCTTGCTACCTCTTCTTAATATCTTCTGCTTCTGTTAGGTCCATACCATTTCTGTCCTTTATCAAGCCTATCTTTGCATGAAATATTCCCTGGTGTCTAATTTTCTTGAAGAGATCTCTAGCCTTTCCCAGTCTGTTGTTTGCCTCTATTTCTTTGCATTGATCGCTGAGGAAGGCTTTCTTATCTCTTCTTGCTATTCTTTGGAACTCTGCATTCAGATGCTTATATCTTTCCTTTTCTCCTTTGCTTTTCACTTCTCTTCTTTTCACAGCTATTTGTAAGGCCTCCCCAGACAGCCATTTTGCTTTTTTGCATTTCTTTTCCATGGGGATGATCTTGATCCCTGTCTTCTGTACAATGTCACGAACCTCCATTCATAATTCACCAGGCACTATATCTATCAGATCTAGTCCCGTAAATCTATTTCTCACTTCCACTGTGTAATCATAAGGGATTTGATTTAGGTCATACCTGAATGGTCTAGGTGGTTTTCCCTACTTTCTTCAATTTCAGTCTGAATTTGGCAATAAGGAGTTCATGATCTGAGCCACAGTCAGCTCCTGGTCTTGTTTTTGTTGACTGTATAGAGCTTCTCCATCTTTGGCTGCAAAGAATATAATCAATCTGATTTCAGTGTTGACCATCTGGTGATGTCCGCTGAGCACACCATTAATTTGAAGTGGCTATTGTCTTGTAGAATGCATTATTTTTTAAAACTTACGGAAGGAATTGACACTCAATGTTCCATTATCTGTATTTGCATGGAGATACAGACAGGTACAGTTGTGGCCCTGATAGGCCTTCAGTAGCAGATTTGATCTGACCTGTACCTAAAAAGAGGCCATTTACCTGCTCTCTACAATAATTATCTTCTCATCTGGTCCTTCAGCTCTAGCATTATCCTTTTTAGTTTATCCATCTTCTCTGAATAGAAAAAGAGTACATTGCCATTTTACATATAGGAAATAAATAATTAAAATGCCCTACGAGCTCATTGCTTTTAAAACATCTGTTATCTATTCCTTAAAACTATAATTTTTAATGACTTTCTAGTACTACATTGTCTGATTACCATAATTAGTTTAGACAATGCTCCTATCATTGGCCATTTATGTTGTTGCTGAGGACACTGAAGCAGCCTAAATGTCCATCAGTGGATGAATAGACAAAGAAGATGTGGTACATGTATACAATGGAAGGGTACTCAGCCATAAAAAAGAACAAACTTGGAGCATTTGTAGTGTTGTGGATGGAGCTAGAGTCTGTCATACAGAGTGAAGTAAGTCAGAAAGAAAAAAACAAATAGTGTTTATTATTGCATATATGTGGAATTCCGTGGTGTTTCAAGCAGTAAAGAATCTGTCTGCAATATAAGAGAGCCATGTTTGATCCCTGGATTGGGAAGATCCCCTGGAGAAGGGAATGACTATGCACCTTAATATTCTTCCTTGGAGAATTCTGTGGATGAAGGAGCCTGGTGGGCTACAGGGTCGCAAAATGTCAGGCACGAATAAGTGACTAACACATTCAGGGCATGTGTGTGGAATCTAGAAGAATGGTACTGGTGAACCTATCTGCAGGGCAGGAATGGAGGCACAGAGAGGGATAAACATTATTAATGTTTGTATATACCACTGCCCTTCTTTTCTATGGATTCCCATACATAATTAATTTCCTATACAGCCGAGATAATATGTATATCACAACATATCAATGTGTATCTTATTCTCCTGTTTGCTATAAAAATATTTTTTCCAAACTCAAAAAATAAATGATAAAAATTGCCATAATCACCATCTTGGTACCCAAATTGTTGTGTGCACTGTAGCATTATTTTTAATTTTGTACCTTTAACTCCAAATTTTCAAAGCCTGGTAGCCAAAATAAGTACATTTTTGAATATGAAACTGTGGCAACCTTTGATGACAAATTGAAATTATAATGGAGTTGAGATGCTTAGATGGCATCACTGACTCAACAGACATGGGTTTGAGTAAACTCGGAGAGTTGGTGATGGACAGGGAGGCCTGGCGTGCTGCAATCCATGGGGTCGCAGAGAGTCAGACACGACTGAGCATCTGAACTGAACTGAATTGAATCATAATTCAAGTCTTCCCTGGTGGTTCAGATGGTAAAGAATCTACCTTCAATGCAGGAAACCCCGGTTTGATCCCTGGGTCAGGAAGATCCCCTGGAGAAGGGAATGACAACGCACTACAGTGTTCTTGCCTGGAGAATCCCATGGACAGAGGAGCCTGGGGGCTACAATCCATAGGGTCCCAAAGAGTAGGACATGACTGAATGACTAACACAATCACAACTCAGGCATACAAAAATAGAGTTGGGTGGCCATGGAGGATCTGGTCTCAGACACATCTCAGCACCGCTAAGAACATGAGCTTTCTTTGAACTGCAGCAGGCCCAAGGACACCACCAGCTGTACTCAGAACAATACCCACCAGCAGCAACCTGATGTTCTCAAGGTCTCCCCTGGTAACTATGCATCCATTTCTGACCACAACCAATCCCTGCTTAACAAATACCTTTACTTCTTGTCAGCTCCAATTATAAATCTTGATCAATAACTCATGTAACTAACTGTAACACAGCAGTTTTTGCCTTGATAAGCCTCTTCCATTTTGTAATCTAGTGCTTTCTAAATCTGTCTCAAAGGCTGCAGTCCTAACAAACCCCAAGTAAACATCTTCGTTTCATTTAGCTCTCCATTCCTCAAATTTTGGTTAGAAGGTCATAAATACACCTGCAGCCATCTACATCCCAGAAGCTTTGACTTGTTCTTTTTTTTGTTTTGTTTTGTTAATCGAAGGATAATTGCTTTACAGAATTTTGTTGTTTTCTCACCTATTCTTTTATGAGGGTTCATACATGAGGTGAGTGATAAGGGGGTGAAAAATGGGCATGTTTTGTTTCACTATTCTTGGGCTGTGTTCACTCATTTCCCTACATATACACATGGGAAAGGTCTACCTGAAGTGATTCTCTGGCTCCTGACAGAATTAGCTGTAATTTCCCCATCTCTGACTCTCAGAAGACCTGGAAAGACTTATTAGGAAAATCTTGGACTTCACCCCTCATTGATCTACTATAATCAGCCAGCAACTGGGTGTGTGGCAAACTACCCAACGTTGGGGGCAGACAGTCTGTGGTGTATAGATGATGCTTCTCTCAGTTGCTGTCCCCCAATCAATCAGGGCAATTAGAGGTCATGTTATTTTATGTCCTCTTCAAACTCCCATCATTTAGACCCAGTCAAGAAGCAGGAGGTGGTCTTCTCCTTCCCCGAATCTATTGGCTGCATTCCAATCAAACTTTTCTTATTGTTTCTGGCCCTCCTCCTCCATAGAGAGACCTCCATTCTTCATCCCTGTCTTTAGCAATGTAAATGACAGATGACTTTTTGCATATTATCATCAGGGCTTAGAAAGAATGGTTAACTGCACAACCCCTCTGATCAAGGCAATGAGATAAAGAATTTATCTGGAAACCATTTTGCCAGATGACAGAGTAGAAGCCAAAGTCAAGGCAGAAAGCTTCTAATTCAATGATCGTTATTAGCAGAAAGTTTTCTTATTTGAGATTATGACCCAGTCTTTAGAGTGAAGAAAGAACAAAATAGAATGAGTGCATCCTGTGAAAAAAGGGATTTATATATGCTTTCCTGACCCAAGTGCCACTTAGAAATGCAGGTTTTCAGACCAAAACAAACATTCTGAAGCAGAACAAGCATTTTAACAAGAACCTCAAGTGATTCATATGCATATAAAGGTTGAAAAGCTCTACTCTGTATATTAAGGGTATGAGCATTGGTTGCCTGAAAGAAGCTCTTTTAAAAACTGACTCTGCTTATAAAGCAAAACAAAATAAAAACAAACCATTAACAACTATTTTTACTTGGAAGAGCATTTGGATCCTCCAGAATTCAGTTGAACTTCTTATGGGGACAAGATTAATTTTAAGAGATGGTGTATGTTTGCCTGAATCTCCTCTCATTTTTTGTTGCATAATTTTAAGTAGTTGATTTTACTGAATACAGGCAAATCGCCAGATTTTCAAAGAGCATAAAACTGTGTACATTGAAAAGTAAGATCTCATCCTAGAAATTAGTTTCATTCCTAGAGGCAATTGCTATAACAGATTTTTAAAATATTTTTTATATAATCTTCCAGAAATATAATATAGATATCTTATGAATCTCCTTAAATATAGCATTATGAATGCTATTTTGGACTTTGCTTTTTAGCACTTTTTAAGTATCCTATAACTGTACATAGAAAGTTCAACTTGATAATTTTTAATATTTACATAATATTTTTCTTATGTTTGCATCAAAAATTGTTAATGTTGACTGTCATTTAGAATGCTTCCATCTTCTGTATTGCTTATTTTGGCTCTTCCAAATTATACTACAATGAATATCTCTGTGCATATATGTTTGCACACGTGTATTTCTAAGAAATAAAAATGTAAGTAAATTTCTGGCTGTAAGGACAAGAGGCTTTAAAACCTCCAGTTTCATCCATGTTGTTGCAAATGGCATGATTTCCTCTCTCCCTGTGGCTGAATGATGTTCCACTACATATATGTAATATTCTCTTTGTTTGTTCATCTGTTAATAAACAAATAGGCTGTTTCCATGTCTTGGCTATTATAAATAAGGCTGCAATAAGCATGGTGATGAATACATATTTATGAAATAGTGTGGGGTGGTTTTTTTTTGTTTTTTTTGTTTTGTTTTGTTTTGTTTTTTTGATAAATATCAAGAAGAGGAACTGCTGGACCATGTAGTAGTTCTATTTTTAATATTTTGAGGAAACTCCATATTGCTTTCCATGGTGGCTGCATCATTTTACATTTCCAATAATGGTGAAAAAGTGTACCCTTTTCTCCACATTTTCACCAACACTTGTTATATGTGGGATCCGATCATGGTTTTAATATACATTTTACTTTTCATGAGAAAGTTTGCAAATGATTTCAGAATTTTTTTCTTAATTCCCTGAATAATTATTTATCTGTTCTTACCTTTTCCCCATGTATTCTTGCCTTGAGAACCCCATGAACAGTATGAAAAGGCAAAAAGATGAACTCCCCAGGTCAGTAGGTGCACATTATGCTACTGGAGATCAGTGGAGAAATAACTCCAGAAAAAATGAAGGGAAGTAGCCAAAGCACAAACAACACCCAGTTATGGATGGGACTGGTGATAGAGGCAAGGTTCGATCCTGTGAAGAGAAATATTGCATAGGAACCTGGAATATTAGGTCCGTGAATCAACACAAATTGGAAGTGGTCAAAGAGGAGATGACAAGAGTGAACGTTGACATTCTAGGAATCAACGAACTAAGATGGACTGGAATGGGTGACTTTAACTCAGATGACCATTATATCTACTACTGTGGGCAGGAATCCCCTAGAAGAAATGGAGTAGCCATTATAGTCAACAAAAGAGTCTGAAATGCAGTACTTGGATGCAATCTCAAAAACGACAGAATGATCTCTGTTCATTTCCAAGGCAAACCATTCAATATCACAGCAATCCAAGTCTATGCCCCAACCAGTAATGCTGAAGATGCTGATGGTGAACAGGTCTATGAAGACCTATAAGACCTTCAAGAACTAACACCCAAAAAAGATGTCCTTTTCATTATAGGGGACTGGAATGCAAAAGTAAGAAGTCAAGAAACACCTGGAGTAACAGGCAAATTTGGCCTTGGAATACGGAATGAAGCAGGGCAAAGGCTAATAGACTTCTGCCAAGAGAACATACTGGTCATAGTAAACACCCTCTTCCAACAACACAAGAGAAGACTACACATGGACATCACCAGATGGTCAACACCGCAATCAGATTGATTATATTCTTTGCAGCCAAAGATGGAGAAGCTCTATACAGTCAGCAAAAACAAGACTGGGAGCTGACTGTGGCTCAGATCATGAACTCCTTATTGCCAAATTCAGACTTAAATTGAAGAAAGTGGAGAAAACCACTAGACCATTCAGGTATGACCTAAATCAAATTCCTTATGACTATACAGTGGAATTGAGAAATAGATTTAAGGGACCAAATCTGATAGAAAGAGTGTCTGATGAACTATAGACAGAGGTTCCTGACATTGTACAGGAGACAGGAATCAAGACCATCCCCAAGAAAAAGAAATGCAAAAAACCAAATGACTGTCTGAGGAAGCCTTACAAATAGCTATGAAAAGAATGGAAGTGAAAAGCAAAGAAGAAAAGGAAAGATATACCCATTTGAATTCAGAGTTCCAAAAACTAGCAAGGAAAGATAAAAAAGCCTCCCTCAGTGATCAATGCAAAGAAATAGAGGAAAAGAACAGAATGGGAAAGACTAGAGAGCTCTTCAAGAAAATTAGAGATACCAGGGAATATTTCATGCAAAGATGGGCTCAATAAAGGACAGAAATGGTATGGACCTAACAGAAGCAGAAGATATTTAGATGAGGTGTCAAGAATACACAGAAGAACTGTACAAAAAAGATATTTACGAACCAGATAATCACGAAGGTGTGATCACTCACCTCGAGCCAGACGTCCTAGAATGTGAAGTCCAGTGGGCCTTAGGAAGCATCACTACAAACAAAGCTAGTGGAGGTGATGGAATTCCAGTTGAGCTGTTTCAAGTCCTGAAAGATGATGCTGTGAAAGTGCTGCATTCAATATGTCAGCAAATTTGGAAAACTCAGCAGTAGCCACAGGACTGGAAAAGGTCAGTTTTCATTCTAATCCCAAAGAAAGGCAATGCCAAAGAATGCTCCAACTATCGCACAATTGCACTCATCTCACATGCTAGTAAAGCAGTGCTTAAAATTCTCCAAGCCAGGCTTCAGCAATAGGTGAGCTATGAACTTCCAGATGTTCAATCTGGTTTTAGAAAAGGCAGAGGAACCAGAGATCAAGTTGCTAACATCCGCTGGATGATGGAAAAAGCAAGAGAGTTCCAGAAAAACATCATATTCTGCTTTATTGACTATGCCAAAGCCTTTGACTGTGTGGATCACAAACTGTGGAAAATTCTGAAAGAGATGGGAATACTGGGAGGCCTGGCGTGCTGCGATTCATGGGGTCACAAAGAGTCGGACACAACTGAATGACTGAACTGAACTGAACTGAACCTTTGCCCCCTTTTCTGTTGGATTATTACCTTTTAAATAACCTCTGTCTATTCAGATTGAATTCCTTTGTCTTCTCTATGAGATACTAATTTTTTTAAACCTGTTATGCTTCTTTGACGTTTTCAATTTTTTTTCCATTTTCCTATTTTTTTTAATGTAAGGCTTTAAATATTCTAAAAATGTCCTAACATTATTGCCCTTTTATCTCTTTTAGTTTTGACTCAAGTCCTAAATCAATCATTTTTGCAAGGCCTAAAACTGCTTGGGCTTCCCACGTGGCCCTAGTGGTTAAGAACTCGCCTGACAATACAGGAGACATAAGAGACATGAATTTGATCCCTGGGTTGGGAACATCTCCTGGAGGAGGGCATGGCAACTCAACCCAGTATTCTTGCCTAGAGAATCCCATGGACAGAGGAGCCTGGTGATCTACAGTTCATAAAGTTATAAAGAGTTGGATACGACTAAAGCAACTTAGCACAAATCTATTCACATTCATAATCAACTGCATTTAGAAAGAAATAAAGTAGTTTTTCTGTTGATTCTCTTAGGTTTCCTACAGAGAATCATATCAGATGGACATAATGATAGGTTTACCTTCTTTTGTATTTTTGTTCATCTAAGACAGCAGACATTTGAGGTCTCCATTCCCACCAAAAAATTTATGAGAACATAGAAAAAAAACCCCGAGGGATCCCAGAAATATTTATCTTAGGGTCTCGCAGAAGGACAAAGTCACACATTGGTCATGATCTAATAACCCTTGAGTTTTTCCTAGTTAAGTAACAGTCCTAATAGCCAGGCTAGTGTTGGGATTCATTCAAGTCTACTAATGGTCTATGTTTTGACATTTATTTTCTTTGGGATCTAGTACATAATACCTTCTAGTACATAATATTTCAAATAATATCTTCTTTGAAATAATCCATGGATATTGGGGGAAATGTAACCTAATTTTATTTTTGCTGAAGTTGTCTATTTTCTTATTTATTTTAGTGTCTCCTAGATCTGTCAAAAACTAGAGAATTGTAATAAATCCTGCCAAATCTATTGTGTTTCTGTGTGTATCTTTTGTTTCCTCAGTTGGGACTGTGTCTGTGCTGCTGTTCTGTTTTCTGCCACATTTAGCCTCATGAGGATTATAACTTTTATAAGCAACTGTTCTTGTACTGCTTTATCTTTCCTATCTTCAATTTTACTTTGTCTAAAGTAGGAAGTCAAGAAGCACCTGGAGTAACAGGCAAATTTGGCCTTGGAATGCGGAATGAAGCAGGGCAAAGACTCATAGAGTTTTGCCAAGAAAATGCACTGGTCATAGCAAACACCCTCTTCCAACAACACAAAAGAAGACTCTACACATGGACATCACAAGATGGTCAACACCAAAATCAGATTGATTATATTCTATGCAGCCAAAGATGGAGAAGCTCTATACAGTCAACAAAAACAAGACCAGGAGCTGACTGTGGCTCAGATCATGAACTCCTTATTACCAAATTCAGACTCAAATTGAAGAAAGTAGGGAAAACTGCTAGACCATTCAGGTATGACCTAAATCAAATTCCTTATGATTATACAGTGGAAGTGAGGAATAGATTTAAGGGCCTAGATCTGACAGAGTGCTTGATGAACTATCGAATGAGGTTCGTGACATTGTATGGAAGACAGGGATCAAGACCATCCCTATGGAAAAGAAATGCAAAAAAGCAAAATGGCTGTCTGGGGAGGCCTTACAAATAGCTGTGAAAAGAAGAGAGGCGAAAAGCAAAGGAGAAAAGGAAAGATATAAGCACCTGAATGCAGAGTTCCAAAGAATAGCAAGAAGAGATAAGAAAGCCTTCTTCAGTGATCAATGCAAAGAAATAGAGGAAAA
>SJYT01003720.1:77293-104596 GCA_006410635.1 Cephalophus harveyi | reverse complement strand
GTTGGAGAAGACTCTTGAGAGTCCCTTGGACTGCAAGGAGATCCAACCAGTCCATTCTGAAGGAGATCAACCCTGGGATTTCTTTGGAAGGAATGATGCTAAAGCTGAAACTCCAGTACTTTGGCCACCTCATGCAAAGAGTTGACTCATTGGAAAAGACTCTGATGCTGGGAGGGATTGGGGGCAGGAGGAGAAGGGGACGACCGAGGATGAGATGGCTGGATGGCATCACGGACTCGATGGACGTGAGTCTGAGTGAACTCCGGGAGATGGTGATGAATAGGGAGACCTGGCGTGCTGTGAATTCATGGAGTCGCAAAGAGTCGGACACGACTGAGCGACTGAACTGAACTGAATATTAATACTGCCTTTCCTACCTTTCTTTGGGCTTCCCAGGTAGCTCAGCTGGTACAGAATCTTCCTGCAATGCAGGAGACCTGGGTTCTATCCCTGAGTTGCAAAGATCCCCTGTAGGAGAGCATGGCAACCCACTCCAGTATTCTTGCCTGGAGAATCCCATGGACAGAGGAGCCTGGTCAGCTACAGTCATGGGGTGCAAAGAGTTGGACACGGCTGAGCGACTAAGCACAGCACACAGCACCTTAAGTTGCATTTTCTCTGGTTAACTTTACACTTTTTTGCATCATTTTCTTTGGTTTATCAGTTGTAGGCTACAAATAGCTAGGCGCTTGCTTGCTGACCTGTCTGTGAATGTCTGTATTTGAGTATAGGAGCCAGACTCATTTGTGTTTATTGTCAGAATTTAAATGCTTCTCATGTTTAGATGCTTTCTTTCTGCTTATCATTTTATGCTTCATTGTGACTTCATTTCCTTTCTCTTCTTTGCTGTATGGCTTAGCTTCCTTTGACTTTATCATTTTCTCTTTAAAATATACATCTTCTGTATGACATCCCTCATGGTTACATTCAAGATTTTCAAAAATATTCTTTAGCTTATAATCCTTTAACATCAAAGTTAAGAACAAAATAATAAATACTGATTTCTTTTTATGCAAGGAAAGCAATTTCACTTTTTTACATTGTAATACTTGCTATTCACCAACATTCATGTATTTTTTGTTATATTTATATTCAGAATCAGATAACTATAATTGAAACACATTTGAATACTAAAGTATTATCTTTAAGAAGACAAATTTGAAATTGGCCTTCAATTGTGTGACCAAATTTATCACAATTTCATAAGCAACTTCATTTTAACCTGTCTCAGTGATCATCAACCACGTTTCAATACCTCAACTTCCTTCTTTTTGAATTGTTGATTTTTATTTCTCTCCCAGCTATTTAGAACCCACGGTAAAGTTGTTTTGTCAAGGAGGGCATTTAGGCATTATAATACCTGAACCCTTCAACAAATATTAACATCTCTTTGTAGCTTACATACATTAAATAAATAAAAGCAGTCAAATATGAATTATACAAAACACATTTCCCCACAAAACTGTGTAAATGTGTATTACTTTTCATCCCTTAATGTTGCATAAAAGAATCTCCATCTAGCTTAATGTTTGTGTTTTTCTCTTTGGATGTCAGTGAATATATATTTTTATAATATTTATTCTCTGTTGACATTTACCTAAACTATCTTATTTCATTATTTTATGGCCATAAATAAAAATTCTACAAACAACAAATGCTAGAGAGGGTGTAGAAAAAGGGGAACCCTCTTGCACTATTGGTGGGACTGTAAATTGGTACAGCCTCTAAGGAGAACAGTATTAAGTTTCCTAAAAACACTAAAAACTACCATATGACCCAGCAATCCCACTACTTGACAAAGACCTGAGAAAATCATAATTCAACAAGACACAACCCCAGTGTTCACTGCAGCACTACTATTTACAATAGCCAGGACATGTGCCGGTGGCAGCTAAGTTGCTTCAGTCGTGTCTGACTCTGTGTGACCCCATAGACAGCAGCCCACCAGGCTCCCCCATCCCTGGGATTCTCCAGGCAAGAACACTGGGTGGGTTGTCATTTCCTTTTCCAAAGCATGAAAATGAAAATTGAAAGTGAAGTCGCTCAGTCGTGTCCGACTTCTAGCGACCCCCTACCAGGCTCCTCTGTTCATGGGATTTTCCAGGCAAGAGTACTGGAGTGGGGTGCCATTGTCTTCTCCACCCAGGACATGGAAGCAACCTAACCTAAATGTCCATCAACAGATGAATGGATAAAGAAGATGTGACGTGACATATATATATATATATATAAAACGGAATATTACTCAACCATAAAAAGGAATAAAATTGGGTCATTTGTAATTATGTGGGTGGACTTAGAGTCTGTCACACAGGGTGAAACAGTCAGAAAGCAAAATACAAATATCGTATATTAATGAATATATATGGAATCTAGAAAAGTAGTACAGATGGACCTATTTGTCGGACAGGAATTGAAACACAGGGGTGGAGAATGGACATGTGGACACAGTGGGGGTGGGGAGGCTGGGATGAACTGAGAGACTGGGACTGACAGATACACACGACCATATGTAACATAGACAGCCAGTGGGAAGCTGCTGTGCAATACAGGGAGCTCAGCTCGGTGCTCTGCGATGACCTAGGGGGTGGGATGGGGGTGAGGTGGGAGACAAGGCTCAAGAGGGAAGGGATATATGTACACATGTAGCTGATTCACTTTGTTGTACCACAGAAACTAACACAACATTGTAAAGCAATTATGCTCCAATAATAAAGTTTAAAAAATAAAGCAAGATGATTTAGGGATCAGGAAAGGCTTATGAAAAAGTCATGAAAGTTTCATTTTTTAAAAATTTTACTCTATTTTAATGGCTTCATCTTCACTTACACTTTTAATTTTTAGGCTGATTATTGTCAATTCTATCACATTTTATGTTTTCATTCTATCAATAGCCTCTTTTCCTCCACTTTTTTTAGACAGCATCTCAAGTGTATTTTCCTTATTCCTTATTTCCTTATTACTTATAATGCTCGAACGACTTGAAGTCACTGGCAAGTGTTACTTGCTCAGTCATGTTCGACTCTTTGTGACCCCATGGACTGTAGCACTCCAGGCTACTCTGTCCATGGAATTCTCCAGAAAAGAATATTGGAGTGAGTCCATTCCCTTCTCCAGGTAATCTTCCTGACCCAGGGATTGAAACCTGGTCTCCTACATTGCAGGTAGATTCTTTACTATCTGAGCCACTAGGGAAGCTCTGGTAGGCTTGAAGTCAGTTTGAAAATAAGTCACTTAGAAAATGGGTTAAAACTGTGATATTTACTGGTAACCTAAAATAGGAAATATGAATATTCATCAACAGATCAAAGGCATATCCAACATCTTAATTCAGCCACACGACCCTGTTCATCACCAACATATTCTGTATTTGATAAACAATAGGTAGAAATATAACCAGAAAAGGCAAATGAGAAAAACTTTATTTCAGGAGATTTCATGCTAAATATGTATATTCTTGAACCAATCGACAGCTAGTGATACACTCATCAATAAATAGCTCCTTTACAGGTATGCAACACACCAGAGTGTACCCAATAGCTAGTCCAGTATAGCATCAACTGTAATTCCTCCATGAACCAGCATTCACACATCACTAAAAGACAGGCACCAATATTACATGAATCTAGAGAACAGAGTCTAGGTGGCAGATTGCACTGCTTACAATCAAGCAAGTCTTAATCGCAAAAGCACTACCAGGCAGAAAGTTTGGAGGATGTCTTCAGACAGTCTTATTTTTTTAAGTAAGAAAATGCAATACACACCATAAGACACTGTCTATGATAAAGATGAGGGTTCTCTGTATTATCTTGATCCTCATTCATGGATATTAAAGGTAATGAGCACTCATGCCTCTGCTGGAATGACTGCAGAAATACATGTGACCCAAATTCTGAGTAAGCTCCGTATGACCTTAAGAGTTGTATGAGCCTTGTATGGCCCTGAAAGTGAATCTTGACAAATGATGAATAAGAATTTGGTGGATAAATACCCCAGCTCCCTCACCCTTAGGGAAAACTCTCTTGGTGTGCACTATAATATCTCCCAGAGTTCCTCAGCAAGATAATATTTAGATTCCTGCAGTGGTAATGTCTTCAGTAGCCCACTCTTTATTATCTGCCTTCCCCTCTGCTTCACTTCTCAACTCTTATGCTAATGCTTTTGGAGATCACCACTTTAATAAATATTGGCACTGGGATTCTCTCCAGGCTAGATTTTGAGAGAATAAAAATCAAACAGACTCCAGACAGAAAGAAAAAAATAAAAAGAAACAAACAGAAATATTTGAAAATCTTTGGTGATGCCTCTTAATCTATATGGTCAGTAAAACTTCCTTTTGAGCGTCCACTGATTAAAACATACCCAACAACAACAACAACAACAACAAAAATGCATTCAAGATTTTTGTCTTCCTCTAAGCATTCAGGAAAATGTTCCCTTTTCTGATTTCATGAAAGTGAAAAATGAAATTGAAAGTTGCTTAGTCGTGCATGCCCTGACTTTTTGTGACCCCATGGAATAGTCCGTGGACTTCTCCAGGCCAGAATATTGGAGTCGGTAGCTGTTTCCTTCTCCAGGGGATCTTCCCAACCCAGGGATCCCGAATTGCAGGGGGATTCTTTACCAGCTGAGCCACCATGGAAGCCCAAGAATACTGGAGAGGGTAGCCTATCCTTTCAGATCTTCCTAAACCAGGAATAGAACTGGGGTCTCCTACATTGCAGGCAGATTCTTTATCAGCTGAGCTACCAAGGAATCTTTTGTATAATTTTTATCCCTCTTTATTAATTTTCATAGGAGGAGAAATACAGACAGGGTGTGTGAATTCCCCTAAATCTTTCTTCTCTCAGGGATGGTCATTTCCTGTTCTCAGATCCACAGATTCAGGGCGTGTTGCTGTGCTCAGATTCCAGCAAAATTCTTTAGAAATAATCAGGTAGCGTGTGATGAAGTTCTGTAGCCCTGAGGGGTGGCACTTGCCTTTCCTTTTTGCCCCTACCATACTTGAATGTATGGTCATTTGAGAATTTTTTCTTCACTCCTGCTTAACAGTGATTTAAAAAACACCACACACACACAGATATTTTGTCCTGTTTTCTCTCTCTTAAATTATCTCCATATTATAACTAATGAAAATACTTTATTCCTTCTGCAAAAACCTGATGACTACAAGATGCCAGTCATTCATGGTTAGTAGCTCTGCTCAGGATTCCCTATGTTTCTCCTTAATGCTTCTCAAGAATCATTTGCACTAGTTCCCAAATCCAGTACTTCTAAGACATGCTTATTGCTATAATTGTTACTGTATGTGTTCAGTTGCTATGTAAAACTGTGAAATATAAATGATAAAAGAGAAAATTACAATTTCTACAAGAACAAAGCTGACTGCTTCAGAAAGACTCAAAGGGAAAAGATTTTAAAGAATGTTCCATTTGATTTAGAGATATGTGAGAAAACTGTAAAAGACTGGAAAATAAAACTAAATGTATGCGTGCATGTATATACACATACGTATATATACATGCACACATACATATATATATATGTCTTCCCCACTTATTTACTTTACAGGTGTTGTGAGTTTCTTACTCCACATCGAAGAGACAAAAACTAAAACTCTTAAGACTATTATTAATCTGGGACACACATTAGAATCACCTGGGAAATTTAAAAATACTTGGGCTCAGACTCAGAGATTATGACTCTTCTATATTTAATGTAAAGTTGGCATCGGACATTAGTATTTATATTTTAAAAAACTCCTTATGGGATCTAACGTCTAGTGAGGATGCTAGAGTACATAGCATCCTATCTTCACTTGGAAGAGTGGCCACTCCATCCTATAATGCAAAACACTGAACTCTAATTGCCTTTTCCTCAATATTGTTGCATCAATCTAAAATTAGTGTGTCTCCTCCTTCAGATTTCAGCAATAAGTTATTTGTCATGTAAGATTCCAGTGAAGGTGAAAGTTTCTATTTTCTGCTCATCCTTTACAAGCATTTTAAAGTATCTCTGCAGGAGAAAAGCTCAAATGCTCCTACCCTGATGTAACAGCATTTGTGAAAGTCGCTCAGTCATGTCAGACTCTTTGCAACCCCATGGACTGTACAGTACATGGAGTTCTCCAGGCCATAATACTGGAATGGTAGCCTTTTCCTTCTTCAGGGGATCTTCCCAACCCAGGGATTGAACCCAGGTCTCCTGCATTGCAGGCAGATTCTTTACCAGCTGAGCCACAAGGGAAGCCCAAGAATACTGCAGTGGATAGTCTATCCCTTCTCCAGCAGATCTTCCTGAGCCAGGATTCGAACTGGGGTCTCCTGCACTGCAGGCAGATTCATTACCAACTGAGCTATCAGAGGAGCAAGAATGCCAGCGTGGGTTGCCATGCCCTCCTTCTGAGGATCTTCCAGATGGAACCCTCAACTCCTACTCTGGCAAGAAAGGTTTTTTTTTTTTCCTCATTAAAAACCACTACCACCACTTGGCAAGCCCAAGCTGAAGGCAGGCCGTGGAAGCCACAAGCGGAGGAGGATGGAGTTCAAACCCACGCATGCAGAGCACAATGGATTAGCACTCCATCCCCTTGACCACTCGGACACCTTGACCTGATCACCTTGAACTCGCTGGCCTTCCTTTGTAGCTCAGCTGGCAAAGAATCCGCCCACAATTTGGGAGACCCGAGTTCGATCCCTAGGTTGGGAAGATTCCCTGGAGAAGGGAAATGCAACCCATTCCAGTATTCTTGCCTGGAGAATCCCATGGACTGTATGGGGTCGCAAGGAGTCAAACAAGACTGGGCAACTTTAACTTTCAAGAGCATTTGTCCCTTTCTTACATTAAAAATGGCTGGAATTTAATTGAAAATTAAAAAATTGAAAATGACTGGAAAAATTTTAGAAGAATGCTGACCCTGCTGCTGCTGCTAAGTCGCTTCAGTCGTGTCCGACTCTGTGCGACCCCATAGACGGCAACCCACCAGGTTTCCCCGTCCCTGGGATTCTCCAGGCAAGAACACTGGAGTGGGTTGCCATTTCCTTCTCCAATGCATGAAAGTCAAAAGTGAAAGTGAAGTAGCTCAGTCGTGTCCGACTCTTAGCGACCTCATGGACTGTAGCCCACCAGGCTCCTCTGTTCATGGGATTTTCCAAGCAAGATTACTGGAGTGGGGTGCCATTGCCATCTCCTGCTAAGTCGCTTCAGTCATGTCTGACTTTGTGCGACCCCATAGACGGCAGCCCATCAGGCTCCTCTGTCCCTGGGATTCTCCAGGCAAGAACCCTGGAGTGGGTTGCCATTTCCTTCTCCAATGCATGAAAGTGAGAAGTAAAAGTGAAGTCGCTCAGTCATGTCCGACTCTTAGCGACCCCATGGACTGCAGCCTACCAGGCTCCTCCATCCATGGGATTTTCCAGGCAAGAGTATTGGAGTGGGGTGCCATTGCCTTCTCCTGCCTTCTCCAGCACCCTGCAAGTAATGCTTCCTTGGTTTTTGCTACTTTTGTTTATCATTGATATTATTTGATTAAGGTTTTACTTTCTTTGTGGTGCATGTTACATCAGAATTCGTATATAAATATGTACAATAAGCATTAGAACACATGTATGAATAATAAAATGAATTTATGTGTGCCTATCATCCATGTTAAGAAACAAAATTGTCAAATCCAAAGCCTTTTAAGCTCTTCACCATCACCTTGTTCATTTATGTTCCTCCCACCCAGAGCTAACTAATTTCTCATTTTGTTCTATACTTTCTGTTTGAGAGATCAATGTACCTGCAAGTATGTACTGTTTTGTTTTACATATCTGACCATTAAATACTCAGACTCTAAATCACCTCTTCTGGTACATCTGGGACTTGCTTCTTTTATTCAATTGTGAAAGTGAAGTCATTCAGTTGTGTCCAACTCTTTGGGACCCCATGGAATGTAGCCTGGTATTCCTCCATCCATGGGATTTTTCCAGGGAAGAATACTGGAGTGGGTTGCTATTTCCTTCTCCAGGGATCTTCCCAATCCAGGGATCGAACCAGGGTCTCTTGCATTTAAGATAGACGCTTTACCGTCTGAGCCATCAGGAAAGCTCCTTTTATTCGATATTATGCTTTTAGTATCCATCCATGTCAGTGTATATATCTGTAATTATCTCATTCTCACTGCATACATAATTCCATTACCTGAACATAGATCAAGGTACTTACCCATTCTGTGGAGCCTTAGAATAGACTGAATTGTTCGTTTTTTTGTTTATTTGTTTGTTTGTTTAGTAATCACTATTTCAATAAGTACTTCTTTTAATGTTTGCCTGGTATAATCTGGGCTTTCCTGGTGGCTCAGATGGTAAAGAATCTGCCTGCACTGCCGAGGCCTGGGTTCCATCCCTGGGTTGGGATGATCCCCTGGATAAGGGCATGACAACCCACTCCAGTATTCTTGCCTGGAGAATCCCCATGGACAGAGGAGCTTGGCAGGCTACAGTCCATCGGGTCGCAAAGAGTGGGACACAATTGAGTGACTAAGCACAACACAGTCCAGCTGGTGTAATCTAGCAATAGTTTCTCTGTTTGCCCACTAATGGAATCTCTGCATCATAGGGTATTAATACTTTCAATTTCAGTGGATAATTTAAAAGTGATTCCTAAACTGTACCTAACAGTTTATACTCTAAAATGTCATCTCCCAGCCAAATCTTGGTACACTATCTCTTTTTACTTTTTGCCAAGTTGTAAGCTGTACAATATAGTATTGTATATTTATCTTACATTTCCCAGATAACTACTGAAAAATATAATCTTTCCCAATGTTTGCCCCTAATTTATGATTCTTCTTTTGTGAAATGCTGATTCATATCCCTTGAGTGGTTTTTTTATTATGCTAGTTTTTAATTTTTAATAACTAGAAGTTATTAATATCCTCTAGATATTAGTCCATGGAGTTCTTCTTGGTATGTGTGAAATTTTCCTATCAGCTTTTTTTTTTTTTTTTTATAAGAGACAGGTGTGAAATTTTCCTATCAGCTTTTTTTTTTTTTTTTGCATTTTTATCAAGATATTTTTTGTAAACAGATGGTTTAATTACAGTGCAATTACAAGACACTTTTTAGGGTTTGCAGGTTTATCTTTTGTTTTACTTAAGAAAGCTCCCCTTACTCCAGGGTAAGAAAGATATCTCCAAATTTCATTCCAAAAAATTTTAAATGTACCTTTAATTTTAAAGTCTGTAATTCACCCAAGATCAAATTTTGTCTCTGAATTGAGATAGAAATCCAACTGCACTCGGTTTCCATATTGACAAATTGTAGATTTTGTAGATTAAGCACTGTAGATTAAATGTCCATCCATTCCTGGGATCTGCATGGCCCCACTGATATATAGCAAGTTCTGTGCTCTGTTTCTTGTTTCGTTCATCTGTTTGACGATTTTGTCTCAATGGCCCACTGTCTTCTTTTTTTTAACTGGAGTATAGTTGCTTTACACTGCTGTGTCAGCTTTTGCCATATGGCAAAGTGAATCTGCCACATGTGTACATATATCCAGACTGATGCTGAAGCTGAAGCTCCAGGGCTTTGCCCACCTGATGCAGAGAGTGGACTCATTGGAAAAGACCCTGATACTGGGAGGGATTGGGGGCAGGAAGAGAAGGGGAC
Source organism: Cephalophus harveyi (assembly GCA_006410635.1). Lineage (NCBI taxonomy): Eukaryota > Metazoa > Chordata > Mammalia > Artiodactyla > Bovidae > Cephalophus > Cephalophus harveyi. Next base: position 94,946 of record SJYT01003720.1, on the reverse strand, counting down.
GACCGAGGATGAGATGGCTGGATGGCATCACTGACTTGATACACGTGAGTGTGAGTGAACTCCGGGAGATGGTGATGGACAGGGAGGCCTGGCGTGCTGCGATTCATGGGGTCACAAAGAGTCGGACACAACTGAGCGACTGAACTGAACTGAACTGATACATACATCCTCATTTTGGGGGGTCTCTTCCCATTTAGCTCACCAAAGCACCAAGTAGAGTTCCTTGTGCTATACAGTATGTTCTCATTAGTTTTCTATCTTAAACATCTCTGTCTTAACAACTCTAATTTTATAATGTTTTCATTTCTGGTAAGATAAGTGACTTTGTCCTAAGGGATATTTTGGTTATTCTTAGGTCATTACTTGTCACAGACACTTTAAAATTAGTTTTTAAATTACACACACACACACAAACACACACTGCTCTGGATTTTGATATTGGAGTTGCACAAGGAGAGATTATATAGATTAGTAGTTGACGAACAACAAACCATAGGCCAAATCTTTTCTTTGCCTCTGTTGTAAATAAAGTTTTATCAGAACACAGCCATGGCAATTCTTTCATCTATTACCAATGGCTACATTCAAACTACAAAGGCAGAGTGGAGGAGTTGTGATGGCAGTTCTAAGGCTTGTAAAGCCTAAAATGTTTGCTATTTGATCCTTTATAAAGTTTGTTGACCTCTGGTATAGACGATACAAGGGAATAATTGTATTTTTGTGATTTTGAAATTTTATATCCAGGAACATGATATAAATCTGGTTTATTAATTCTTCTTAAATACCTCTTATAAAGACTTACAGGTTTCCTCATAAAGGGCTTGTACCTGTTTTGTGAGACTTGTTACTAGGTATTTTGCAATTTTCTTCTAGCAATTATAAATTGTCTCTTTCAAAAATTATAATTTTTAATAGTTTATTGCAGGTGAATAGAAATGCAATTGTCTTTTGTATAACAATGTATAATGATTTTATAGCCAGATAATTTGCTAAACTGACATTAGTGTTTATAAGATATTTACACTTTATATTTTCTGAGTTAACATATGAACTGTGAATAATGATTGCTTTATTTCTTCTTGTCAATCCACATACAATTGTAGTATTTTTTGTTTGTTTTGATTTAAGGTACAAACTAAAATCTTCAGAACAATATAAGAAATAAGTAATGGTACTGGGCAAGTTCATCTTATTTCTGCTTTAAAAGAAAATACTTTAATTAATGTGTATGGTAGGGCTTTTTGTAGATAAACCTAATAGATTAAGGAATTCCTTTCAGTGTTCATTTGCAGTGAATTTATATCATAAATGGATACAGCAATTTAGTAAAAGAAAATTGTGCCTTTTGAAATGCACATCTTTTAATTTGTCAGTGAGCACAGTTTTGAAAGTGTGCTTCGTGTGAGTGTATTTTCATTCATTTCATTTTTTTCTATTCTTTACTAGGTTGGTAGGCACAGCAGTTATTTACACTCTTAATCAGTACTCCAGGCTTTTTATCATTATGGTTAGCTTCAGTTCAGTTCACTCACTCAGTCGTGTCCAGCTCTTTTCAATCCCATGGACTGCAGCATGCCAGGCTTCCCTGTCCATCACCAACTCCCAGAATTGTTGTCCAGGAGACAAACTCATGTCCATTGCATCGATGATGCCTTCCAAAGTACTGGAGTTTCACCTTCAGCATCAGTCCTTCCAATGAATATTCAGGACTGATTTCCTTTAGGATGGACTGGTTGGATCTCCTTGCAGTCCAAGGGACTCTCAAGAATCTTCTCCAACACCACAGTTCAAAAGCATCAATTCTTTGGTGCTTAGCTTTCTTTATAGCCCAGCTCTCACATCCATACATGACTACCAGAAGAACCATAGCTTTGACTAGACAGACCTTTGTTGGCAAAGTAATGTCTCTGCTTTTTAATATTGTGTCTAGGTTGGTCATAACTTTCCTTCCAAGGAACAAGCATCTTTTAATTTCATGGCTGCAATCACCAGCTGCAGTGATTTTTGAACCCCAAAAAATAAAGTCAGCCACTGTTCCCATTGTTTCCCCATCTATTTGCCGTGAAGTGATGGGACCAGATGCCATGATCTTAGTTGTCCGAATGCTGAGCTTTAAGTCAACTTTTTCACTCTCCTCCTTCACTTTCATCAAGAGGCTCTTTAGTTCTTCTTTGTTTTCTGTCATAAGGGTGGTGTCGTCTGCGTATCTGAGGTTATTGATATTTCTCCCGGCAATCTTGATTCCAGCTTGTGCTTCGTACAGCCTGGCATTTCTCATGATGTACTCTGTACCTTAAATAAGCAGGGTGACAACACACAGCCTTGATGTACTCCTTTCCCAATATGGTTAGCTTCAGGATGTCTAAAATTAATATTTCTATCCACTTTCCCAAAACTATAAAGATTTCAGAGTATTTTAACCTAAATCAACCCTCATTCCCATCTATATGCTGTTTTTAGAACTAAGACACTGAATAACTCATTTTATTGCATTCTCATAGAAGAAAGTAATGTCATTTGTGTGTTTTGAAAAATAAAGTCTGGTGATATTTTCCCATACCTTTAACAATTTATTTCTACTTACATTTTCCTTCTTCCCCAAAGCCAAGTTTCTTTAGCGAGGATCTTTTAGTACTATGTTCAGTTTTTGTTAGCTTTTGAAGTACCTTTATTTTTCATCAATCTCAAAAGGTAATTTCACTGTGTAGAGAGTTCTTGTTGAATTATTTTTCTTTTTCAATGGCGTCTTGAAAATATCGCTATTCACTATCTCTTGTTTCCACAGTTAATGTTGAACAAGCAGCTGCCAACCTAATTTCTGTAACTTTCCTTTTCTCTAAAGTTTATCTTTTTAAAAAATATTTTTAACTTTTTATAGGCCCAGGTGATAATATGTTTGGTTTGGTTTTTAATTATTCATTTTTCTTTGGATTCACTATGTTTCATGAATCATATGACTATTGGTCTTTCACTAATTCATTTTTAAAATGTTTACTGGAGTATAGTTGTTTTACAATGTTGTGTTAGCTTCTGTTGTTCAGTAAAGTGAATCAGCCATGCATATATATATATCTCCTCTTTTTTTTGGTCTTCCTTCCCATTTAGATCATCACAAAGCAATGAGTAGAATAGAGTGTGCTATACAAAATAGAACTACCATGTGACCCAGCAATCCCACTCCTGGGCATATGTCTATAGAAAACTATAATTCTAAAAGATACATCCATCCTGATGTTTATTGCAGCACTATTTACAACAGAACATGGAAGTACCTTAATGTCCATGGACAGATGAACAAATGAGGATGTGACAAAAGCATGCAATGGAACATTACTCAGCCATGAAAAGAAATGAAAGTGTGGGATTTGAAGAGACATGGATGAACCTAGAGATACAGAGTGAAGTGTGTCAGAAAGGGCTTTCATTAATTTTTGAAAGTAATCAGATTTTATGTCCTAAGCATCCCTTTTCCACTATACTCTCTCTTTTCTCTCTTTTATAAAACATCTTCTCACCATATCCAGCATGTTGGCTTGTTGCCTGACTGTTCTGATTCTCTGTGCTACATTCTGGACCACTTCTTCAGTTCCCTATATAGCAGTGTCTAAATCTATGGCTTCCACACTGAGGTAACCCTTGGCACTGACTTTCCTCAAGATGACACACTGAGTTTACAGGGGGTCACAGAATATCATAAATATCTTAGGGGAACATGATAAAACTCAACCTTGCATGGTAGTAAGACATTGAGCTGCTACCTTGAGGTAGCTCACAGTTTCAACCTTCTTTTTAATGTGCTGTGCTGTGCTTAATATCTCAGTCATATCCAACTTGATGAGGTTGTGAATTTTGCAGCTGGTGTGACCAAAAGCAGGTACCACACAAATTAATATAAAACAGGAAATGAAGCTGCTTATGCCTGACATGAATCTACAGTTTAAAAAGTTCTTCAGTGCCTCCCAGACATATTTTGTTAGATAAAGATGGTTATTTAGGACCGTTGTTGTTGTTCAGTTGCAACCCCATGAACTGCAGCATGCCAGGTTTTCCTGTCCTTTACTATCTCCCGGAGTTTGCTCAAACTCATGTCCACTGAGTCTGTGATGCCATCCAAGCATCTCATTCTCTCTCGTCCCCTTCTCCTCCTGCCTTCAATCTTTCCCAGCATCAGAGTCTTTTCCAAAGAGTTGGCCCTTTGCATCAAAATATTGGAGCTTCAATTTCATCATCAATCCTTCCAATGAATATTCAAACTGATTTCCTTTAGGATTGACTGGTTTGATCACCTTGCTGTCCAAGGAACTCAAGAGTTTTTTCCAGCATCACGGTTAAGAAGCATCAATACATCAATTCATCAGTTTAGGAAGTAAACAGAATCATTATGCTTTATTCAATTTATTCTTATTAATTTTCAAATGGCTACTATGCGTGTGTGTTAATCACTCAGTCATCTCCGACTCTTTGTGGCTACATGGACTGTAGTCTTCCAGGCTCCTTTGTCCATGGGATGCTCCAGTCAAGAATACTAGAGTGTGTTGCCATTTCCTTCTCCAGAGGATCTTCCCGATCCAGGGATTGAACCTGGGTCTCCTGCATTGCAGGCAAATTCTTTACCATCTGAGCCACAACTAAGTTCTTATGATAAGTGCTAAAAGATTAAGTGCTTCAACCTAACCGGACTACTTAATAGTTCGAGTGATTGGGCATTTTGGGGGGCCTAAATGCATCTTGAAAAATTTACTAAGATACTAAGGGCACCATGAAATGTAAAAGCTTGAAAATTCCATGTCCTCTGTTTACTTTAGCTTTCAATCATGATGATTTCTTTTTTCCAATCTATATAAGTGTAATTTGGTTCTCTTTTCAAAACTGCCTTGCTCATATTTACCCATTCTTCCATAAACTAAACATATTTAACATATTGATATGTACATACTTCTCAGTATCTTATAATGTTTCACTCTTCTAATATTTAAAATTGGATATTTTTAGATATCCAGTTGCATGTGTATATTTGATAATGAGGATGCTTTTACCATTTTCGAACTGATTCTCAAGCAGGGTGCCCCATTTCCTTTAGTGTTGTTGACATTGCTTCACTACAAATCAAAGTCCTTGGTATTTTGTCTGTAACAATTGTCTGACATCTGGCATAGGAGGCATTTTGTTCTTCTCCTTAGCAACATACTTAAGACTAGCAAATTTCATAAAATCCACCACACTACGTGGGAGAGTTTTTCTTTCTATAACTCTGGGAACTTACTCTTCAAAGGATGATGTCAACCTTTGGAATTCTGGCTTTATTCTGGCTTGAGTGTCTTTGGGTTTATCATCCTTCCCATGTTGACACTGAAATGAAAACTTCAGGTAATCAAGGATCAGGTTAAATATTCAGAGCACCCACAGCTCCAGTCTTCACTTACCTCACTGAATTTGTCCTTTAACTGTCTTGGTCAGTGAGGATGAGACTCTCCCTTATTTTCTTAACAGCTTCGAAATACATTTTCAATTTTTTGAGCTGGCTTTGCAATTGAAAGGGTGTTCATTGTATTAATGCATTTAGGTCACCATACTGTGAAGAAATGTCTTTTCCTTAAAGAGGGATTCATTGTGATTGTGTATGACTGATGTTTGGATCTCTTTGGTTATCTTCGTTTTGTACATGGTCATGGATAGAATTCCATTAGCAGGTCCTACATTTCCAAGTTCATAATCCCTAGCCAAATTCCAGAGTCTGGGAAGCACTCAAGGAGAAGGAAAAGGCCACCCACTCCAGTATTCTTGCCTGGGGAATCCCATGGACAGAGGAGCCTGGCGAGCTGCCGTCCATGGAGTTGTAAAGAATTGAACACGACTTAGCAACTCAACAACAAGGAGGCACTCATCTGGCTCGGCAGGGCTAGACTGTGTCCTTCGGCCACCTCGGGAAGTAACTTCATGTAATAGAGGTGACATCATGTATTGCGTCTCTAAGCTCACCATGAAAACGTGTGTAGACTGAATTCTTGTCTAAATCAACTGCTGATAATTTCCCAGTTAAATCCTATCTACCTGTCCTCAGTTCATGGAATTCTCCAACACTGCAAAAATATAATCTTGTACTTCTAACACAATTGCAATGTCATTCCCTTCTTTTCTTGGAGGAACGGGATGGATGCCACTATTTTATAGAGTTTTCAAAAAGATTTCTGGAGAGAATCCATAAATGAAGATTAGCCTGACCCAACACAATGCCAGGAGTCTTTGAATGTCAGAGGCTAATGGTGAACTGATACCAGGCTTTAGTGTATTTCTTTTTTGGCCCAAACTTTGGGTCTTGTGAATGGTTGCGGCCGATAGGCAACATTATGGCTCATTTCAACAAAGTGTAAGATTTTGTCTTTGATCTCAATTCCCTCCCCACACACCAAGCTAGAATATGGAAGAGACCAGGCTTATACATTTTATTCCCTCTCATTCCAGTGTAACTGGATGCCCAGCTAATGGGATGCGCTGAAATTGTGGGTCACACGAGTGTTCCAAGTCTTGACTATTTGTCAATTAATATGACTAATAGTTAGTCATAGTTTCCCCAAAATAGCTGAGCTTAACAATGTAACACAATTGGCGTACATTAAACAAATTTATTATTGCAAACAAATGCATAGTAAACAACTGTGAGAATTACTATCTAGTACAGATTTCTTCCAAAGCATTACTGAAGGATATAACACTACTTCTATCTCATAAGGTAAGATTAATCATAAATGCTGCATTATCTGCATTATCATGATGCAGATGAAACTAGAAAAACATTATTTAAAACTAGGTTGGAGCAAAAACAAAGTCTTACAAAAATAACACTTTAAGCTTTTATTTGTCTATAGAAAAATAATCCAATGGCAAAAAAAAAAAAAAAAAACTCTAAGAAAAGAATATTTTAGGTACCTTGAGATGGGGAGAAGGGCAAGAGTCTATTATGACAGGAGAACTAGCATGTATGGAGGATAGGATATAGCCTTCAGCATCACCATGTTTGTGGTATATCATAAAATCACTGATTGTTATGATATAGCACCTATTTCCAGAAGGGGAAAATGAGGCTCATAGATATTAAGCATTTTGCCCAATTTTTCTGTCATCTGTCCATCACATATCAAATAACAGTTGTCCTGAATATTTGTGCCAGAGGCTAAGACAACCCAGGTTATAGCGCCTGTCTGACCAGTCGCTTCTATGCCTTACGGTGAAGGATCAAGAGGTTAGCTTGTTGGCTAATCATGAGCTTGTTTTCTTTAAAGAATTCAGTCTGGTACAATGAAATGATCTCTTGGGAAGGAAGCCAATTTTGTAGCAACTAAAGTTGGGTATGAAATAGTGAAATAATGTGACAGATTTAAAGACAAAACATCATTGCAAGCAAGTCTCTAAATGACATATTTCCTGAGGAAAGGCAAGAAAGGATATCCATAGGAATGGTCTACATTGAATACCATCCCAGTTCTGAACTACGTTCTAACTTCAATGGAACCAAAAAGATATGTACTGAGCATATGGGAAACATATATTTGAACAAATAGTCCCCTCAAAGAACTCACAGTCTAGTATAAGTAATATGTAATACTTCTTAGGCTTGAATAGTTTCCCATTTTGTAAAAGTGAGATAATACTTCTAAGCTGTTGTAAAGAAAGCTGAGAGAGTTGCGCCCCAGGAAGTAAGAATATCAATTTTCAAATAGTTCCACAACACACCGTTTTCTAGATTACTTCATACTTTTGCTGTACTAGACACATGGTAAATGGCTTCAGTTCTTCCTTTGTGGCTTAAGGCAGAAGAGCCAGGTACAAATTCTATGAAGTTAAATAACTATGTTTATCTCCTCTTCTTATACCTACTTTGTCTTGCACTCAATTATAATGGAATTTCTCTCTCCCTCTGATGGAATTTATCTCTTCCTACCCAAGTGCTTTGACAATCACTCAAGCTAAATATTTAGATCAACAAACATACATCTGGGCTGGAAGGCTTCTCATCATGCACTCAACTCTATTTATTTTATTCTCTATGATGACATGCTAGGGAAAAAAGTACAGTGAAAATAAGAGTTAAGAAGAAGAAGAAAACATCATATTTTTTTTCTGTTGCTGAGGGTGAGGAGAAGGATGAGAAAGAAGTTGGTCCCTATACTGCCAGCTTCAACCTCTCTTTGTCGTTAGGTTTTAACTTTCCTGACCAATGGCAGCATACTTTACTGACTTCTTCAAAGCCCCCTCATGTTCTGTCTGCTCAATAAAGCTTTACCTGCTCATTTTCACTCTCACTATTTTCTCGTTCTTTGAAATTTCTTATTAACAAAAAACAAAAACAAAAACCCTATGCCACTCATTTCAGCATGTGTTGTTGTTCAGTTAAGTCGTGTCTGACTCTCTGTGACCCCATGGACTGTAGCACGTCAGGTTCCCCTGTCCTTTTCTATCTCCTGGAGTTCACTCAAATTCATATCCATTGAGTCGGTGATGCTGTCTGACCATCTCATCTTCTGCTTCCCCTTTCTCTTTTTGCCTTCAGTCTTTTTCAGCATCAGGATCTTTTCCAATGAATTGGCTCTTCACATCAGGTGGCCAAAGTATTGGAGCTTCAGCTTCAGCAGCAGTGCTTCCAATGAATATTCAGGGCTGATTTCCTTTAGGATTGACTGGTTTCATTTCCTTGTAGTCCAAGGGACTCTCAAGAGTCTTCTCTAGCACTACAATTTGAAGGTACCAGTTCTTCAGCACTCAGCCTTCTTTATGGACCAACTCTCACATCTGAACATAACTACTGGGAAAACCATAGATGTGACTATATGGACATTTGTTGGCAAAGTTATTTCTCTGCTTTTCACTACATTGTCTAGGTTTGTAATAGTTTTCCTTCCAAGGAGCAAGCATGTTTTAATTTCATGGCTGACGTCACCATCTACTGTGATTTTGGAGCCCAAGAAAAGAAAATCTGTCACTGCTTCTTTCATTTTTCCCCCTTCTGTTTGCCTTGATCATAGGGTCCTGATATAAAGCACATAGCATTAGGCCTGGCTCTTCCTTTGCTGATAGCACCAGTATGTAAAGTACCTGACCAGTACCGTATTTCCAATACTGAGAGCTCACCATCCAAAATGGGGCTACTTCACAATGTCTTTAATAGGAACATGAAATATTGCATTGGAGGCTGGGCAATGCAGGAGAAAAACCTCTGCCACCTCCATGAAGATATATGATTCTTGCCATTTGAATTTTGAGCTCCCTCCCACCCCAAAGGTTGAACATACCATATGTTTATTTTCCCTGTTCCCCTTGAAGCTGGGACTTGGACACATTGTGAGGCTCTGCCAGTCAATCCCACCCTTCCTGTAGGTCTTGGGGTACCACTAATTATGTCAAAAGATACTTCCATGTGAAGGGCAGAGTGTTAGCTATTTCTTCCACTGCTGTATGGTTTGAGCGTTCCCCTCAACTACAGACTTCAAGGTGGTCATGAAGTGTTCCATGAACTAGCCAATGTTCTCCTTTAAACTGTGTTTCCTACCTAACTCATCTAGTTGGTATCATAGCCTGCAACTAAGAATATATTGACAGGAAAACTGGTAACAAAAGTGGGCATGTAGCAGAAGCAGGTAATCAAGAGACTCCGAGAAATTTGGAAAATAAGAGATTAGCCGGTCTTTTGGCAGAGAAGATTCAGTTAGTGTTAAGGGCTGGGCTCTGGCAGAGCAGGGAGAAAATTTAATTTAAGGCTTATCTCTGGTCAGTAGGGATGAAGTCATAACTCTAGGAGATCAATTGGCCATTTCCATAAAATAGTATAAAGTGATTCAAGGATTGAGATATTGTTTCTGATGGTATTGGACTTGAGAAAAGAGATCAATGAGGTCACATTTCTTAATTTTCACCATAGGCTGCAAACCAAAGGGACTTTATTTCAGTGAAAGAATCACTATCATTTTCTGTAATTTCTTTTAATCTCCTATCTCTTGCAGCTCAAGGTCTAGAAATTAAACATTTTGATCCAGTAGTTGTTATATGACAATCTAACTATATGCCTGCTGCGTTTGCAGTTTCATCGAGTCTTTTAGAGCTTTGGTTATGGAAGATGAGAACTAGATCAGAAAAAAAAAGTGGAGATTTTGGGTAATTTATCAGATCCCAAATCCTTGTGATCAAGCATGTAGTTGCTTCAGTCATGTACTATTCTTTGCGACCCTAAGACTGTAGCCCTCCAGGCTCCTCAGTCCATGGGATTCTCCAGGCAAGGATACTGGAGTGGGTCACCTTGCCCTTCTCCAGGGGATCTTCCTGACCCAGGGATAGCACTTGAGTCTCCTGTGACTCCTGCATTGTAGGTGGATTCTTTACCTCTGAGCCACAGGGGAAGCGCTCCCAAATTCTTACTCCCTGTTAAGCCTCCCTGGCTGGCACAGATAAACTTTCCCCTCTCTCTGATAAGACTCCTTAGACACATTGAAGACCCTCCACTGAGCAAGTTTTCTTGGAAGGAGGAGTACATTCTTTCACTTCACCCAATATCTTTTACAGTCTCTAGATTTCAGAGTCACAACCACTTGTGAAGCATATATAGGAAGAGATGGGGTTTCCCTGGTGGCTCAGATGGTAAAGAATCTGCCTGCATTGTGGGAGACCTGGGATCAATCCCTGGGTTGGAAAGATCCCCTGGATGAGGACATGGCAACCCACTCCAGTATTCTTGCCTAGAGAATCCCCATGGACAGAGGAGCCTGATGGGCTCCTCCATGGAGTGAGAAAAAGTTGGACATGACTGAGCAATTAAGCACAGCACACAGGGAGAGATGACTAACAAATGAGCTGTAATATTATGCAAATTTCTACCAATAAAAGCTGGAAAATCAGTGTAGGATTTTATTTCAATGATGTGCAATCAAAGAGAAATAAAGGTGTTTTCTGGTCTTCCTGATTTATCAACATGCATGAATGTTCAGGAGATGCTGACTCATGGTGTTCATGTGTCTGCTGGCAGCACTAACAGTTTAGCAGACAGAAATCTGAATTTGAAGATCAAAACAGATTTATTCTACATGATCCTCTTGGACCCTCCCAAATGATGTCCCTTTAGAGAACCCAGAAGGTTCTTCCTTCACTGAAGCTTTGAAACATTAATTAGTGAGAAACAGTGGGTGATCGTGGAGTCCAGGAGGCTGGCGGAAGGTGCTGCCAAAGCCAGGATCCTGGATGGAGAGGTCAAATTTAGGTGAAGTGCCCCAGTCTAGCACAGTTTTTCAAGGGGTTACATGATAGACTGGTCAAATATCCCTCCTCCTCTCAGGTGAAACAGTTCATCAATACAGAATATTTTAGGCCAGCCTCCTTGTAAGTAGAGCCTGAGATGGTAGAATAGGGAAGAGATTATTTAAGAGGTTTCTTTTGTAAGAATGGGAGAAGGGAAGCAGTTTGGGGAGGAGAAGGTGCTGAGCAAGGGTGCTAATTTGGATGTTCTTATCATCAATTCCATTGTGTGAGTGGTGGGGTAGTTGCTACCACATCAACAATTAATTCTCAAACACAAGCCGGGTGTGGGAGAATGAAACTCCATTCAGATATTATCTGCCTGGAGATAACATCTGATTCCTTGAGTTAAGGGCTCAGTCCTATAAGTCTCCTCCCCGACACTCCACCCCATCTCACATGTCAATCACAAGTCCAGGTTATTATTGCCTGTGTTTTTCTTTCAACTCACCACCTACACACTGGAAGTTACAATGACCCCCTCCCACTCATGATGTCAATCACAAATTTGTACTTCTGATTGACTGGCTATAAACCAGAGATTCTTATGATACCTACCCTCCTTGGAGTCTATTAATTTGTTAGAGTCTCTAATAAAACTCATCTCCAGTCCTTTCCCTTCCCCAGAACATTCAACCCTCTAACCACCTGCCTCAAGTACCTAATAACCTTAGGTATTTGTCACTCCACACCTTTATCACTCTTGTGCATTCATGCTTAGCCGCTTCAGCTTGCCCAACTCTTTGCAACTCCATGGACCATACCCAGCCAGGCTCCTGTGTCCATGGGTTTCCCAAACAGGAATATGGGAGTGAATTGCCATTCCCTCCTCCAGGGGATCTTCCTGACTCAGGGATCGAAACTGCATCTTCTGTGGCTCCTGCAATGCAAGTGGATTCTTTACCACTGAGCCACCAGAGAAGCCTGGCTTTATTACTCTCACCATTTACAAAATTCTAAGGCTTTTAGAAAATCTCTGCCATACATTTGGACAAAGGCCAAAGATGCACATTTGAGCCTTAAACAACAGGGGATTGAGATGTTTGGGTTCACTCATATGCTAATTTTTATAGTAAATATGCAGTTGGTTTCCCATGCATGGATTCAACCAACAGTGGACCTAAATTTCCATCTGAGATTGATTGAACCCAAGGATATAAAACCTGTGAATACAGAGGCATGACTATACTACACTGTATTATATAAAATATTTGAGTATGGCAGATTTTCTTATATGCAGGGGCTCCTGGAATCAATGCCCCTTGGATACTAAGGGAAGACTGCATTTTTATAAATCACAATATCACACGTGTGGGCTCAGGTGGAGTTCATCTTGATCACACAAGAATCTCTAGAAGGTGAATTGCCACAGAGTTGATTCTGCTCCCAAAGGCAAGGACCTTTTGTAGCTGCAAATCCATCCATCATTGGCTACAGGCTACCCCAGAGGAAATGTTACCCTCCCACCCCCTGCCCCACCACCTGGAAACATAGCTTCTATAAACCAAAGGCAGTTCTCAGCCAACATGGCCAGCTCTGAGCTCCCAGCAGCCAACAATGTTAAAGGCTGCGGGATTGGAGCACCAGCTCCATAAAGCAGATCTGGGCAGGGACCCAAGAGCATCTCTACAGAGCCTAACACGATATTGTTTTCCATCAGTTGCATCACATTTTTTATTTATATTGGCTTTCTCATCTACTAAAATCAATAAGTATTTTTCATACCTATTGCTGTTCAAAGCTATATATCCCTTTCTGCTTTTGTACAGATTAGTTTTCTAACCTCATTGGAAAAATTGCTTTCCCCACTAGGATGTGTGATCTCGTTACATTTTCCCCTTCTACTCAGCATATCAATATCATTTTGGATGTTACTGTCCAATACTCCCTAAACCACCTGATTGTATGTGAATGCATGTTTGAGTTCTGGTTAAAAGTAGACTGATTCTGTCAGCAACATATGGTGTCTAAGGCTTTCTACCAATGTCCCAATATCCAAAATGTCAAGATCAAACCCAGTTAATGTCAATCACTTTGAAATCAATGTTTTGATTTCTCAGAAATTTCATACCTCTGAGGATAAAAGGTTTCATTGGTTCAAAGAAAATGGTTCTGAATTCATCAGATCAAAGAATGTGAAAGAAATGAGAGGGCTGTCCTCCCCACCCCCAACTTAGAATTTTCTTTCAGATCATCCAGTGTATAAAGCTGGCCCCCAAAGCCTGTACTGAGTGCCTAAAGCCTTTTGGTTATGCTATTTTGGCCAGCTTTTTGTGGATCAGGTGTCTGATCCACAGCAAAATGAATCATTCCCTCAATGTCCTCAATGCCTGAGAAGTTAATGCAGATAGTGTCAGGTTGCCCGAGGTCCATTCTGTACTTTCTGGCCACATGAGTGGTTAATGCAATCAAGGATGAGATTAATTAAATTAAAAGTCTGCTTTTATTGCTCAGAAAATGTAGCAAATCCAATCCTCTTTGACAGCCTGGAGCTGGAGGCCTGGGTCTAATGTGATCATGCCTAGATTGGTGCTTCCAGACAGCATGTCATTTCAGGAGGTAGAAGGCCTCTGTTCAGGTCACAGGCTGCCTCTGCCTTGCATTTACAAGCCTTTAGTTAGCAATCCACATTATCTTCATTCACCTCCTCAGATGGTGACTAGACTACCCAGGCTTGAACCTGATACCTTCCATTTTGCTTCTAAATATGCTGCTCAGTTAAGCAGGGCTACCTCTGATTACCCCTAGCCCCTGTTGCTCTGTTGTGCCTCGGACATATTAGGGGCCTGCTCTGTTCCTCTCCCCAGATCTCCCCAACTATGTCCACTTTAGGAATTGCCTTCTGAGAAGGCATGTGTGTAAAAGTCGGTCCCCCTAGAGTGTTGAAGGAAACCAATTTATTTAGCCTGGCTCTACTAGGTGGCAGACACTATATACCCTTTGAATTAGCCCCTTTGGTGGTCAAATCGGGGTGGGGGAAGGATAGATAAAACAAAAACTTAGAAACAGAGAGCTTTGATTCCTGCCTTCATAATTCACTTATTATAAATTATTGGCCAATTATTTAACCTCTTCATGTCTTTCAAGTGGGCCTTAAGATACCCCTTTAAGACTATCTGAAGGCTAAAAAGAATGTAACCTGCATTGAAAGTCTGCTAAGTTTTCTTGTTTTTGTTATTATCATCATCATTAATCCAAGTTACAGAGGTTCAAAGGGATCAAGTGACAATCATATGAAAGCTCCATCCTAACCCTTTTCTCTGTCAAAAACAGCCTATTGTAAAAGTAAATGATACTGGCTACTTCTGCCTTAATGCAAATTTCATCCTAAATGCTGTTCCTCTCAGATGAAAATATACATTAAGCTGGCTGCTACTGCTAAGTCGCTTCAGTCGTGTCCGACTCTGTGCGACACCAGAGATGGCAGCCCACCAGGCTCCCCGGTCCCTGGGATTCTCCAGGCAAGAACACTGGAGTGGGTTGTCATTTCCTTCTCCAATGCATGAAAGTGAAAAGTGAAAATGAAGTCACTCAGTCGTGTCCGACTCCCAGCGACCCCATGGACTGCAGCCTACCAGGCTCATCCATCCATGGGATTTGCCAGACAAGAGTACTGGGGTGGGGTGCCATTGCCTTCTCCAACATTAAGCTGGAGATACCCAATTTTATATGATGGAATTACACAGGATGCTATATGCCTGGGTCCCACTTCATGGGTCCCTGGTGGATTATAATTAGTCTGGAAATGCTTGGGCACAAGAATAGTCAAAAGCTCTCAGTGATTCTGCCGTGCAGCCAAGATTAGGAACAATTGCACCAAGCCATCCCCCACCATGGAAGGGAATATTTGGTCAATGTTAAAGAGATGGGAATACCAGACCACCTGACCTGCCTCTGGAGAAATCTGTATGCAGGTCAGGAAGCAACAGTTAGAACTGGACATGGAACAACAAACTGGTTCCAAATAGGAAAAGGAGTATGTCAAGGTTGTATATGGTCACCCTGCTTATTTAACTTATATGCAGAGTACATCATGAGAAACTCTGGGCTGGATGAAGCACAAGCTGGAATCAAGATTGCCAGGAGAAATATCAATAACTTCAGATATGCAGATGACAACACCTTTATGGAAGAAAGCAAAGAACTAAAGAGCCTCTTGATGAAGGTGAAAGAAGAGAGTGAAAAAGTTGGCTTAAAGCTCAACATTCATAAAAATAAGATCATGGCGTCCAGTCCCATCATTTCATGGCAAATAGATGGGGAAACAGTGGGAGACTTTATTTTTGAGGCTCCAAAATCACTGTAGATGGTGACTGCAGCCATGAAATTAAAAGACACTTACTTCTTGGAAGAAAAGTTATCACCAACCTAGACAGAATAATAAAAACCAGAGACACTACTTTGCCAACAAAGGTCCATCTAGTCAAGGCTATGGTTTTTCCAGTAGTCATGTATGGATGTGAGAGCTGGACTATAAAGAAAGCTGAGCACCAAAGAATTGATGCTTTTCAACTGTGGTGTTGGAGAAGACTCTTGAGTGTTCCTTGAAATGCAAGGAGATCCAACCAGTCCATACTAAAGGAAATCAGTCCTGAATATTTATTGGAAGGACTGATGCTGAAGCTGAAACTCCAATACTTTGGCCACCTGACGCGAAGAACTGACTCACTGGAAAAGACCCTGATGCTGGGAAAGATTGAAGGCGGGAAAAGGAGATGACAGAGGATGAGATGGCTGGATGGCATCACGGATTCAATGGACATGATTTTAAGTAAGCTCTGGGAGTTGGTGATGGACAGGGAGGCTTGGCGTGCTGCAATCCATGGGGTTGCAAAGAGTCAGACATGATTGAGCAACTGAACTAAACTGAACTGAAAGAATTTAATTGGGCTTTCCTGGTGTCTCAGTTGGTAAAGAATCTGCCTACAATTCAGGAGACCCGTGTTTGATCCCTGAATCCAGAAGATCCCCTGGAGAAGGAAATGGCAACCCACTCCACTATTCTTGCCAGGTAAACACCATATACAGAGCAGCCTGGAGGGCTACAGTCCATGGGGTCTCCAGAGTGGGACATGACTTAGTGAATTAACCACCAAAGAATTTAATGAAGGGTGGAAGATCTGTGAGCTCTTCACATATTAGACAGTGAATAGTCAGGAACACTGAGAGAAGTTCCATGAGAAACATGCAAAATATTTGAGGAAGGAAGCAAACACTGCAGGGTAAGAATTCTAAGACATTCCAGGCTGTGCCTATTCTGTGTAACCACGACACCAGCCTGCACTTGCCAGGGTGCCCATGAGGAATGCCTGAGTTGGCCACAGGAGGGTTCTCCCTATGGTTTTGGCTTGTAATTAATTTTTTCTTTGCCTATCTCCCCAGGTAAACTCTGAGCTTCCCGGCAACCAGAAGTATATTTAACTTTTCTCAAATACTCAGTTAAATTTTGAAATGGATTTGGGAAATAAGGTAACAGGCAAATTTGGCCTTGGAGTACAGAATGAAGCAAGGCAAAAGCTAACAGAGTTCTGCCAAGAGAACACACTGGTCATAACAAACACTCTCTTCCAACAACATAAGAGAAGACTCTACACATGGACATCACCAGATGGTCAACACCAAAATCAGATTGATTATATCCTTAGCAGCCAAAGATGGAGAAGCTCTACATAATCAACAAAAACAAGACTGGGAGCAGACTGTGGCTCAGATCATGAACTCCTTATTCTTATTGCCAAATTCAGACTGAAATTGAAGAAATTAGGGAAAACCACTAGATCATTCAGGTATGACCTAAATCAAATTCCTTATAACTATACAGTGGAAGTGAGAAATGGATTTAAGGTACTAGGCCTGATAGACAGAGTGCCTGATGAACTATGGACGGAGGTTCGTGACACTGTACAGGAGACAGGGAGCAAGACCATCCCCAAGAAAAAGAAATGAAAAAAGCAAAATGGCTGTCTGAGGAGACCTTACAAATAGCTGTGAAAAGAAGAGAAGCAAAAAGCAAAGGAGAAAAGGAAAGATATACCCATTTGAATGCAGAGTTCCAAAGAACAGCAAGGAGAGATAAGAAAGCCTTCCTCAGTGATCAATGCAAAGAAATAGAGGAAAACAATAGAATGGGAAAGACTAGAGATCCCTTCCAGAAAATTAGAGATACCAAGGGAATATTTCATGCAAAGATGGGCTCAATAAAGGACAGAAATGGTATGGACCTAACAGAAGCAGAAGATATTAAGAAGGGGTGGCAAGAATACACCAAAGAACTGTACAAAAAAAGATGTTCATGACCCAGATAATCACTAAGATGTGATCATCCACACTCACCTAGAGCCAGACATCCTGGAATGTGAAGTCAGTGGGCCTTAGG
>SJYT01003720.1:46755-76272 GCA_006410635.1 Cephalophus harveyi | reverse complement strand
CCAAAGTACTGGAGTTTCAGCTTTAGCATCATTCCTTCCAAAGAAATCCCAGGGCTGATCTCCTTCAGAATGGACTGGTTGGATCTCCTTGCAGTCCAAGGGACTTTCAAGAGTCTTCAACACCACAGTTCAAAAGCATCAATTCTTCGGTGCTCAGCCTTCTTCACAGTCCAACTCTCACATCCATACATGACCACAGGAAAAACCGTAGCCTTGACTAGACAGACCTTAGTCAGCAAAGTAATGTCTCTGCCTTTGAATATTGTAAATCAACTGTACTTAAATAAAATATATGTATACTCATATATATATATATATATTATTCATATATATATATGAACAAGTTCTTAGGTCATGGTAAGCCAAATGATGGAGCAGTTATTGGATAAATAATTTTATCATGACTTATTCTGTCACCTTAAATCTTTTCTAGAACAAGGTAAGAAATAGATCATTTAAGTTGGCAAATAAGAGGTAAGTGAATTAATAACAGTGATTTCTCCTTTTCCCATATAATACTACTAAAAGAATAATTTAAAAATTGTTCCTCCTCAAGTGTTTGCAGGATTCCAGTGTGTTTTATCTAACCTTTGGCAGAATGTTATTACACTAAGAAGTTAGAGCTTAACATATGTATGGATATATTGGATACTGCTCTTTAGAAAAAGATATTAAAAGGCATTTTTAACTAGTATCTGTCAAAAGGTTCTTTTATAAAAAATTCATTTTGGTCATTTTACAGCATGAGGAATCTGAGTTTCAAGGGTCAAATCAGTGTCCCCGGCACTGGGAGCATGGATTGTAAACCTCTGGGCCACCAGGGTTCTTCCAAACTTTCTTTATTTCAGTTAAAATGAATCTTTCCTACTGTATAAGAATCATGACATTTTAGAGCAAAAAGGGACCTTAAGAGTTTCATCAATCAAATTGCATTACTTTCTAGATCAGCGGGTTTAAAATCAGAAATGCTGAGAGACTTTTCCAGCATTGCCCAGGAATATACTAGCAGAATAGGGCTCAGATCCAAGCTTTCTAGAAAGAAACCCTACTCCTTGCTCACTCCAGACCACCACATATTGCAGATCCTATTTGTTTCTTTCCTTTTCCTTTTCCTTTTTTTTTGTTTTGTTTTTGTTTTTTGAGTGTGTGCTCAGTCGTGTCTGACTTTTTGCGACTGCAAGGACTGTAGCCTGCCAGACTCCTCTCCCCATGAAATTTTCCAGGCAAAAATTTTGGAGTGCATTGCCATTTTCTAATTGAGGGGATCTTCCCAAACTTGAGTCTCCAACATCTCCTGCATTGGCAGGAAGTTGTTGTTGTTGTTGTTGTTTAACCACTGCTCCTTCTGGGAAGCCTATTCTCAAATCTCTTACCTTCTAAAATGGGAGGGTGGAGGTGGAACCAGGAGTCCATTTTACATGTAATATGATGCTAGGTTATTGAATCACCCTCTCCCAGATGAACACCTTTGAGAAATTCTCTAATTTTAAAAGACCTGAGTTGTCTCCACCCTGAAACCTTTTCTTCCTTGTTATTGCACCTGCCTCTACAATATGGCACAGGGATGCACACAGATAGATGGGGGAGGAACGCAGCTGTGGTATGACAAAAGTTTAACAAGGCTGAGAACTTCTGAGTGAGCTCGTTGCTGACCTAATTGGTGAGTCTGGGTCATTTCTACCTCCTCTCACCCTGTCCTCATCATTCTCCTCAAGCTCCTCCTGAGTACATGACCATATGTAATTCTGAGGCAATTCCTCCAACTATGAAATTGATGGGGGTAGACTGGCCAAGGGATCTGCAGAAACTGACAGCCTCCCTTGAATAAGGGGTTGAGCAGCAACGCTGCTTCAGGGCCATTCATCAGCAGTCACTGAGAATGAGGAAATATTGTCCCTCGTGACTTCATCAGTCAGGGAGATGTTGTCTCGAGGACTGAGGGCAGCCAGAGAGAGAGCAGTTGCTTTTTGCAACTTGTCATCAGCCATGGGTCTCAACAGAGAAGACCAGGTCACAGAAGCTTAGCCAAAGACAAGGCAGCTGTTTTGTTTAGCCCCATGGAGGGATGCTGATTCAGAAGAAAGAGAAATGAAGGCTTTCTTCAAGGTGGTCTGTTATTACATTTACTATGAAATTTGTATCCTTGCTGTCACAGAGGATCCGGAGGAATTGGCATGGAGATCAGAAAAAGAAAGGTTGTACTTCTTTACTGGAAGTGGGAGGAGGAAGAAGGGGAATTTTGTCCTTTCCAACCATCATTTCCAGTTTTTGCCTGGCACCTTGCTTTACCCGTTTCCCCAGAGCTGCCCCTTCTCCTGGTCAGGAAGTCCTTCTTCCCATAAATCTGTGCATGGGGACCCTGGCCACAGCCATTCCCTATCACATCATCCTGTTTCCCTTTCTTTATAGTACTGATTGCCATCCAGAATCATCTTGCTTTTCTTAATTGCTTCACCTATACCTGCTTCTAGATTCAACTGCATGGTGAATAAAGACCCCATCTTGTTCACATTATCCTCTTGCCCACCATGGTGCCTATAAAACAATAGGGTCACAGTGAATATTTGGTTAGTGAAGTAATTAACTGTGTGATAATTTTGTAAATGAATATTTGGTTAGTGAAGTAATTATTTGTGTCACATATGGTAACACGACTCTCATTAAATAGTTATTTTCAGGTTGGGTAGTTGAAGCAAGGGGAGGAGATTTGTAGAACCAGCAAATCTCACAGTTCAGGAAACAAGAGGCCCAAGATGCAGGAGAACCACGTGGGTTCAGACATCATGGTGAAGACTGGTGAGCAAGCAATGAGGAGCAACTGGGACAAGAAAAACCTGAAAACTAGGCAGATTCATGCCTGTTCCCAGAGGTTTCCTCTCTTTATTTTCCCTTTGAAGGCCAGAATGTATCTCTTGAATTCACTAGTTTAAAGCCTGTCTTTGTTGTTCAGGGAAAAATTTGGCTAGGAAGGGAAGGGAGCTAGAGAGGGAAGAACTTCTGATAAAAATTCCTTGCTAGTCTAAGGGCATTGAATAGGTTTTTAACAGCCTCACATGTCCTGGGTTCATTGCCTTTTGTGAATGGACACAGAGGGTTTAAATAAAATTTAATTTAAAAGGGTATAAAGCAGCATGATTTCAACAAACTTGCACTTTAGAATAGTGTATTCAAGGCATCCAGGCAAATGTTCAACAATGCTACAAGGGCCTTCAAATTAAGAATGACATTTCCTTGCAACTTAAGTGAACCTTCATCACTACGATTTAATAACCATTTATTGAACATTTAGAATGTGCTTCTTAAACTAGAGAATGCAAATCCTTGAAAGGCACGTGGTTTGCCAAGAGAACTCCAAAGAATAAGCATGTGTCATCTTCCCAGTATATGTGAAATGAAGCTTAAGCTTTGTATTATTAAATTCATGAAGAGTTTAATTTTAGAGATAAACCATGATTCTTTCAAGTGCTGGTGGTGGGGCTGTTTTGAATTGAGCCTCTGGTCTCTATAACTCTTGCCATTTTGAAATAATTCACATCATACTTTATCTTCATCCAGTTGGCACCTCTTTTCTCTTAAACAGATTTCAAGTATCTACATGGACACCAATTATGAATGAGGTATTTATGTGCCACAAATATTCTGTGTGTTCTCTCAGGTTTTCTGGGCCTTGCCATTAGGATGGGGCCATCAGACAAGTTATGGCCAATGGATCCTAAGTAGAAGTGATGGATATCACCTCCCAGATGAGCCAGATAATTGTTGATGTGTCTCCTCCTTCTCTTCTCAGTAATCTTGGAAGCCACATGTTGAGATGTTACAAATATCATGTAAGGGCACCTGGATCCCTAGGTTACAAGATGGAGATTAGCCCCCATCATCTAGCCTCAAACTTTTCCATGAGCCAGAAAATTTTTTTACTGTGCTAAACCACTGAGATGTCAGGATTTGATTTTTACCATTGCTCTCTAATATCCCACTCGCAACCATTTCAAATTTAGGGGTTTCAGGTGAGGGTGGTAAGTATCTGTTTTATGACCGATCATGAAGATTTGAGATATCAGCTTATCTGCATCATCAAATCTGTAAGACTCTAGTTTTGGACAGAGGAGACTAGTTACACTTGTTCAAATGTCCTGGCAGGAGTTTCAGTAGATCCTCAAATTAAACTTTAGCTATTTCTCGCTTAGCTTCTCAAACCAAGCTGACCTTCTTAAGTGTTAGTTTGAAATTCTATGGGTATTGAAGTCCTGGAGATTTGTAAAATAGAACTCAGAATAAGGTATGAAAAGGACAAAAGGAGTTAACTGTGAGTGTCAGAGCTGCAATCACTCTTTGAAAGACCTCATCTCAATAGAGTTGAAAGACCAAGCAGACTTTCTCCATAACAAGGTGCCCTAAATCATGCTCACACTGGCGAGAGTTCCAATCTATCCTATTGAACTGCTGCTATCCTCAACAAGAATATTATATTGCCTTTCATGTTAAATTGTATTGCAAGGGGCTGGCAAGAAACTCAGTGTACAAATCAAGGCTAAGATGAACACACTTGATAGAATAGAATTGAAATGGGACAAAGAGTGCAGCAGTGCTTTGGAGATGCAAGACCCTCAAATATTTCACCATTTGTCAGAGGTGATAATGCTGAATTATACACTTTAGGAAATTAAGCCTTCTATTGAGAAGAAAATTACTTGCTCATCTTTGGATACTGTGTTAACTCTTTAGCCATAAGAATCTCCTAATAAGCAAGGGCTAAGTCTTAAACATTTATTTTTTCAGGACTTAATCCAATACAAAAAGTATACTGATGATAACCACTAGTATGGATAACACTAAATATAAGTCAGTTTGTTTGTTTGCATTGTATGTGCATGAATTCACTTAATTCTCAGAATAAGCCAGTGGATCAGGGATTATTATTAGCTCCAGCTTATATGTAAAAAAGCTAGAAATCTCAAGTATCGGAAATTTAAGCAAATTGCCCAAGGGCATATGTATAAAGAATATTGGACCTGGGTTTGAACAAGGTTGCCTGACTGTAGTGTGACATTGAATCATCATGACCCAATGCCGCCTTTTAAAGTATTCATGAATGGAAGAAGGAAAGAAAGAATGAAGCCTGGATACAAAAAGAGATGATAAAAGGTATGGAAGAAAGATGGAAGGGAGAAGGCAGGGATGAAGGGATTCTGGAAAGAGTTCTTGAAGGGAGAATGGACAGAGATCTGGAGGGAAGACTGAAAGGAGGGATGAAATGAATAGAAAGAAGGAAGGGTGAAAGAGGGGAGAGAAGAATAACTGGCTGGTTGACTGGCTGGGTAGAAAGAAAAGCAATTCAACTGAATGGTTAGATATACAAAATAGAAGTCTTTTTCTTGCCCTAACAGTTTCCAGTGTTGCTGTTGAGAGACTTCCTGACACCCACAAAATAAAGATTCATGGCAAAGGTGACCTGAGCTTTCCTGAGAGTAATGTGGTTTCATTAACAACCTTAACTCTTCCTTCTCTTGCACATTGAGCCTGTGTGTGGTCTTCTACCCAAGATTTCTTCCTCTAAGGCTACCCTAGATTTTTTTTAACTGGATATCACCTCCATTAAAAGCACTTGGAGACCACAGAGTCTTCCACTTCTTGTGCTCTCAAGGACACAGAAAAAGCATCATCAGTTTGGGGTGTCTCAGAGTCAGATTGTACACCCCTCTGGACATAGATATTGCTGTTGAACTTTTATTGTGAGAATGTATTCTTCAGTTAACACCCAGAGCCTCTGACTGCCTGTTCAGTTCTCTTTCCACCACCTTTTTCCAGAAGCTCAAAAAAATTTTTTTCCTTAAGAATGACATGTTGTGGACATTAGGTATAAGTGTTCAGAGATTTGTAGGGAAAAGGGGAACAGAGTGTATGTGGTTGCCAAGTAAAGTTGCTTAGATTAGCTAAGTCAGGTATTAAAGGACAGCTGTGTGTCTTGACAAGTTTAATAATCGAATGGGCTTTCAAGATTCGGAGGATAAACTGCACCTGCCAAATAGGAACCATCACCTTCCCCACTTTGGCTGCTTGTCGAATCTCCATATGCACAGTATTTTAGGTTGTGTTCTCCAAGGAGAAAGCCCTGAGACAAGAATTCAAACACGAAGAGAACTTTTAGATCACCCCAGGAAACACGGCTGGGAGCTAAGTGAAAAGAGAAAAGGAGGATGAGGAAGCCAACAAAGGGTCAGTTATCCATCAACTAGCACTGTTAACAACTGGAGCTTACCCCTTGGGGGAGCTCTGAAAACCACCCGGAGGGTGATGAAGCTGATGCGTCTCATACCTATTGCCATCAGTCACTGCCTGAAGGTTGCTCTGTGGAAGCAGGTGCAGTTGCCTCTGGTACTTGCTGTGTGCTTCACAGATGCCAAGTAGACGCAAGCCTTCGGAGGGAGGCCTGGCGCAAAGTGCAGGTGCTGGCGGTGGACTGGACCGTGTGCCCTGAAGCTGGACCAGCAAGACTGATGGGTAGGATCCCAGGGGGCATGGACGGGGCTCGCCCAGCTCCACGCAGGACTGAACCAAGAAGGGAATCATTCGACCTTCGGTTTCCTACCGTGACCTTGAAACAAAGTGAATCTCAGTGAAGTGTTAACAGAACACTACACCTCCTAGATTTTTTTTTAATCTTTTTTATTTGTTTTATTTTTGGAGAGTATACATGCCTTGTGTTGCATTAGTGCCTGCGGTACAATGAAGGGAGTCAGCCACATGTATGCATATATTCCTCCCCTCTTGGACCTCCTTTCTCCTCCCATTCCACCACTCTAGGTCATCACAGAGCCCTGAGCTGTATTCCTGTGCTATACGAAGCCCTAG
This sequence comes from Cephalophus harveyi, assembly GCA_006410635.1. Lineage (NCBI taxonomy): Eukaryota > Metazoa > Chordata > Mammalia > Artiodactyla > Bovidae > Cephalophus > Cephalophus harveyi. Next base: position 69,420 of record SJYT01003720.1, on the reverse strand, counting down.
AGTATTAACCTCACTTTAAATGTGTGAAGCGAGACTGAGTCTTTGAGAAATTGGTTGTCTCATCCTAAATCTTTATAACTCCAAAGAGGTAAAGATAAAACGGCAGCTTAACGCTTCTGCTTTCGCAGCCAGGATTCTTATTTATATTATATCATACTGTCTCTGCATCAGAGTTAAATGGAAGCCGACCAGAAGTTTCTGTCCTTCCCTAAAATCTAAGTATGGAAAAGGAGAGAGAGAGAGCCAACGCAGACTCTTACACGTTCGCTGGGATGACTCCAGGCACTCACAGGGTATGGAAATGCTGCTCTGGATTGTTTCATCTCAGTGGTGATTGATTTACCACCTCTTAGTATAACATCCTTGTACAGCTCTGAGCTCTTTTGGGGAAAGATTTAATTTCAGTTTACATTTTAGATAGAAAGGAAAGTAAAAAAGCTGTGAAATTGAGACATGAGCCACATTATGTCGGCCGTGATTTAACCCTGTATTTCTGGAAGACATCGGGCAGAGTAGCTAACATGTAAAATGAGGGGAGTTGGGCATCAGGGTCGTGGAGGCAAAGCTTAAGAGAGGAGCTGCCAGAAGGTGGCCAGCTGATATTAGGAGCCCCGCCCTTTCTTGACCACCAGGATAATCTCCCAGACAGTCCATTCAGGCCTCTCTGTCTCCTTGCAAACTCCTCCAAACATGCCTGTCCTCTTCCTTCAGAGACTTTGCTCTCTGCTTTATAACCAGCATATGTACATCATGTATGGCTGGATTTCCCTTCCCAAGAGGTACATTAACCTTGCCAGACACCTTCTAGAACTACAGGTTTCCACACCAAATAAAGAGCCGGTGACGACTTTAGAAAGTGAAACCTGGGTTTGATCCCTGGGTCAGGAAGCTCCCCTGGAGAAGGGAATAGCTACCCACTCCAGTATTCTTGCCTGGAGAATTCCGTGAACAGAGGAGCCTGGCAGGCTACAGTCCATGGGGTCACAAAGAGTCAGAGTGACACTTTCACTTTTTTTAAGACTTTAGGTGCAAAATAGAGAGAGCTTCTTGATGATAGGTAACCTGTGGCATCTTTGCAATCAGTCACCTCGCAGAGACTGTAGGAGCTCATTGTGTATGGCAATATAATCTGCCTCCAAATTCCCACACATTCCAAATCGTGAGTAATTATGCTACTTCAGTAAAGGCAATTTGTTCCTTGTAGAATGTGATGGATTGATTTTCATACTTCTGTAAGTCTTTTGAGGAAAAACAACTACACATTAGAACAGATTCTTTAACCAGGACACACCTTGATTTAGATTTGTGGAAAATTATGTCAGATACATAGGTCAGCACCCTGGGACGTTGTTCCCTCCCTGGCTTTCAGAGTTAATTGCTGGAATCAGCTCACATGCAAGAGAAAGTATGAGGGTCTGGCAGGATGGAAAGAGGCCTCCCCTGCCGTCCATGTGGACATGGACTGCATGAGGCCAGCCTCTTAGCTGATAGAGGCTGGACCAGCAAAATGCAGAGCGTCCTTTATGTACACTCACCAGCTTCTACCTACCAGAGAGCAGGGCAGGTATGTGAGCCAGAGGCTTTTTCAGTGCCGCAAGGAAGGAGAGAGAGAGAAGTAGAAGACTAAGGAGAAAAATGCAAAAGGAGGAGGAGGGGGTGGAGGGGAAGGTATGATTTCCATGTCAGTCCTCATACACCAGTTCATAAAAAATAGAATCTGTGGCACTTGCTTTCTAAAGCCTGATGGTAAAAGAATCTCCCCTTATGTTTTCTTTCCAGAGATTTGCCTTTAAGAGGACAGCATGATGGTCCCCCTACAGGAGAGCTACCAGGGGTCTTGGGCTGAGTCAGGGAACAGGTGAGCTGTGAGCGTCTCCCTGGGGAGTGACCCAGCATCTAACGTCTAGTTTCCATTCTGTCACCTTGGGACCTTGGTTTTGTGAATGTTTTCCCCCAGGCCATGCCTTCCCTTCTTAGGAAGGAGGTTGACTGAGAAGGAATATGCTCACATGAACCTCAGAGCTGTAGCATGCTTGAAAAATCTCTGTTTAGAAATGTGCTTTCCAGTTACACTCTAAAGGCCCTGCTTGGAGATAGTTGCTACTGGGGTAAATCTGCTAACAGTCAGAGACACCTAGGGTGGTTCTCAGCCAAGTACAAACAAACGTGTCTTCCCTTGGCCTTCCTGATGGCACAGTCTTGGTGATTCTCTGTGAGAGGGTGGCTGCCTCCAGGCTGACTCTGCACCAACCAGGGTGCCTGGGGATAGTCAGGGCTGAAGGCAAAGGAGAAAATGGCTAACCTTCTGTGCTCATTCTGCCTCCTCTCACAAGAGGGCTGAGGACATTTGTGCTCCTTTCAGAAGCAGGTGACAGAGAAAAGAAAGGAGTCAGAGAAGAAATATTCCCAGCCACACGGTCTTCCCATGTAGCTCTGGGTGGCAATTAGGAGAGGGTCTGCAGTACCCACAGCGAGGAGGCAGGAGCCTGGTGTTGATCCATGGTCCTTTAATTCCAGGTATATTGATGAGTAGGAAGACAGTGCTGGGTACTAGGGGGAAGTGGAGAATGATGCCAGCTAAGGAACACAACACAGGCTATTCCAAAAGAGAGAGTAGTGCCTCTTCTGTATCCTCTCACTCATAAAAGCACCAGAAGCTGGAGGAGGGGGAAGGCTGGGGGAGGAGGGGGAATCGTGGTGATTGTTCCTGGATCACAGAGGGGAAGCTAGGGATGTCCAGCTGCACCACCTGCAATGGCCATGCTCTTCCATTTGAAATGCAGAGGGGCCATGATAAAAATTGAGATGATCCTTGAGTTGATGAAGACACAGACCAAACCACCAACTAAGACTCCACTAAAATATTGCTGAACCCTCCAGCAATTGTAGTAGACTGAGGCTCACTGAGACTGCAGTATGATTTCTGTTGCAAAAATGAGGAATAAAAGTTTATTGTCTGATTGGGGTTATTAAAAGTCTCCTGGCACTTGAGAATTGAGGTTAAATTCCATTTACTGTTTCACTGGTACATTTAGGAGTTAACTTAAAGACTTTTTGGAATCCACTATTTAAGCAAGTGCTGATATCTTAAACACGTGTGCTATGTTTTTGCCTTTACTCTGGAGTGATTTAGGCAATGGGGGTGAACTAAATCACCAGATTGACATTCTGATTCAGTGCGTGCTCTTGAGGTGCCCTGTGAGTTTCAGAACCTGAGGCTGCTATTATTATCTGATCTGCCTCATGGAATACAGCAGATATTTGCCCAAACTCATAAAAACTTCTCTGCAAGGTCTATTGAATGTCGCTGGTATTTGTAACATAATCATCAAAATGAATTGTCGCTCTGGTGGTAGAATAAATACAGAAGGGCTGATTAATCCACTTGCAGAAACCCTGAAATGAAGATAAAAATCACAATAACAGCCACCCTTAATATTAACCCTGTGGGGATTCTGTTATTAATTGGTCTGGATTTGAGCATAGCTTTTAATCAACTGACAGAGTTTTAAGCTTACACCCTCCAGAACTGCACATTCATTTTCAGGAACTGTGAATTAAACGTTGAACAAATGTCAGGGAAGGTCTTTTTCAGAGCTCATCTTAGGACATTTCATCTACATCCATATCTGGTAATAAAGCAGTCCAGCTGGGTACCCGACTGAGCCTGTGTCTGGGGAGAATTTGCCTTCAATTTTTCATAGAAGAAGGATGAAGGGAGAGCTTTGTTCTGCAGAGTAAACATGGCTTTGAATCTGTACCTGGGTCTTTCAGGCTAAAGTAAGCATTCTCAGGGAAGGAGGAGGAAAGGATCTTAATGAAAATAATGGATTCAAACATCAGGATACTAAACCGGCCTGCAATGTTGATTTCAGCAGGGCTCCTTAAATATTTGGATTTCAAGGAATTCTTTGAAACCCTTTTCTCCATAACAATGAAAATATGCAAATATATGTCCCCCAAGTGTAAACAAAATCTAAGAGGTTTATACAGCGCCTAACATTCATCCTGTGATTCATAGGAAAAAGCCCCCATTGAGATGCTTTCGTAGTAACTAGTGACTCTTCTTTTGTAACCCTCTCTACACTGCTCTAATGGGTTCATTGCCTGTCTTTCTTGGTGATCTAGAAACTCCCTGAAGGCAGGAGTCACATAGATCCTCATTGCTAAACCCCCACATATAAAGCAAGCCTGAGACACAAGTAGAGCTCAATAAATATTTATGAAATTATAAAGCAGAATTCTCATCTACTGAATGTTTAATGTTCTGGTCCAAGTCTAAAACTGCTAAGTAAAAAAGAATGGAGAAAAATTTCCCAAATTAAGAGAACACTGTTGCCAGGCCTCCAGTCTGCATGACTAATAAACCTTTCCTTGTGTATGATTCACTTCATGATAATGGATATATGGAAAACACCAGTTGTGTTTGACTCATTTAGTGCTCTTAATCAGTGCTGCTTCAACTTTTGCCCACACAGGAGTCACCTGGAGAGACTGTGAAAACTCAGATTGCTAGACTCCATCCCACTAATTCTGATAATTCTGGAGGACTGGCTTGAGAACTGAAATTCTGCACTTTTAATAACCTCCAGGTAATGCTAACCTAAGGTGGCTGTTGGTCCATGGACCACTCGGAGGAGCAAGATCCTAAAAAGCTTGTGAAGGGATTCTAATGATCTCATTTTCCATTTAAGGACTCCTGAAAGTCAGATCAGTCCCACCTAAACAGCAGAGCTCGAATCTTGAAGGCAGGTTTTTGGACTCGGTTTCTGTTTCTGTGCTATTACATTACCGTGCTACTGCACACATGAGCTAGAATAACATCCTTATCACTCTGTGCTTCATATTCCTCATGGGATGTTCCTTCAGGAGATATGACCACAAAGTAATTAAGTTCTTAATTTGTTTTATTATTTAAGTACTTTCATAACAGCATTAATCAAGTTTTTCAGGAAGAAAAGTCTCTTCTAATCCCTTCATTTTATCAGAGGTTTCTTTTTGCAATTTTGTCAGGAGCATGCTAATTTTATATAGCTGTCATCATGGTGAATGTAAAATTTGTGTTCAGTTTTTACTGAGCAGATTAAGCATTTTTATTAAGTTACATTGTTTGTATTTTCTTAATGATGGTGAACTGAATATAATAAAATGCATATGGGCAATTGAGTGTCATTCCTCAAATGTAGTCATCATGAGAGGCTTTAAATGTATTCCATTCAAGGCAGTTGATCAAATATACTTGGAATGATTCTTTTGAAAACATTCTCTAAACTAGTTTTTTTTTTAATCGAAGTATTGTTGCTTTACAATGTTAAGTGATTCAGTTATAAAATTGAATATATATATATGTATTCTTTTATAAATATTGTTTTCCATTATGGCTTATCACAAGATACTGAATATAGTTCCCTGTCCTATATGGTAGGACCTTGTTGCTTATCCATTCCACGCATAGTAGCTTACATCTGCTCACCCCAAACTCCCATTCCACCCTTCTCCCAATCCCCCCTCCCTTGGCAACCACAAGTCTTCTCTGAACTAGTTTTAGAGAGATTTAAGAAGAGGAGGTTCATTCAGTCTTGATCTGGTTACCCAGCATCATCCCTTGCTGTCAACCTTACTTGACTCTGTAAGACTGCTCCCATTTCCAAAAAGAGCAAATGTGTCTTTAAAGGATTAATACTGGCAGACATGAGGAAGACTTACAGGTCCTGGTGATGGAGGCTGACTATTTTGTGATGTTATTCAATTCCTCCTAAAATGACCTAAAATTCCTATAAAAATACACTTCCTTCTCAGTAGACTAGTCTTAACTTCTTGCGGGGATACAAATATGTGAGAATAATAAATGTAAGTCCAGCAGATCTTGTGATGTTACAACAGTCAAACCAATTCAGTACAGGAATATGAATAGAAGAAGCAATAACAGATGAGAAAAGAATTTCAAGCTGGATTTAAATTCAATATTTCAAAATAACAAGATATTTCAATCAATGTGAATTAATGGATCTTTCAATGTATGAAATTGAGACAAATCAGTTAGATATTTGAAAAGCATAATTAAGTGGATCTGTATCTAAATTATTGCATCAAAAAAAAAGAAAAAATCCAGAGGAAAGACTGAAGTATTTAAATAAAGCTAGGGGCTTCCCAGGGGGCGTCAGTAGTAAAGAACTTGCCAGCCAATGTGGGAGACATAAGAGACATGGGTTCAATCCCTGGGTTGGGAAGATCCCCTGGAGAAGGGAATGGCAATCCACTTCATTATTTCTGCCTGGAGAATCTCATGGACAGAGGAGTTTAGCAGACTACGGTCCATAGGGTAACAAAGAGTCAGATATGACTGAAGCAACTAAGCACACACAGCATGCAGCTTATAAAAGTACCGGTGGAAAACACAGAAGACTGATACATTTGACTATGTAAAATGCAAAGATTCCATATCATAAACAAAAGTCAAAAGAAAAAATGGTTAGCCTGGGAAAATATTCTTAGCAAATAAAAATAAAGGATAATTTCCTTAATTTATGAAGTACTTTTTCAAATCAATAATGAAAGACCAGAATTATAACAGAAAAATATATATAATATTTAACCAGAAAACAGAACTTGAGCAGTTGATAGACATGAAAAAAGTTGTGCAACACCATTCCCATTAAGAAAATGTACATTGAAACAAGAGATGTTGAGAGATTTTTCACTTATCAGATTGGAAGCTACCAAAAGATTTAATAAATTATATTATTGACAATAGTTAATAATAGGTAGTCTCATATACTCTGATAAGCTGATCACTGCAACTTCATTGGATATCAATGTAAAGGATAAAAATCTATCACAAAATAAAATGTACATACATTTAAAACCAAGAACATATGCCACAATTACACTTACAAATGGGCACTGATATATTCATATCAATATATTCATTATAAAAATGACCTGTAACCGTTTAAAAAAAATAAGAAGCAGCCTAGACCCATAAGCAAGGGAATGGTTACATAAATTATGAAACATTCATTCAATAGACTGTAGATAATTACGAAGAATGAAGTAGAGTTTTGTGTGCTGACAAGGAAAAAATCCTCAAGAGATATACTGTCAAATTAAAAAAGAAGAGAAAAGGCAAATTATAGAATAGCATATAGAGTGTATATAGTTTGCTTCTGTCGTTTTTAAAAAATGAATGCTCAGTTAAAAAATGGTATCTAGTATTTAATTGTCCCCAGAAGTAAGTATGTATCTCACTAAGAAATTAAAGATAAAATGTGGTAATGGATATAGCAACCTATGGGACATGACCCATAACCAAACACCCTAACCCTTAGTAGTTTAAAATGATAAGGCTTCTCTTGCCACAAGAAAAATGAAAAAAGTTCTTACCTTTTCGTGTTTGGTAGTATTCCATTGTATGGAGGTACTACAATGTGTTTGCCCAGTCATACATTTGTGGACATTGGTATTATTTCTACTTTTTGGCTACTACAAGTGAAGCTGTACCAGTTAGGAGCATGAACAGACAAGACACGCATGAAGAGAAAATAACTGCAGAATATCCGAAAAAGAGATTTTTGTATTTTGTACAAAAATGTATATCATATCCAGAATATACAAAGGACCCTCAAAACGCCCCCTCCAGATGGCCTGATGGTCTTTATGTCATGGAAGTCTCAGGACTGCTGTGCAAGAGGAGAGACCCAATGCTTAAGAACTGAGCTGAATTCCGCTTGTACACCATTCTCAAGTCACATGGCTAAGCAGCAGCACCAACGTGGGTCCAAATAAAGACACGGAAGCCAGGAGGCAACATTCGTTGGGAGCCGTGACTGTAGAAACTGCTGAAGGATATGTTCAATCACCTTCATTTTACCTGTGAAGAGACTGAGTCTTAGAAAGAATCACGTGACAGGTCCAGAGGCGCAGAGGAGAAAGTCCCCTCCTGTTCCCTGACTCCAGAAGCGTTGGCTAAGCAGCAGCACCAACGTGGGTCCAAATAAAGACACGGAAGCCAGGAGGCAACATTCGTTGGGAGCCGTGACTGTGAAGGATATGTTCAATCACCTTCATTTTACCTGTGAAGAGACTGAGTCTTAGAAAGGATCACGTGACAGGTCCAGAGGCACAGAGGAGAAAGTCCCCTCCTGTTCCCTGACTCCAGAAGCTAGGTTCTGAGGACCACTCTATGGAGGATACCACAGTTGTTCCTGCCTCAAATCATTTTCTGCATTGTCTTCTGATCTTAATTTTAACTTCAGTTTTCCTTATGCCACCATGTTAAACTAACCGGTTTCAAAGCACTTCCACTTTCTGCTTCCTCTCACGTCTGTCAGTCCAGTTAGTCTTTTGGCTGAGGATTTTTGGATGAGCACTGCCTTCCTCAACTCTACATTGAAATGCCTCCCAGAATGTCTTCTCACCTCGTCACTGCCTCTTGGAATCCCAGAAATACTCAAAGTCTCGTCTGCATATCACACCTTCTACTCAGCTTTTTTCATTCACCTGAAGTAAAACTGGCTGCTGCTAATGACTTCACACTTTATCTTAACACCTTTATCACATACTGCAATATTTAGGTATGCGGCTTCTATGTTGTCTCCAGACTGCAAGCTTGCAGTAATACAGCTCTGTAGGCACCATTCTGCAGACCATAGCAAATGTGAGATGGTGACTGAATAAGGAAGCTTGCTTTTTTTTTTATAATTTGTGTTTCCTCTTTAAATACCTTATAATGGCTGCTGCTAATGACTTCACACTTTATCTTAACACCTTTATCACATACTGCAATATTTAGGTATGCGGCTTCTATGTTGCCTCCAGACTGCAAGCTTGCAGTAATACAGCTCTGTAGACACCATTCTGCAGACCATAGCAAATGTGAGATGGTGACTGAATAAGGAAGCTTGCTTTTTTTTTTTTATAATTTGTGTTTCCTCTTTAAATACCTTATAATAATGCTTCTCACACTTTAGTGAGCATGAGAATTACCCAGGGATATTTTTAAATGGTTGTAATTTGTAATTCATAGGTCTACCTTAGGGTCCAGGATTCTGCACATTTGGAAGCTTCCAAGTGATACTCATGCTTCTTCTCCTCAGGGCACCATACACTGAGGAGCAATACCCAGGAAGACACAATTCTGAGGGCCCTGCATTTAAAATAATAGAGCAAGGGTTTTGTAGAACAAAACACTACTTATAAAACAACAGCAAAATAAAGTCAGAGTATCCAGAATAATTTGATGAATTTCTTATCACCAATTTCAAGTCAATGTATTTGACCTTTGAATCCTCCACCAATCCTGGTTTCTATTTCAATTTGTTAAACTGAAGTAAAAATTAATAATCTAATCTGGGATGTATCTGTAACTTTACATTTTCTCAGTTTATTGAAGAAAACTTCATAGGTGCTTCTGTCCCCCAAAATCTTCCTTCAATTTGCCTCAGCCTCAGTCTTGTTCTGTTCTCATCCATATCCAACTACAACAAATGTGATCACTGTAAAATACAAATTTGGCTCTTCCAAATGAAAATCATACATGGGTGAAGTCTAACTGTGTAAGTGGCTCATATGACCCGTGCCTACCTCTCCAGGTCTTTACAGAATCCAAATATAACATATGAGATAGTTTAGGTTTATATTCAATAAACATCTACATACCCCCATCCAATGAAGGCAGAATATATTCCCCCAAGTCATTCCTTTGGGCTTTGCTATATAACTTGCTTTGGCCTGTAAGATATTAGTGCTCATAACACAGGCAGGGACTTTAAATTTGCATGGGTAGTTTGACTTGATTTTTTGCTCCAGTGGTCTATCAAGAGAAGAACATGCCTCAGTAACTCATTCCCCTCCTGCATGACCCTCAGAATAAAGACCTTGAAGAATCCATGAATCTAATCCACACCGTATATCTATACCCAGTTTAACCACAGCTTGAAACTGAACTATCCTTTTGAACTCATTGTAAGTCAGTCAAACTGTAGTCAGTCTGTAGATAAAGCATGAGAATAAATGCTTATGGGAGAAAGTCATTAAATTTTGAGGTGACTCATGTTACACAGCATTTTATAGAAATAGCTGACTGATGCATCACAAATCTGTCGATTCCTCTTGTTTTCCAGTTTCCTTTCCTTCTCTGGACTTCTGCACAAATTGCACCTTTGGTCTGAGTCACTTTCTTCCTCATCATTCCTCCCAGTTTGGCTGTCCACTAACGTACCTTCTTGGTGCCATTGTGGAAGCTTCCTTCTGTGAGAAGACTTCTGGGCTATTAAATTTGGGTAGCAAACCATCCTACACAGTTTATCATCATGATGTATTTACCTAGTGGTGTTTCTTATCAACTAAAACTGCATAATAAACTTTCTTTCTCTCCCACTTAACTTTAAACTATCAGAATTTAGGAAGAATGTGGACCTAATTTTGGAGCCCCAGTACCTAACACTGTGCTGGAACATTTTGGAACTCTGGAAATTGTTGAAACACCTCGATTTAGGGAGCCAGCATTTCGTTGTGTGAGCCCTTTATGTCCCGTGATACTTTTACTCTTACCTTATGTTAAAGCCAGGTTCAGTTCAGTTTAGATCAGTTCAGTTCAGTCACTCAGTCGTGTCCAACTCTTTGTGACCCCATGAATTGCAGCACGCCAGGCCTCCCTGTCCATCACCAACTCCCAGAGTTCATTCAGACTCACATCCATCGAGTCAGTGATGCCATCCAGCCATCTCATCCTTGGTCAGGTTAGTAACTGCTAATAGAGAGGAGAGCTGTTTGAGCTTAAACACTCACACAACAGAAAAACAGTAAGAGAATAAGTGATGGGTTTGAATAATCCCACACCATGTGCCTTATACTTTAATGTGAGCTGAGAAGGAAGCAAGCTATCAGTTACACTACAGAAAACATGCTGGGTGCATCAGAGATGCTCATATTTCATGACTGTTGAGAGGTGAATTTTGAACAATGAGTTTCGTGGAGACAAGAGTTAATTTAATTTCTGTCAAAAGATGCTAAGATGAGAATACAAGTGTGTCCAGGAAGAGAGTTGGTGACACCTTTGGAGGAGACAGCAATGCATTTAAGTATCCCAGATGTGGTTGAGAGAATCTTCACTTTAGATAAATATTAACCATTTACTGGGACTTGCACTGTTATGTAATTACATGATTATGACAAGGATCTTGGACATTTTGTCTCTTCAAATTTTAGACCTGTTCTTTGTGTTAGATTTTTTTCTCTTAAGTCCTTTGGAACTCTAGTCATACCCATGAAACATGCCATATAACCAATAAGTGAGAAAACCTTGTCTCTTTTTTTTTTTTTAAGTCAGTGTTACAAAAGACAAAGACTAAGCAGCTGTTTCAGATTAAGATCTAAAGAGAAATAAAACTTAAAATTGCATGTGATGCCTAACTAGCTCTTAGACAAAAATATACAAATGTTTTATGAATGATATCATTAGCAGAACTGTTGAAATCAGTTATGGATTGTAGATCATATGGAAGTATTATATCTAGTGTTAAATGTCATTGTTTTGGTAACTGTTTAGTAATGTTAGAAATCACCCTGATTGTAAGAAATATACATTCAAGTACTAGGGAAGAAAGGAGCGTGTTGTACCCAACATGTTCGGAAAAAGAAGAGAATGGTAAATGGAGCAAAATATTAAAAATTGATGAATGTGATAAAGAGTGCATAACATTTCTTTGTAATGTTCTTGTATATTATCTGGAAAGTTTTAAAATTATGACAAAAATTTTAAACAATTTAAACAATCAGGTGATAGGGTTTGTTACCAGGTCTCTCAGGGCCCATTCTAGGGGGCTTTCTGCATTTAGAAATCTCTTTACCACAAGGGGGCGCTAAACCCTGTGTTCAAAAACAACTCCAAAATCCCGGACTTCCACATCAAGATCTGCCATTAATTCAGTAATCGCGGGTCTGCTCCATTACTGGGATAGTGATTAATCTCACCAAGGAGGAGCACTGCAGGACAGTTGCTGTAGATCTCAGAGTTTATGTTGAAGCCACGGAGACTAGATTCCGGGAAGCAGCGACTCCAGAGTTTCTGTAAGATGGGAGTTCAGTGCCCACACTCTGGCTGGAGAAGCAGCAGGGGCCTGGTGTTGAATTGGGGCCAGATGCACTGTTGCGACTTCACTTTCACTTTTCACTTTCATGCATTGGAGAAGGAAATGGCAACCCACTCCAGTGTTCTTGCCTGGAGAATCCCAGGGACGGAGGAGCCTGGTGGGCTGCCGTCTATGGGGTCGCACAGAGTCGGACACGACTGAAGCAACTTAGCAGCAGCAGCAGCAGCACTGTTGTTGCTTGTAATGGGTGGTTTTTCAGGAGGACCTTTGGAGGTAATAGGATAATCAGGGGGAGAAAGCCCCTGTAGGCCACTTCTTGGTGCTGCTTCTGGCTCGTACATCAGGCTGGATGTTATTTCCTTTGCTCGGATATTATCACAAGGCCCAGATAAAAGACCAGATGTGCATGATGCTGAGAGTTAAGAACAAGCTGAGACCGTCTGACGTAGAGTTATCATCTCAGAAGTGATTTCACAAAATGAAACCACAGAACGAAACACTGCTCCTAAATGAACAATAAAATATCAAATAACCTTAGCTCTCATTTTTTATATATGCAAACATCCCCGCCAAAGAAGACTCTAAAAGCTACATGCAAATCTGTCCATGAGTGATTTGCTTTTTGTGAAACTGATCTGAAAAATTGTTTAGCTCTCAACCTTAACTGTTGACTTTCTCTAGGGCTTTTCTACAAATAAACATTTTCCTTTATAGCACTTGACCTGTAATGTTTAGGGATGCATTAAGTATTAACATAAAAATTTCTACATTGCCTTTATATAACATTCATTTTATTTTTCTTTCAGATGGATGATTTATTTATCAAAACCCATTCTGGTGGCTATGTCAGCTCCATATCCCTTTAGCCTTCCAGGAGGTAATCGGCAGAAACATTAAACATTTCCCACTTAAACATCTGGGAGCTTCTGCCTAAAGGCTTTCTCCTGCAGCTGGCATAGAGTGAGGGATAAGCCAGAAGTGCTGAAACGTTAATGTTCCCTGTAAGAAACATCAGCCAATGAGAGTTGAGAGCTGGCAATAAATATCCCAGCTTCCCTTTACCCTCAGTGGGATTGTTCTGAGGCTGGCCTCCCATCCTCTCTCAGAAGGTTCACAGTCACTTTGAGTTCCGACTGTACCCAGTGGTAACCTCAGTGACGCGGCCTTTTTGCTTTCTGTACCTCCTGATTCCTTCCCTGTGTTTCCTGCAGTACAGCCAAAGAAATGACTCGAGCTGAAAGTTTTGTCTCTGAGTATTCAAACCAAGACACTTTCTCTGCCTAGGGCACTAGTCTACACCTGGGGAGATACTGGTAACAAGGCAAAAAAAAAAAAAAGTTCTCCTCTTATGGAGCTTACCTTCTTGTGGAAGCAGCAGAGATGAACCAAGCAAAATTCAAAGACAGACTATATCAGGACTACTGCAGAGTACATAAGCAAAACAGAATAATGTGCTGGAACATGGCACAATGAGTCTCTTGGAAGGCATATTTGAACAAAACTAGAAAATGGAGAATGGGTGAAATTTTCCAAGGTCTTCAGGAAAGCAGACCAGTCAGAGGACCTAGATAGTGCCAAACCCTGGGGCAGCAAGTGAGGCAATCCATGGAGCAGAAGGAAGGTCAGTTTGACTGGAGAGTAGAAAACAAGGAAGAAAATTATATGAGTTTTAAGACAGAAACACTAGAACCAAAGATACATAGTAAAACTTTTACTTTAATATTATATATTTACATTTTGGTCAGTTTGTACATTTCTGCAGACAGTACAACATTAACTCACTGGGGAATACATATTCACTTGTTCAGTAAACGTTTACTGAACATTTACCAGACACAGGTACCGTGTTAGAAACGTAAGGAATGGAACTAAGCAAACTCTTAAATCACTGTTCTCATGGAGCAGACTTTCTGGCGAATGGGACAGCATAAAAACCCTTTCTTTCTATTTGCTTTAAGTGACCATTATGAACCATTATTCTTTAAATCATCTTTTGCTATGTGTGTGTTCAATTGCTCAGTTGTGTCCAGCTCTTTGTGACACCATGGACTATAGCCCTCCAGGCTTCTCTGTCCATGGAATTTTCCAGACAAGAATTCTGGAGTGGGTTGCCATTTCCTACTCCAGGGAATTTTCCTAACCCAGGTGGCACAGTCTGGGAAGCCCAGTGAAATTTTGGCTCAATTTCATAACTTTTCTATCAAGTTTCAATTACTAGAACTTAGTGCAATCCTATTTAATGCTTTACATTTATAACTTATCTAAAGCTCTCTCCTTGCACAAACTCTTCTAGATTCTAATTCTCCCAGTGGAAAAAGAAAAAGGCAGTGTCTTTACTGACCAGATACAGTTATTATAACTATAGGTAAGGACATGGCTCTGTTCTTGCTTTCAGTGGATCTGTTTCCATCTGACATAGATTTGTTTCCATCCTCCAGTAGATATCTGTGTTTTTCCTAAGGTTTTTCTTTGCCCTGTGTCTTCTATAGAAGATTCTTAGGGAGAGGCAGCTGAGTCTCCCATCTGGCCCTGCTAGCGCTCCATGAGCTCAACCTTTTTTCCATGTCAGGGATCCAAGAACTCATCCAGGAGACTCACAACTCCTAAACTCTGTTAACTGTGATCTTACACCTGGAATCACTGGGACTGTTAAAATCCTCATCGTCTCTCTCCAAGAGTTACAAGAAACAATACTATTACACAATGTTTTCCAAGCCTGCTGTTTGGACCACTTGAGAGGAATCCCACTTTCAGAATATAACTGGCCCACAAGAAGACACGAGACCCTACATTCAGAGACAATTTCCAACTCCAGGGAGTCCATGTCAAGAAATTCCATGAACTGTGACAACATTCTCTACTCAAATTATTAAATCTCTGCAGATTCTATACCTTGGAAAGTGTCCATCCCAAGTTGATGCCTGCCTTCCTTTCTCATAGGAGCCTGCTGCTGCTGCTGCTGCTAAATCGCTTCAGTCGTGTCTGACTATGTGCGACCCCACAGACGGCAGCCCATTGGGCTCTGCCATCCCTGGGATTCTCCAGGCAAGAACACTGGAGTGGGTTGCCATTTCCTTATCCAATGCATGAAAGTGAAAAGTGAAAGTGAAGTCGCTCAGTCGTGCTGACTCAGCGACCCCATGGACTGCAGCCCACCAGGCTCCTCCGTCCATGGGATTTTCCAGGCAAGAGTACTGGAGTGGGATGCCATTGCCTTCTCCACTTATAGAAGCCTAAGATTTCCCAAGTCTTCTTCTCTTGGAAGGCCACAAAACTTGGCTTCAGAAGATAAAGGGCACAGAACTTGGCTTCAGGAGATGACACCCTTTTCCTCTTAGCCATGGTAGAAGAATCTCATGGCCAAGCCATCGGTGCCCCGGATGTATTCCCTCAGCTGTCACCATGGACAAGCCACAACATCCCACTCCAGCAGGTGTGACTCAGCTGAGATCGCCCATCCTTGTGCTGAGGAATCAACATGTAAAAGAGTTGATATATAAATACTGCCACTTCCGTGCCCCTCAGATGGGACAGCTCTGAGGTATGTTCTACACTGACTCCTCATCAAGGCTGAAATTCAATTGTTTTCAATAGCAACTTGGTCCATAACACACTTTCACTGGATTCCCTTTCTTTTCTTACTCCCTCATGCCCCTTTGGGGTTTCCTAGAATCACACCCCCCCACCAAATTGCTTCCATTCAGAATCTGCTTCAAGAGAAACCCAAACCAAGGTGAGAAGCAAAATTCTTCTATTACAAACCCAGTCCTTTCAAAATAAAACCAGTGGAGTACTGCATTTATTTATGCATCTCAGCTTCGTTAATTACCTACAGTTGTGGCTCATTGGGAAAACTTGTGCTCAGTATTAGGTACATTTATGTATATTCACACCAGCATTTGCATTTATAAATTTCTATAGATATATACATATGTATCACATAATCTGGACACAGGTCAAAATGAAGTATCTTGTAGCTCTTCATTCTCAGGGCCTCACAAATATTTTCCAGTACCATCTTTACATCCTGCAGACCTCATCTGTAACAGGGCCTTTGGAACTTGTCATACTCAATGACTCTTCCAGTAGAAGTTTCTTCAGCTCTATGAAAGTTCTGAGACTACTATCACATGGGGTAGAACACCAAAATATCCCTTGCCTGAAACATTCCTCAATGAGCAGAAGAACTAGGGAAAAGAAGAGTGCTAGGTGTCATCCCTCCAGCTTTAGTGACTCAGCAAAACCAACCATAAGGACCAGTAGATGGATGAGTGATCTTTAAAATATTTCTGACATTAGGAATGGCTTAGCAAATGCTTTCTGTGCCTTGGTTTTCATGTCAGACTCAGTCTTAACCATTAACTTCACAGTGTATCAGTGTGAGGTATGGTACCAATTTAAAGACTTAGTTTAAAGAATTATATCAGAAAGAAAACAGACATATACCAGAATCTTATTTTGCAGCCTCCTTTTGGCTCATCAGGATGCCAGTAGCAAAGACTAAGCTGTGCTACATGTGTTCTCAACCTTGAAAGGAAATTCATAAGAGTATCAGTGCCAGTTTTGTCCTTACCTAAAAAGACAAAGCCAAAAACACTCTTGATTTAATTGAGAAGCCCCAGGATGGCGGGCATCTGTTCATCTCAAGATCAACTTCATCTTCAACTTCATTCTCACAAATTGATTACTTTTTCTTGCCCATGGAGAGCCTTGGCATATGATCAGTGTTTCTGACTCTCAAAGTTGTTCATATTCATAGTGATTTTTTTTTTTTGGTCAATCTCATGGACATTGAGAGTTATCCGCAAGAACCTTCTCTGCTCCTGGTATAAGGTGGAACATCAGAGTATTGCCTCATGTGTCAAAATCCTTCTTTATTTCCAGAATCATAGCTCACAGTCATATCATCTTGTATCGAGTGGATTTCATACTTAATGCTTTTTCTAATGGAAATTTCCAAGACTTATTTGCTTCACAGCAATTGTCTTTTCTTCTGGACTGTGTATTTAACTAAACAACCAAGCAACTGTGATTCTACTGTCAGGGAGAGGGGAATTTTCCCCTCTCTCCTTCTTAAGTTCCTGTGGCTGAACTAATAAAAACTGACACAAGACAGATTAACAGGAGAAAAAGAAACCAATTTTAATCATTTGCCTGGAGGCCTCAAAGAAGTAGGACCTAAGAAGTGGCCAAAGCGGGCATCTTGTATATTGTTTAGACAAAGAACGATAAATTTGTGAGGAACTGACAGGACAAAGAAGCTTAGGTTTGGGGTGCTTAATTAGTGAAGAATCTAAACAGAGTTTGGTCTTGGGTAGCAAATTAAAGTACCGAGATTTGTTTACATAGGCTTCTCAGTCCCGAATTCCTTATCTTTGGTGATAAGGGGGCCTTTCTATCTCTGGATGCAAGGAAAATACCTTTCCCTCTTTCACAGCAGAGATTTATTTCCCACTTCCAGGGAGCTAGAAAAGAGGGTCACAGTGTCTTCTTTGTGTTGGCCATTTCTTAAGTGACTTTGAAGGTGAAGTGAAAGTGAAAGTCGCTCAGTCGAGTCTCTTTGCGATTCCATGGACTATACAGTCCATGGAATTCTCTAGGCCAGAATACTGGAGTGGGTAGCCTTTCCTTCTCCAGGGGATCTTCCTGACCCAGGAATCAAACCAGGGTCTCCTGCATTGCAGGTGGATTCTTTACCAACTGAGCTATCAGGGAAGTGACTTTAGTTCAAGATAAAATACACTTTTATTTTAGCAGTCACTTAATGTTCTCCAACAAGCAGGTGTGGGGTTCACTAGGACTTAATGCCTGATCTTTTCACTTTTTTCAGTGCCAGGAATCAGAACAAAACCAAAATCTCTTTATTTTCAATCTACAGCTGTTGGGAAAGATTGAGGGCAAGAGAGGAAGGGGCGACAGAGGATGAGATGGTTGAATGACTTCATCAACTCAACGGACTTGAGTTTGAACAACCTCCGTGAAGGACAGGGAATCCTGGCGTGCTGCAGTCCATGATGCTCCAAAGAGTCGGACATGACTGAGTGACTGAACAACAAAAACTGCTACTGACAGAAATATTTCTGTCTCAGGCTTTTTTGAAACTTTTTATTTTGTATTGGAAAATGTTAGTCACTAAGTCTTGTCCAACTCTGTGCAACCCCATGGACTGTAGCCCACCAGGCTCCTCTGTCCATGGAATTCTCCAGGAAAGAATACTGGAGTGGGTTGCCATTATATTGGAGTATAGTCAATTAACAATGTTATGATAGTTTCAGGTGGACAGCAAAGGGATTCAGCCATACATGTACGTGTATCCATTTTCCCTCAAACTCCCCTCCCATCCAGGCTGCCACATAACATTGAGCAGAGTCTGTGCTCTACAGTAGGTCCTTGGCTAACCATTTTAAAGACAGTATTGTGTGCATGACTTTCCCAAACTCCCTAACTATTCCATTCCTCTTCATCCTTCCCTGCAGCAACCATAAGTTTCTTTTCTGTGAATCTGATCCTTTCTTTTGGGAAGGGATGGGAGGGAATGTCTCAGGATGACAGAGAAGGAGAATATAGGAGCATGACTGAGTATGCATCTGTGTGAAATTCACCATTTATCCTGCCTGCATCTAGCAAGCAACAGGTATGTGATGTACTTTACTCGTGACTGCAGCATGTCTTTGTTTTTTCTCCTCCTGTATGCTTTCCAAACTTACAATAAAAGGATTCACCCAGTCCTCTTGTTCAGATGGCTCAGGGTCGTGTTTCTTCTGCTTACCCTGTGTTTGTGGGCTCTATAGTATTTCTATAATTTAACAATAGTGTTGTACTGTAATCTATCATATAGATCTATACATATGCAAAATTTTGGTCGGTTTTTTAAAGAAATATATCCCATTTGCATAGGCACAGGAGAGTTGTATCTTATAGACTATAGACGATAAAGCTAACAATAAACCTTATTTAACACACAAGAACACACAATCACACATCAATATGTCATTGAGACACAATTAGGGCTGCCTGTCCTGGGCCCCAACACTTCTGAGGAAATAGAAAAAATGAGAGATGAGAGCTACTGCTTCAACCAAGTGTCATGGCAGTTATGTTTTGCTTTGGTTTTTATTATTGGAATATAATTGCTTTACAATGTTGTGTTAGTTTCTGCTGTACAACAATATCAATTAGCCATATGGGTTCTAAGTACCATTTTTCTAGATGCCATATAAATGCATTAATATATGATATTTGTTTTTCTCTTTCTAACTTACTTCACCCTGTGTGACAGGCTCTAGGTTCAACCCCATCACTACAATGGATGCAGTTTCATTGCTTTTTATGGCTGAGTAATATTCCATTCTATGTATGCAGCACAACATTTTTATTCATTCATCTGTCATCAGACATTTAGGTTGTTTCCATGCCCTGGATATTTTAAATAGTGGAGCAGTGAGCATTTGGGTACAGGTGTCTTTTTGAGTTATGGTTTTTGAGTGGCTTATTTCCTATAGCCCAGGTAGAGGACAGTTAGGATCAAAATACCTCACAGGTTCCTAGATGCTTAATTCAGAGAAAAATATCCTATAGATTTTCTACCACAGGGACTTCACAAGTACAGATTCCAGAAATAGTAAAGCTTGAAACTTTCAATGAGGAAGCAAACAGGCAAGCAAAACCTCAGACTCAATTATCAATCAGATGAGAAAATATTAATATTTAGGGAGGCAGTAGAAGAAAAGAAGCTCATACTTCATTGCTCAGTCCTCAGGGAGGCCTTGATCTGAAAAGCCCCTTGCTCTCTGTGACCCGTGCTCTCCAGTTGACCTGAACCACTGAGCTTGAGCCCTTCATTCCAGGGCCCCTCAGATGATTTCCCCTGCTTTTCAGATGATTTGCCAGTGTCCTGTCTCTGCTTCCCCAAGTCTTCATGTTCCTGATTCAAGAATGAGAGGTATACTTTACTGGATGTTCTACACACAACTTCACATTGTTCACGTGGTGCCGGAGTCATCGTCACCGACGCCCGTCTTCCTGCTCTCAGACCATCACCCCTGGTTTGTCCTGAGAGCAGCGTCTGGAGAAAGGAAGGTTACGACCCTGAGAACAAGCAGGAAGAGACTTATTATCCCAGCTGTGTCTTTTTCAAGACTCGACCAAGTCAAGACAATCATGGAACCCAGAAGCAGCCCTTGACTAGAAACACCAGGCTGTGAAAGTGGGGTAAAGTTAGTTGTTTGTTTTCACTAAAGTTGATACAGTTCTTCCCTCAAGGAAAAATGTTTTCCTTACTCTGAGCAGCCCACCCAGAAATTAGCTATTCTGGATCCTATCAGACCATAAGTGGAATCCTCTTTGTGATGGCTAGCAAGCTATGGTTTGGCCTTGGGTTGTACATGGATGCCTTATCTGGAACTGTTAATGGTATACCCTCAGCCTGGAGAAGGCTACCTCAAAGACAAAGATGAAAGCAAAAGTGAAAATCGCTCAGTCGTGTCCGACTCTTCATGACCCCATGAACTATATAGTCCCTAGAATTCTCCAGGCCAGAATACTGAAGTGGGTAGCCTTTCCTTTCTCCAGGGGATCTTCCCAACCCAGGGATCGAAGCCAGGTCTCCCACATTGCAGGATTCTTTCTCAGCTGAGCCACCAGGGAAGCCCAAAGACAGAGATGATACCTATAAAATCAGGGCAAGGCCCAGGGAACTTGAAAGTGCTTGAAAGTAGCTTGAAAGCGCTTCTTGTATGGAGAAACAGAGGACACTCCTCCAGGGATGGTTGGGAGGAGGTGGTGGCCTAATTGCCAGGAATGCGTGACATGCAGCAACCAACCTCAGTTATCAAACAAATGTAGAGTTGAGTAGAGAGCGATCTGTGCACGCTAAGTCACTTCAGTGGTGTCTGTTTGCCATCCCATGGACTGTAGCCCTCAAGTCCCCTGTGTCCATGGGATTCTCCACGCCAAGAACACTGGAGTGGGTTGCCATGTCCTCCTCCAAGGGATCTTCCTGCCCCAGGGACTGAACCGGGGTTCTTATGTCTGCTGCACTGATAGGTGGGTTCTTTGCCACTAGCACCACCTGGAAGCCCAGGAGAGTGAAATGGAAGCTCCAGAAAGCCCGGGAACCTGGCCCTGGGTTGAACCCTCCTCTGGGTTGACACGCGGAGGAGGCCACGGGGGAGCAGTGCCTCAGCCTTTGGTGGTGCCGCCCTTCATGCTAGTCCAGGGCCCTCTGTCTGTCCTTTGTCTGAGAAGGAACTGTCCAGATCACGAGCCTAGAGCAGCTGGAAATTCCAAAACAGCTCTGGGGCCAGCAAACTGCTCCAAGGAGAAGGAACCACAGGAACACCTCCCTGACAGCGCCCCCGCTCGCTGACAGATTGGCTTAGAGCAGCGGCCCCCAAACCTTTTACCACCCGGGACCGTTTTCATGGAAGACAGCGTTTGCACGAATGGAGGGGAGATGGTTTTGGAATGATTCAAGCACGTTGCATTTATTGTGCATTTTGTTCTTATTATTGTTACATCAGCTCCACCTTAGATCATCCCAGGCATTAGATCACAGAGGTTAGGGACCCCTGCTTACAGGACCACCCTCACACAAGCCCCAGACCTTTATCTCAGTGACACTTCTGATCTGGGTCTGGGAATAGTTCAGGGGAATGAAGAAAATGAATGAAAGCTGTTCTTCCCATGGGATCATTCTTTCTCTTTGTTGATTAAATGAATGCAAAGCCTAGAGCTAATATTCACCCAAGTTCAAGGAATAAATTATGCTAAAATACTTTATAAGTCCTTATTGTGACATGTTAATTTGTATTTATTCTTATATTTTTCACATGAACTCTTCTATAAATCAATCTTTCCATGCCCTACATTGACTTTATTTTACACACTTGGAACTACATTAAACTGTCTTTCTAGAGCAACTTGTCCATAAGTCAGATGCTACTCTGTCACGGTGTAACAGAATTTTATTGCAAAGACTGACAGTTCACAGAGGCACTGGTTATTTTAGGATCAAACCCCCAGCACACTAACCAGAATGTTCCTGGATTGATAAGTACAAGATTTACTGAAAAGTGGGCCACTGCTTCCCTTTCTTACAAGCAATTTCAGAGTAGTCCCACTCCCCACTGTTCTGTGTCCTGACCAAATATATATATATATACACATATATATTTTATATATATGTATATATATATATGTGTGTGTATATATATATATATATATGCTGCTAAGTCACTTCAGTCGTGTCCGACTCTGTGTGACCCCACAGATGGCAGCCCACTGGGCTCCGCCATCCCTGGGATTCTCCAGGCAAGAACACTGGAGTGGGTTGCCATTTCCTTCTCCAATGCATGAAAGTGAAAAGTGAAAGTGAAGTCGCTCAGTCGTGTCTGACTCAGCGACCCCATGGACAGCAGCCTACCAGGCTCCTTCATCCATGGGAGTTTCCAGGCAAGAGTACTGGAGTGGGGTGCCATTGCCTTCTCCGATATAATGTTCAATGAACTCAATTCTTATTTTTATAACTCCCTAATCCTGAAACACTGAGGCTTCCCACCCAGAGATGTTTGTA
>SJYT01003720.1:18941-46035 GCA_006410635.1 Cephalophus harveyi | reverse complement strand
TATATATATATATATATAATCTACAAACATCTCTGGGTGGGAAGCCTCAGTGTTTCAGGATTAGGGAGTTATAAAAATAAGAATTGAGTTCATTGAACATTTCCTCCAGTGTGTAAGGTCTGCTGTCAATCTGGCCTAAAGCAAAGAAGCAATATTTGTGGTAATATAGAATGTAAATACTAACACCCTCACCACAGACACATGTCTGAAGGGGCTGGAGCTGAGCTGGGGTTATTGGTTGGATTGCCAGGGCAAGATGGCAACTCATCCTTCTGATTACATTCAAAAATCCCCCCTTGGAAAATGACAAGACTGCATACCCCCATGACTTGACATCATTCTACAGCATTCTACATTCTGTTCCCTAGAGTCACTTCTTTTCTAAGGTTTGTTGGTAAGAAAATCTATACTTCTTTATAGAGGTCCATGTTTTACTAAATGAATACATTTTCTTTGATTAAATACCTATGTTGTTTTCTAGATGGACAACTGAGGAAACATTCTGCAGCCTTCCTGGTGGTCCTTATTCTTTTATCCTGGCCATCTTTTCAAAATAAATGTCAAAAGTTGCAAACCACAGAGGCAGTATTTTCCTCACTGTTGAGGGGCATGACTTTTTCCTTTATAGAGGGCAAAGGTACATTTTTACAAAAATTCCAGATCCAGAGGCTTCTGCTCCTCTTCCTGTAAAACGAAATGGGCTCAACTAGAATACACTTCAAGAGGTTTTTCAGATCTTTGAGTCTAAAGGTGATCTTTGAGAAGATAAAGAGTTACTCTCTCTTCCAACCCATTGTGCATTTTCTTGTGACTCAAACCCAAGATGGACAAAAATTCTTCCAAAAGAATCTGATTCCACAACCTTATTAAGGAAACCTCACCAAATATCTTATTATGGACATTGCCCTGGTTTTGAGCCAAGGTTTTCTAGCCCTGGTTTCAGGCCACCTGTCTTTTTGTTAGGTGATTCAAGAGGGAGACAGGAAACCAATGACTCAGTTTAGAACTTTCTCGCAGAAATGAAAACGCAAAAATTCAGAAAGATGAAGTGAATTTCTCAAGTCCACACAGCTGGGGAACAGCAAGGTTGGGACTTATAACTCCACATCTACCCGATTCTTTTTTCTCAGTATTTATTTATTTATTTTATTCCATCGGGTCTTAGCTGTGGCACACAGAATCTTCATTATGGTGCGTGGACTTCTCTACTTTGGTGTGTGGACTCATCAGTTGCAATGAGAAGGTTTAGTTGTTCTGATGCGTGAGGCCTTGGTTGCTCCTCGGCATGTGGAATATTAGTTCACTGGCCAGGGCTTGAACCCATGTCCCCTGCACTGGAAGGCAGGTTCTTAACCACTGGACGATCAGGCAGGTCCTTACTTGATTCTTAATGAATTATGTATTGAATCTCTGTCTCGTGGTTGCCACTGTGCCTAGTGGTAGGGATCCTAGGTATTTAGAAGAAAAGATCCTGCCCTGAATCAGGGTTTAGGTGAAGAGACTTCATAACAGCAAAATGCTGGGCAGTGGCCATGGAGCGTCAGTGTCTTACAAGCCTACTGGAATCGGTGAGCCCAAGGGTCAGTGTTGTACCAGACGGGGGCACCTCAGGTGGCCCGTAGGATCAGGGAAGACCTCTCAGAGGGGTGACATATGAGCTGAGTCCTGAAGGAAGAATAGGACGTAAAGAGCGGAAGACAAGGACTCCAGGCAGAGAAAACACAAGTCCGGGGGAGCCTGCAAGCCCAGCAGAGGAGCGCAATGCCAGCGGGGCCACCGGTGGTCCATCGTGCACAGTGCGGGGGGAGGGAGGGGTGGCGAGTTCCAGCTTGAGAGACAGACCCAGCTCAGCTCACGGTTGCCCTGCCTGTCAGATGCGCTGACACACTTCTCAGCTCCCGGACGCTGCCCCGCTGCCCACACCTGCCACCTCTCTGCTCACACCTATGGCTCCAGCCAAGGGGGTTGGCAGCGATGGGCAGATTCCAGAGAAACTCAGGACAGATTCTCTAGCTTGTGTCAGTGATTAGAGGAAAGAAATGAGGGACAGAAGGGTGCAACTGAGGACATCATCAGAGCAGATACAGGAAGGTAAGCTATCTTTGTTTCCCCACCAACTTTTGTTTTTTCTGTTGAAGTGTGTGAGAAACTCCCCCATGGGGAGAATGGAGCAGGCTAGAGTAGATAATTTGGGGGCTATTGGGAGAGCTAACTGAATAAACAGAGACATTGAATAGCCTCATTAATATGGGAGTGATGACTGTAACCCCTGATGCACTGTTTCAGGGTAAGTTGCTTAGATTTACCCAAGTTATGTGCAACGGGAGGACAGACAAATAGGCAAGGCCAGTGTTTCTGCCAACGCACCATGCACTAGCCAACCCCTGTCCTAGACCCTGAAGGTAACAATTCCTATCTTAGCTATTCCTAGGGTGGTGGGAAAGTTAAGAGTGTCATTGGGAAGTATTTTTGTTTGCTTATTTAAATACTTGTTTGTGTCCCACTCCAGTACTCTTGCCTGGAAAATCCCATAGACAGAGGAGCCTGGTAGGCTGCAGTCCATGGGGTCGCGAAGAGTCGGACACGACTGAGCGACTTCACTTCACTTTTGTTGCTTTAATAAGATGACAGACCATGTCCTCCATGCTTATTTTTAAAAACATTTTAAATTTTAATATATTTATTTTTGACTGAAGGATAATTGCTTTATGATATTGTGTTGATTTCTGCCACACATCAACATAAATCAGCTATAGGTATACATATGTCCCCTCTCTCCTTTGAATTTACCTCCCACCTTCCTCCCATTTCACCCCCTAAGTTGTCACTGAGCCCCAGAAATATTTTTTTTTTAATTGGAGGCTAATTACCTTACAATATTGTGTTAGTTTCTGCTGTATAACAACGTGAATCAGCTATGTGCTCAGTCACTTCAGTTGTGTCCCACTCCTTGCAACCCCATGGACCATAGCCTGCCGCGCTCCTCTGTCCATGGAATTTTTCCAGGCAAGAATACTGGAGTGAGTTGTCACTCCGCCTCCAGGGGATCTTCCCAACCTAGGGATTGAACCTGTGTCTCCTGCATTACGAGCAGATTCTTTACCACTGAGCCACCAGGGAGGCCTGAATTAGTGATATGTATATGTATATCCCCTCCTTCTTGAGCCTCCCTCCCCCCACCCCCCTACCATCTCACTAGGTCATCACAGAGTCCAGAGCACACTTACTCTTAATCACATTCTGGAAACTACCCTCAAAGTACTTCACTGCACCATGCAAAGGAATAATTCCCAGAAAATTTTTACGAAAGGCAAGTCTTCCTCTTCAGTGAATTAGAACTGTGACGGACAGAATATTTACCCGACAGAGTGACAAGGAAGGGGTGTACACCTCCCCCCTGAAAGTTCCAGCTACCTCCTAGACTTCTGGTAGCAGAGCAAAGACTGACATCCTACCGGGTGGTTCTCCAGTGTTCATGCAAATGAGGCAAGAACAGTGACTGTTGCTGGGCTAATCAACAAAGTGAGATGCCAGTAATTAGGTTTCAACTGACTCACATCCCATTCTAAGCATTAATTTGGGGGAAATATGCAGATTGCTGGTTAATAATAGAACAGTTTTTGTTCCATAGTCATTTTCTTCCTGTTCATCAATTTGTTTGATTGCTTGTGTAGCAAACACTGGATCTTCCCCGTATATGTTTTGCTATTTGAGACTTTTTTTAAAAAAAAACAGCCTTTTATTAATTAGAGATGTCTTTAATGCACAGTTGTAGCTCTTGATGGCCCATGGAAGATTATTTTGAAATTTGGGAGTTTTAATAGTGACATGGTGCTTTCAGAGAATGTTTGTGTAGTGGGAAGTAGAATAAAGTGTCTTCCATCTGTGTGAGGGAGTGGGAGAGGCGAGATTCAGATTCTTAAATATACATGTGTTAGAGGTTCAGAGCACAATGTACCCTACTATTTACCCACTTTTGGATAAAATTATCTGCTTAGTCAGATTACAGAAAATTCTGTCCACCCTCAAATCCTATCAATGTCTCTTCTTTCCATATTTAAGGTTCTGATTCATTTAATGTAATAGAGCTTTCTCTTCTAACTTTGTGGCACTTTTTCTTCCCAAGAAAGTTCAAACAGTCCTTTCTTCCTTCCTGGAATTATGATTTGGTCTGTGACTCCTAGCTGCATTGGGGTCTATTTTTGTGCCTGGATCTGTTCTAAGGAGGGCTTCCCAGGTAGTGCTAGTGGTAAAGAATCCACCTGCCAGTGCATGAGACATAAGCGATGTGGGTTCCATCCCTGGGTCAGGAAGATCCCCTGGAGGAGGACATAGCAACACAGTCCAGTATTCTTGCCTGGAGAATCCCATGGACAGAGGAATCTGGCAGGCTATGGTCCATAGCATTGCAAACAGCCAGACGTGACTGAAGCAACTTAGCACCTGCACATGCTGTCCTAAGGAATTATTTACGTACTGTAGCTACATGGCAAGTTTGTGAATGGTACCAAAAAAATATAGGAATACAAGTTATTATAGGTTCATAGACTAAACCAGGGATCATCCTGGTCAACTGCCTTATAGGTGATGTGAAGGAAAGAACAATAATATGTAGAGTAGAAAATGAAATGACGGAGTGAAAGAGAGCAGAGATTCTCAAATTTAAGTGTGGATCAAAATCATGTGGAGCCTCTGCTAGAGTCCAGGTACTGGGCCTTAGAGATTTAGCCTCAGTAGGTGAGGGGCAAGCCAGGAACTTGCTTTCCTACAAGTTTTAGGAGATTCTGATGCTACGAGTTGACCCTTTGAGCAGAACAAATTAGAGAGCCCATGCTTCACCAAAGCCTTCAATGTACAAAGCACCATTGTGAAACACAGGCAACATCTGCAGGGGTGATTAGATCCTTCAGCTTCCTATTTACAAATACTGATACAGACAAAACTAGGCAGGGGAATTATGAAACACCAGGCAGCGAACCTAAAACAAATCAATGTGACTTTGGAACTGCTTTCTTTTATCATTTCCGTGATTCCTTAGGGAGCCCCAGTGAAAGCTTTGAGAGCTGGTGCTAGTAGGTCTGTATCACAAAAAAGGTAAGGACTATAGCAAGGAATATTAGGAAACTCTTTATATTCTCTAATATTTTTTCAAAGATGACATCAAGTCAAGCCAACCGTTTATCATAAACACCAAGGGGACAATAAAAAGTTGCCAGAGTAAAATCTCAGGGGCTTTAAAAAAAAAAAAAAAAAAAGAGGGAGAATAAAAGGAATTCATTTTTGCCTGGAAATAAGCAGATAAATGACTGATTCTAAGAGACACCTCTTCATTGGGAAATAAATTTTGATTTTGTAAAGCCATGGTTGCCATATTGAAAATGTGATATAGACCAGTTATTTTAGTAGGAACATTAGTTCATTTAACCCTTATGATAATCAAATAATATAATAATTACTGTCGTTGTCACTTTACAGAGGAGAAAACTGAGGCTTAAGGAAATAAAGAAATTTGCATAAAGAAGCTAGCTTGTGAGATAGCTTACAATTAAAATCTTGTTCTCTTTCCTACCATCTCAACTATTTACACATTGTGGTACAGTCCTCTTTCCCTTACACGTTCATGATGATTTTGAGATTCCATGGCACAACTCTTTTCCCTTGAGTCATTTTCCATTTTCTAGCAACATAACAACTCCCCACAAAAATTGGATAGGAGCAATGCATTTATTCTAGGGAAAATCTGCAAGGAGATCAAACCAGTCAATCCTAAAGAAAATTAATCCTAAATATTCATTAGGATGTCTGTTGCTAAAGCCAAATCTCCAATACTTTGGCCACCTGATGCAAAGAGCCACCTCATTAAAAAAGACCCTGGCTATTATAAACCATAAGATAAATGGATAAGCAAGCTGTGGTACATATACACAATGGAATATTACTCAGCCATTAAAAAGAATACATTTGAATTAGTTCTAATGAGCTGGATGAAACTGGAGCCTATCATACAGAGTGAAGTAAGCCAGAAAGAAAAACACCAATACAGTATACTAACGCATATATATGGAATTTAGAAAGATGTAATGATAACCCTGAATACGAGATAGCAAAAGAGACACAGATGTATAGAACAGTATTTTGGACTCTGTGGGAGAGAGAGAGGGTGGGATGATTTTGGAGAATGGCATTGAAACATGTATATTATCATGTGTGAAACAAATCTCCAGTCCAGGTTCGATACATGAGACAGGGTGCTCGGGGCTGGTGCATTGGGATGACCCAGAGGAATGGGATGGGGAGGGAGGTGGGAGGGGGGTTCAGGATGGGGAACACATGTACACCCATGGTGGATTCATGTCAATGAATGGCAAAACCAATACAATATTGTAAAGTAAAAATAAATAAATAAATAAATTTCATTTAACAAGGAAAAAAAAAAGACCCTGATTCAGGGAAAGATTGATGGCAAAAGGAGAAGGGGATGACAGAGGATGAGATGGTTAGAAAGCATCACTGATGCAATGGATATGAATTTGAGCCAGCTCTGCAGATAGTGGAGGACAGGGGAGCCTGGCATGCTGCAGTCCATGGGGTCTCAAAGAGTCAGACCCCACTTAGTGACTGAACAACAAGGGTAAATCTACATGCTAGCTAATGATTCCCAGTACAAGAAAATTGCCCTAGGAGTGAAGATGATGATGCTATAAGAAAGGCTAGTATATGTTTTGAGTTCCTGATATTTATGAAAACTGATAGGAGCTGTATAGCTTTGAGATAAAATTCTTATTCATGTTTTGTGAATATTGGTTTCATTGAAAATCTTTATTTTTATACTTAGGGCAGCATTGTAGAACTCAGGAGGTGGAAAACATGATGTCTGGAGGTGGATAGTCTAGACAGTGACTCAGTGATGCCATCCAGGACCAGGCTTTTTCTAACTCACAGTGGTTCTCCAGCCCATCACCATTAATATTTTCCTCTCTACCGATAGTTGCAAGGTAGCTGCTATAGTATCTCTTTGCTGCAGCATGCCAAGAAGGGAGGAAGGAAGAGCTGAGTTGGGAGAATCTTTCCCAGGTGCCTTTTTATATTGATAGCTAGGGTGGAAAAGAGGTAAGAGATAGAGAGTAATCATAATTGGCTCCAGTCAATCAAGATCCATTTCCTAGGTTTGGGCACATAGTTGATTTGGAAAGAGTCTGAATTAGGTTACAAGAATGAAGGAGGGTGTGGCTGTGGGTAGAAGCATCACTGTTCCCCCCAACAACAAGCCTTCTCCCATCTAAAGTCCTTGGTTGGGGAATTTGAGAGACTATATTCAGTAGGACAGCACTTGCTTTCTAGGGGACCCCAACTTAATCCAAATGGCCCTGCAGAGATCAAACACAGGTGATGATGAAGATGAGCAGAAATCATAGTTCTGGTAAAATTTTATGAAAAACTGCATACAATGTAGAGAGAATACTCCTTATTCATTCTTCCCATATTACATCTTGCAGTACGTGCTTATATGTGAGAAGACTTTGATTTGTCCAATAAATATCAGATAGCAGAAACAGAATATGGGCAAATCACACATTAGCATTTGTTTTCATTTTTGAGAGTTGCTCTACTAAATGAGAGAAAGAACTTGATTTTATTCTAGCCCTGAAAATTATTACAAGTGACTCACAATGAATGTTGCATCATTGGATATTAATAACACTTTTTAAAAAGTAAGCCTGCAGGCTGAGTCTTTATTGGATTCTCTTTCAAATGCAATTCAAAGTTATTGAGAATGTGGGCTTAAAATATAAGGACGTTCACGAGTGATGAACTCCCACGTGCCACATAGATTTTCTGTGATTTGCAGCACTTGGATTTAGTTCACAGTCTACTCTTTGAATCCTTTTGTAGTCCCAACTGCGCCTCTGATTATGGAGCTTTTAGATATTTCTCTTCTGCATCATTTTAAGTAGATTTCAAAGTTCCTAACTAAGGAAAGGCAATTTTTCTAGCCTGTCTGTTTTGTCCCCAGTAAATAACCCATTTCAGGCCACTGGGTTAATTTCTCCTCCTAGCCAGCCATCCAACATACATAGATTTTTTTTTAAGTTTATTAGAGTACCATTTCTTTACAATATTGTGTTAGTTTCAGCTGTGGAGCAAAGTGAATCAAGCTATATGAACACATATATCCCCATTTTGGGGACTTCCTTCCCATTTAGGTCACCATAGAGCACTGAGTAGAGGTCCCTGAAGTTTACAATAGGCTCTCATTAGTCATCTATCTTATACAGAGTGTCAGGAGTGTATATACGTCAATCCTGCCTTACTTATTCAGACAATCTATTTGCTCTTACAATAAAGCTCTAAGTATAACACTGGCAGAGAGCCCAAGGAAGTTTTCAATAAATGCTAGCTATTATTAGCTTTATAAGTGTTATTTTACTTATCAGTAGTGTTAAGCGTCCTATTACCTCCATATCTTTACCCAGGTACTCAAGCGGAAATAAGTGTGCAGACTCTGAAGCTTAGAGATTACCTGGAACAGGTCTCCACCAGTTATAGGTACCATGGACAAATTCTTTCATCTCTCTGTACTAACATTTTTCCCTCTGTAAAATGAAGATATTGTAAGTACTATTCTCATTCTCATTTTTTAAGGATTAAAGAACATATATCTGTGACTTAGATGACTTTGATTAGATGCACTAGCTACTGACTAGTTCTAATACTTGCCACATCATTAGCAATGCTACTACTACAAAAGCTACTACTTGTACCAAAGCTATTCTGCATCAGTCTTTATTGAACATGTATTTTCATCTTCTCTGTCAATCTATATTCTCCCTATAGCCCCCCAAATCCTTAAAGGTGTGTAACAAACTATCCCAAATGGTTATGTAAAGTAAGATTTTAACATTTTCATGGATTCTCTGCATCAGGAGTTTGGGCAGAGCACTGTGAGAACAGATCATCTCTGCTCAGCAAGGCCTGAGTCCTGAGCTGGGAAATTTGAAGGCTGGCTCCACAGGGCAGCCACAGTTAGAGTGACCCAAGGCTGGGGCTGGGATCATGCAGGCTGTTCATCTGCACACCTGGCACCTGGCCTGAGAAGACTCAGACAGCAGAGCACTGGAACAGCTCCCTGAGCATCTCTACAAATTTGTGAACTCCCCAGATGATCCAGTCTCCAATACTTTGGCCACCTGACATTGGAAAAGACCGTGATGATGGGGAAGACTGAAGGCAAAAGGAGAAGCAGGCAGCAGAGGATGAGATGGTTAGATAGCATCACTAATTCAATGGACATAAATTTGAGCAAACTCTGGGAAATAGTGGACGACAGAGGAGCCTGGCATGCTGCAGTCCATGGGGAGTCTCAAAGTGTGGGACATGACTAAGTGCCTGAATAACAACATATGATACTTTCAGTGTGGCAGCTTCAGGCAGGTGGACATTTTACCTAGCCACTGGGGGATTGCACGGTGTGTGTCCTGGAAGAAAGAGCAAGGTATATTGCTTTTTGCAATCTAGCTTCTGAAGTCAGACAGAATTAACTCTGTCATAGTCACAGGCCCAGAGAGGAGCATGCATCCCACCTTGCCATGGAAGAGTGTCCATGTCCCACTGTGAGTGGGGCATGTGGCATGTGAGACCTAAGTGTGGGCATAAATGTGGACCTAGACATGAGCATCTTTGAAAACTAAAATCTGTCGTGCTCCCATCAAATCTGATCTTTAACATGTAGAACAACCACCCTTTCCCCTGGAAGACTCCTTGTTTCTCTCCCGCAGTGCTTTATGTTGGGGAAAGAGCAATTTTCTCTAACCTGGTGGTCTCAAAGGGAGGAGAGGATATGTTTGTGGAGTGGGTCCCCAAGTAACTCGTCCTGAGTTGAGAGTACTGGAGGAGATCAGTGTTCTCTGCTGATTGTTTGACAGCAAGTTTTTCTGCTTCGTGACTCATGGATGCTGACTTTATTGCTTCAATGTCACATCCCTAAAAAGAGTCCTTATTTTTCTCATTAACTTGATTTTAGCACTAGCTCTTCAACTTCTAGGTTTCTGGAACTTCCTTTCTATTATCAACTGCTATATTCATCTGACATTTTCATCAAGTCATCCCAAACTCCACCAATGTCTCCTTATTGTCTATTATATTCAACCCAGATTTCTTAGCTTCCTTGTAAGAAGAGCCATGTATCCACTTGTCACTCCTTCCCTTTAGCCTGGATTCTTGTTTCTTCTCAAGTAAGATTTTCCACTATCGCTTCTCTTGCCTTTACTTCCACTAGAATGCCCCACCAGGTTCCTTCATGTACAATTTCCTGTTCTTTGTCACTTTCAAGCCAGATTCAAAGCTATGACCCCCTGCCCACACACCACCGAGGAAATACTTTCATTCATTCATACATCAATTGGCACTAATATGTATACACATTCATGCACATAGACACACACACACTACTAACAAAGTCATTTTAGAAGATACTTTTAAATGCTTGGAATGTTGCACCAGACTGGGATTATGTTGCCTGTATATACTCATCTGGATCAACCTGACTATAGTGTGTTTGCTTCCTAATGTGTCTTTGGTATTTTCATGACACAAGCACATCAGATTGCATCCTATATTGCACATATATTAAATGTGTATTCACTACCCAGTGGCTCCTACTGGCTGACAGAGTTTGGGTTATGAATGGACAGTGTTATAAAACCCTCCAAATCATCTGATATAAATATTTTACCAGAAGAGGAAACCAGAGGTTGGTCTAATTATAAACCACCAGAAGAAAAATGGGTAATGACTATGAATGTCACTAAAAAAAAAAAAAAAAAAAATGAACTGCTGTCATGTCTCAGAGAACTTGAATATGTTTTGTGTCCCTTCCCATTCTTTCTATTGGCCGACTCTGTACATGTCTGAAAATGGCTAAAAAGTGTTTTTACACTCTCGCTTGGTTTTGGAGAGAAAATTGAGGAAACACTCATGGGAACAGGAAGGATGATGAACCCTGAGAACAGTTGTGTAGAGTCTATTGCCTGATGAGATGCTCATGGTTTTTAGGTGTCTCTTTGAATTTGGCTGTGCCATTGGAATCACTCCCTCTTATTCTGCAGCTCAGCTTTATATCAAGAGTATCCACTGGGGTAAGGGTCAGAGTGTTTCCAGGAAGGTGGTATGATGTCTTTGTAGTGTAACCACTTGGCTGGACTGAACTACACTTCCCCAAACCCCTTCTTCTATGATCCTGGTTAGAATGTGTCATCAGAGATAATTTCACACAAGATTTGGAGGTTGGAGGTGATGCATAGCTGTATGCTTTCACTTTGGGAAGGTTGGAGAAGATGCTTTTGTCTCTCACACCTTCTCACTAATGGACCAGTTCACTCTACTGCTGCTGGACAGCACAAGCGCTTGCAACTGGTCCACCTTCCCTGGGTCTTCCTTCAATGTCTCCAACTCTTGGGCCAGATGTGTTTAGCCCATGACAAAGCTCCAGCTTCTTTAAGACACCCATGCCACCAAGATGAGAGGCCAAAAGAATGTCATGGGCTCCGCAAGCCCTTGATCTCTTCCTCTTTACCTCCACCTTCCTTTCCCAACTGCCTGCCCTGGGAAGTTTAGCAAGTCTTATGGAGACAGTTTAATGAGCTGCCACATGAGTTGGTACAGGTCAAATCCCTGTAACAAATCCACATATAAATGGATATATATAACCCCAGTGGTTCTGCTTCTCTGATTAATCCCTGATGCATACAGAGGGTTTTAGTATTACTTTACATAAAATGGAAAATATGTCATATTTCAAAAATAATATGTTCTTTCTGGGTGAAAAAAAGATAATGTAAGGTTTAAGAATTGGTTCAAATATTGAGAGCTCTAGACCTTCAACTTTTCAAAATATTCTGTCTCTATCTATATATGGCAAGAATAAAAACATTCAAGGAAAACCAAGCAGTTTACTAAACATTGGTGATTCTCTTTATAGATGATCTTCAGGAGATGGAACTACTTTTCATTGAATTTCTTTTTCCCTAAAGAAACTCAGTCTTCACAGTCACTCCTCTCTGATCAGAGAGATGTACTCCCAAACTCTGTCTTATTCTTTCTCATATCACACTGCATGTCAAAGAGGTCCTGTCTACTTATTCATCCTTTGACTTTTGAACTGAAGGAATTTTTCAGCTTAAAAATATATTTTCTGCACTGCACACTGAGAGGAGAAATCAGTGTTGGCTTCTGAGAGAAACAGGGAAGGCTTTGCTAAGTTGGTGGCCCAGGAGGCAGAGCCATGTATGTCATGGAGATATTCGATTCTGTGCTTTTCCCCTATGAAAGAATGTTGCAGAAAAACTTCATAATAAACCCACTAGCTTTCCAAATCTATTTACCATTTGCTGTCACCCTGAAGGCAGTCACAAAAAGGCAAACTCTCATTCCATGCCTGGCGACTAGAGAGCCATCACAGCAGCCTCCCGCTGGAACCCCCTTACGCCTGTTAAACTCTTACAGTCTCTGAGTCCTGCCGGGAACCAGCTTGAGGAATCCCACCCATGACAAGGTCATGTGGAGAGGCCTGATGGGCAAGGCGAGTCAGGTCTCGAGGGGTCCTCTGTCTGAGCATCTGCCCCGAAACCAAAATCTCTCTGTTTACTGTCTGCTCTACTATACTCTTCTGACATTACCACCTTTTCTCTGGAAAGAGTTAATTCAGAGCTCCAGTTAACAGTCTCCTGCATATAAAAAGAATGCCTCGGCTTAACCCCTTTGATGGCTTTCTAACTTATCTGACCCCCTTTGATGGCTTTCTAACTTATCTGACCGGTCTGCCCGACTTTACAATTTGTGAATTGCTTACAGCCCCCCAACCGAGAGAGGCACAAAGCTTAAAGCATCTTAAAGATACAGAGCCTTTTCTAAAGAGCTAAAAATTACAAAACATTGGTGATGTTTTTTCACTGTTGAGTCAATGACTGCTGCCAGGCCTCATATTCTTTATCTTTTAGGCACCTGAGGGATATTAATCAATGTAATTGGGATATAGAAAAAGGAATATAGTAGTTTTGATGTTAGCAACACTAGACTTTATCTTTGTTATATATCACTGCACTCCTCTTGTGTCCTTGCTATGTAAGAATGTAACTTTATTTAGTGCTTTCTGAGAGTTGCACCAGACTTTGGGAAGAACAACACTGTTAACACAAATAAGTCTTCTGGTTGACAAACTCTTATCAGAAAAGGGGCCATAAAATGTTAATTGGCCTTCTGGCCAGAAGATGATGTAAATCACCTAAGACTTGTGTATACAACTAGGTATGCAGAGAGAAAGCCTGGTCTCGATAAGAGTCAGGGCTGCTGACACTGCATAATTTTATATTATCCATTGATGTCTATGTACAAAAAAGGTATAAAAGGCCTTTCTGGATAATAGGGGATGGGCTAGTCGCTGGACTGGTTTCCCCCGTGTCTCCTCTTTACTCCTTTTCTGGCTGAATTCCCATCTGGGGCGTGGAGGCTCACCATGTCTACTTATTTGCCCCGGCTTCTAAGGTCCATGGGAGACGGAGCCCAGGGTGGGGCACCGCCCGCTATTCAAGTGGGCGCCGGTGGCCTAACATAGATGGTGCAATTTCCTTGTCTTGAAACTTTATTGGTTTTCCACGTAAACCAAGTTATTCAGCCTCTTTTCTCCACTAAATTTCCTACTATATTATTTCTTCCTAATCTCTTTCATATTTCTAAATAAATAAGCTTTCCTCACCTACGCTGTTCACCCTTCGAATTTCCCTGGATCCACCGGGGCTGGACCCCGCAGAGTCCTGCAGATTCCAAGTCAGCATCGCTTCTATTATGTTGACAAGCATTAACTACTGCCAACCCGTGTGTCATGGTGGTACACCAAGACCAATCCCACCTCCTTTAAATTTGTTTTCTGGAGTTAATTGTTTATATGAGATCAAGTAGTGGATGGAATTTGTGGTTGGTTGGTTTGTGGCTATTGTGTGTTGCCTTTGCCTCAGTTTATTAGTATATAAACTGAAATGGTAATAACCATTTAATAGAGCCATTGGGAAGATCAAAATAGAGTGGCAAGACCGCCTGCCTCCAGTTCCACACATCCTCCATCAGGCTGTGGAGCTTGGGTGAACTTATCCGAGAATTTGTTGGCTGTGATTGTCACTTGGTGAGGGTCATCTATCAGTGCCTGGAGTGCAGTGTGGATGCTATCAAAGCACTGGGGCTTGAGGTGGTTTTCTCCTGCCTCTCAGAACACCCTGCAGCTCAGGTCTTCCCTGTAGCTCAAACAATAAAGAATCTGCCTGCAGTGCAGAAGACCGGAGTTCAATCTCTGGGTTGGGAAGGTTCCCTGGTGAAGGAAATGGCAACTCACTCCAGCATTCTTGTCTGAGAAACTCCATGGACAGAGGAGCTTGACAGGCTATATAGTCCGTGGGGTCACAAAGAGTCAGACACGACTGAGTGACTACCAACAGCAACAACTCAACAAACCCATGTCCATCACTTTCAGGTAACGGAGGAAGGAATTCAAACTTTTTGACATTTTTCATAAACTCAGACAATACAGGAAGAAGGAAGGTATGTCTATGAATGTCCATATACTGGTTTTGCTTTGTGGAAATTTGCTGCTTTTTTCTTGCCTAATGTTAAGTATTTCATACTGGCTACTGGGTTTTGGTCTTCCCAGGTAGTACTGCTGGTAAAGAATCAGCCTGCCAATGTGGGAGACATGAGAGATATGGTTTTGATTTCTGTGTCAAGAAGAACCCCTGGAGAAAGGCATGGCAACCCACTCCAGTATTCTTGCCTGGAGAAGTCCATGGACAGAGGAGCCTGTCAGGCTACAGTCCATGGGGTCACAAAGTCAGACTCAACTGAAGCAACAGCACACACACGCACTGGGTTTTAGCACACATGTCTGATGATATAGCTTTAAAACTAGTGTTCTTGGAGTCTGATGGAACAGATTTGATTGGTTGATTGACTCATGAATTCATTCTTCAGGACCTTGATGCCTTACGCCTTGCTTCATCTCTTGCCAGCATCACAGGTGACACTGGTGTCTGAACTTTTCATTTCTGTAACCTTCTTAACTCCAATGATCTCCACCACCATTGAATCTCAACCACACCCTCCCGTGACAATACCAAGAACCTGAGACTAAGCCACCTCTAAAATCCTATTCCCTAACCACAAAGCTAAGGCTTGTGCTCTATGAACCTCTCTGTATCAGTCCTTTGACCTCATTATTCTGCCACCCTCATTATTACACTTTCCTACCTTCTGCCTGTCCTCTTGTGATACCATTAATAGTACTTCAGCTTATCTTTAACTCCATCAACCTATCTTATAAAATTCTGAAGCTTTATTCCTCCAGCCTTCTCTTCCTTCCTCTCAAGGTGCTGTGGAGTGTCACTGGAAAAAGTCACACAGTAATTCTTCATGCCACTCTGCTCATTGACATGCAATAGCCCTACTGCTTGTTCTTTGTCTATTCCAAACTTTTACAAGTTCCCCAATAAGTCTGCCTCTCTTGCTAGAAAAAATCTGCTCCTCCAGATCAAGAAATATCCTTATATGTGCCAGATTTGGGGCCATGTCCCCAACTCCAGCTCCTACCATAGTATCTGGCTTTTTTTTTTTTTAATCAATAAACATTTGATAGTGAAAGAAGACCTACCACACTTCTGAATATCTCAGAGGATAATTCTCCAAGCCCCACAAATAAAATCAAGAGACTAGCTACAACCATTTCAACTGTTTCCATCCATGGTAATCATCTTAATCCATCATGAACATCTTTCTGTCCACATTCCCAAAGTTTCTTTAATTTGCACATTTCAAAAGGCTTAATCACTCTCTTAATCACTCATTCTATCTTCTAAATGTTCAACTATTTATTCTCCAAATTTTCCCTCCTCACAGTGTATGCACACATTCAACTTTCTCCATGTAAAGAAAATTCCTTCCTTTATTATGCTTTCTTTTCAGTCATTTGTTTGCGAAGCAGTTACTTACCCTCCTCACCTTTCCTTAGATTCTCTACCCACTGAAATATGACAAACATATTCAATAGTCCAACTATGGTCTCTCACTAAAAGAATTAGTTTCCAAACCAAAAGATATTTTTAAACCCTTGTTGGACCTCTTCTTCCTTTTCCAATTCTGCTTTTATTTCTTCCAACTGAACATTAGTGTTCACCATATGTCCATCTTCAGGCCTTTTCTCCCCTACTCTACACCCTCAATGTAAAGAAAAAGAGGAAAACAATAGAATAGGAAAGACTAGAGATCTCTTCAAGAAAATTAGAGATAGAAAGGGAAATTTTCATGCAAAGATGGGCTCAATAAAGGACAGAAATGGTATGGACCTAACAGAAGTAAGAAGATATTAAGAAGAGGTGGCAAGAATACACAGAAGAACTATACAAAAAAGATCTTCACAACCCAAATAATCATGATGGTATGATCACTCACCTTGAGCCAGACATCCTGGAATGTGAAGTCAAGTGGGCCTTAGGAAGCATCACTGCGAACAAAGCTAGTGGAGGTGATGGAATTCCAGTTGAGCTGTTTCAAATCCTGAAAGATGATGCTGTGAAAGTGCTGCACTCAATATACCAGCAAATTTGGA
The DNA here is from genome assembly GCA_006410635.1 of Cephalophus harveyi. Classification (NCBI taxonomy): domain Eukaryota; kingdom Metazoa; phylum Chordata; class Mammalia; order Artiodactyla; family Bovidae; genus Cephalophus; species Cephalophus harveyi. Next base: position 29,393 of record SJYT01003720.1, on the reverse strand, counting down.
AAACTCAGCAGTGGCCACAGGACTGGAAAAGGTCAGTTTTCATTCCAATCCCAAAGAAAGGCAATGCCAAAGAATGCTCAAACTACTGCACAATTGCACTCATCTCACATGCTAGTAAAGTAATGCTCAAAATTCTCCAAGCCAGGCTTCAACAGTACATGAACCATAAACTTCCAGATGTTCAAGATGGATTTAGAAAAGGTAGAGGAACCAGAGATCAAATTGCCAACATCCACTGGGTCATCAAAAAAGCAAAAGAGTTCCAGAAAAAATGTCTACTTCTGCTTTACTGACTATGCCAAAGCCTTTAACTGTGTGGATAACAAACTGGAAAATTCTTAAAGAGATGGGAATACCAGACCACCTGACCTGCCTCTTGAGAAACCTGTATACAGATGAGGAAGCAACAGTTAGAACTGGACATGGAACAATAGATTGGTTCCAAATAGGGAAAGGAGTACATCAAGGCTGTATATTGTCACCCTGCTTATTTAAGTTACATGCAGAGTTAAGTTGAGTTCAGTCANCTGCCAGGAAGTAGTGCTCTTGAGCACCTGCTGCTGGCATGGAAAGACCCGAACTGTCCTTTGAATTTGTTGCTCTTTGGCAGCAGCTCTTTTGTATTTGAGTCACCCCAGGACCAGCCTGGGACTTCTCTGTGAAGACTTGGCTGCATTTTGGAAAGAGCCCTTGCGATTTGAGATTTACTGGCAGCATTTTCTGCTCGTGGGTCTCTGACATTGAGAGGATGTGTGTCGCTGACCTGAATCCCTCAGTGGGCGGCTCTCAAAGCCTTTACCCACAGTCTCTGTCCTGCCAGTCCTGTGAGTTTAGTCATCTGCAGGAAACCCCTAGGTATATGTATACCTCAGGCAGCACAAACTTGCTTTGTCTCAAATCTAATTTTCTCCTTTTAGACATGGACCTTCCTGCTCCTGTCTGCTCTGCTCCAGTTGGGAATCCATTAGTCCCTGTGTCTCTGCTCCCTCTGTCTCTTATACACATCTAGATGTGTATAAAAGACAGGATCAATAAAGTCAAATATGCAGATGTCACCACCTTTATGGCAGAAAGCAAAGAACTAAAGAGCCTCTTGATGAAAGTGAAAGAGGAGAGTGAAAAAGTTGGCTTAAAACTCAACATTCAGAAAACTAAATTCATGGCATCTGGTCCCATCACTTCATGGCAAATAGATGGAAAAACAATGGAAACAGTGACAGACTTTATATTTTGGGGTTCCAAAATCATTGCAAATGGTGACTGCAGCCATGAAATTCAAAGATGCTTGCTCCTTGGAAGAAAAGCTATGACCAACCTAGACATCATATTAAAAAGCAGAGACATTACTTTGCCAACAAAGGTCCATCTAGTCAAAGCTATGGTTTTTCCAGTAGTGATGTATGGATGTGAGAGCTGGACTATAAAGAAAACAGAGCCGAAGAATTGATGTTTTTGAACTGTGGTGTTGGAGAAGTTTCTTGAGTCCCTTGGACTGCAAGGAGATCCAATCAGCACATCCTAAAGGAAATCAGTCCTGAATATTCATTGGAAGGGCTGATGCTGAAGCTGAAACTCCAATACGCTGGCCATCTGATGCAAAGAACTGACTCATTGAAAAAGACCCTGATGCTGGAAAAGATTGAGGGTAGGAGGAGAAGGGGACAACAGAGGATGAGATGGTTGGATGGCATCACCAACTCAATGGACATAGGTTTGGGTAAACTCCAGGAGTTGGTGATGGACAGGGAAGTCTGGCATGCTGCCATCCATGGGGTTGCAAAAAGTCAGACATGACTGAGCAACTGAACTGAACTATTTTCTCATCTTGAATAACTCATCTACAAATTTGACTGAATTTCTACCTCCCAAAGCTAAATCCCACGCATCCATTTCTGTTGTTTCCATAAAATGTTTAATTTCAACAAATCCAAAGTTGAACTAATCTTCTGATCCTCCACATCCTAACCTGATCTACCATCCCACTGCCCAAATCAGAAACTCAGGAGTCACCTGAAACATTTTTCTCACCCTCACTGCCTATAATCAATCCCTTAATTCTGTCAATGAAAACTCCTAATGTCTCCCCCATCAAAATGAGCTCTGGATAAATAAGCTTGAAAATGCTTCATATTTTATTTTTCTCTTGGGACATCAAAAAATCTGAGAATTTCTGCAGTAAACAACGTCTTTCATTTTGTTTAATCCAGCACTTTCAAATTTACAACCACCACTCCCATTGCTAATGCCTATAGAAATTTCACAGAATTAAACATTCCTATAAATAGTTTGGGAGCTTCCCAGGTGATACTAGTAGTAAGGAACCCATCTGCCAATGCAAGAGATGTGTAGTCAACCCCTGGATCGGGAAGAGCCCCTGGAGGAGGGCATGGCAACCCACTCCAGTATTCTTGCCTGGAGAATCCCATGTACAGAGGAGTCTGGCAGGTCACAGTTCATAGGGTCGAAAAGAGTTGAACATGACTGAAGCAATATAGCATGAATGCATGCACGCAAGGAAACAGTTTGAAGACTTGTTCTTTGTTCCCCTTTCTCCAACTGTCACTGCATAATAAAAGATACTGCTGATACTCTGCCCAGTTTCACCATTGCCCAGCTTCTGTTTTCCAGCCACTAAACATGCATACTTTTGGGCTTCCCTGGTGGCTCAGACAGTAAAGAATCTGCCTGCAGTGTAGGAGACCCAGGTTTGATTCCAGGGCTGGAAAGAGCCCCTGGAGATGGGAATGGCTACCCACTCCAGTATTCTTGCCAGGAGAATTCCATGGACAGAGGAGCCTGGCAGGCTACAATCCATGGGGTCGCAAAGAGTTGGACACGACTGAGAAACTTTCACTTCACTTCAGTTTTTGACATTCAGAGGATTGTCCCTGGGCATGAAGTGTTATTGTGCTCCTGATCTGCATGAGGCAGACCCTAAGCCAAGGTTTTGTGTGCTTCTGCTCTAGAGAGATCCAGAGGAGGCTCAGAACCCACACCCCCTTCATGTACCTTCTAGCCAATGGCCATGGGTGTGATACAGTGAGGTGTAATTTATACTACAGACCTCATCAGGGATTAAGCTGAGACTGAGCCCATTCCTGAACACATATCCTTGTTTGGCTTTTTGGCCTCCTCTCCTGCTTCCCATATTTCCTCATGCAATCTTCTGTAAGCAATACCTTTGTAAATCAGTTCAGTTCAGTCACTTAGTCATGTCCAACTCTTTGCGACCCCCATGAACTGCAGCACGCCAGGCCTCCCTATCCGTCACTTGCACATAAATCCTGGCTCAGAGTTTGCTTCCTGCCAACACTTTCATTGCAGGCTCTCTCCTTTTATGGCTGAAACTACCTCCATGTTCCATTAATGGCCTCTCTGCCTTCGACCTTCCCTTCCTACATTTCTTCAGGAAAAAACCCCTTAACCAGGCAACTGGACATCCACAATCTGACACAGACCACATCCTCCAGCTCCAGTTTCTCCTTCCCTTTCAAGTGAGCCTAACCTCTGGCTGTACTAAGCAACCATTGTTTTCCAAATATACAGGTGTCCATCAAGGCATCGCAATATTGCACAAGCTATGTCTATCATCAGAAGTGTCCTTTCTCACCTTTACAAGTCAGCAAATCTGTACTCTTTCTTCAAAAGTATTTCCAACATCCCAGTGACTATTTCCTTAATACTGTCCTCTTGCAGTCTAGCCCTCTGCCCTTCACCTCTAAAAATATTTGGTCATTACAGTCTAATTGTTCAAATGCTGTCTGACTTCCTTTCTAAGCTGACCTTTCTTAAGGTCAGTTATTCTGAAGGAATGGTCTTGCTTGCTTTGACCAACAGAGAATCCCATTAATAGCAGAAGGTACTCAGTAAAATATCCCTACAACCTAGAAATCACCAGTCCATTCATCACTGAGTCCTGGGGTTGAGACATCCCTGTCACAGGCTTAGTGACCTAACTAATCTATGAGAGCAGTGAGATTTTTCAATTGTCTCTGTCTTCCACATTGCCAATCACAAATTATATAAGTCAAATCCCACGCACAGACAACATCCCAAAATGGAATGTTTGATGTGTCAAATTGCTCTCCGTAAGCTTGCTTGCCAGATTTATTTGGGCACTTTAAAGAAATTAAACATCAACTTAATTTTGTGTGAAATAATTAGATTCTACCTTCTTAGGCACTGAGTCTTGCAGGGTTGAACAGTTAAAGCGTATTTACAAAAGAACAGCTGTGTTGCAGGAGGAGATTGGTGGTTCTTATTTTCCCTATTGAGGAGTGGATCTGGGATTTCAGTACTGATAAAGATATAGTGACCCCAGCTCCTGACCTCAAAGTACCTTTCTTTGTGGGCTTGCCAGTGGTTCTACAAAGATAAACATTATGTGTCTGTGTTTCTGGTGGAATTTCTTTAAAAAGCAAAATTAATAGTTTCCCCACTGCCCTCTGTCCTCAATTTCCACTACTTGGGAGGATTTTGTAGATAGATTTGTAACTTGTACGGTCTGTTGAGTTTTATAAGCCCCAAATGGGAAACGGCACAGTGCATTATTGCTTTAGCCTTCTCTGTGACCTACACACCAAAAATGTCATCTGGCTTTTGTCTGGAACAGAATTCCCCAGGAGGTCTCTCCTTCCAAGTTTGTCTATAGACTGCTGGTTACAAACAAACAAATCAGACCATTCTTCAAATAACTGACCAGGACATTTTGTTATATAATTAATTTGTTTACTTTTAATTGAAGGATAATTGTTCCACAATATTATGTTGATTTCTGCCAAACAGCAACACTATCAGCCATGGGTATACAAATTTTCCCTCCCTCTTGAACCTCTCTCCCACCTCCCTCCCCATCCCACCCCTCTAGGTTGTTACAGAGCCCTGGTTAGAGTTCCCTGAGTCACACAGCAAATTGTGGTGATCTATTTTACATATGGGTAATGTATATGTTTCATTTTACTCTCTCCATACATTCTACCCTCTCCTTCCTCCGCCTCCCCCACCATGTCCGTAAGTCTGTTCTCGTTGTCTGTGTCCCCATTGCTTGACCAGGACATTCTAATTCCAATGCTTCCATATAATAGGATTTATGTCTGTGGGAGTAAATAAATGCCTGTTCATTTATATTATATGTAATATGTCCAGAAGTCCAACACAAAACACTTATTTTGGAATTAGTGAAATGTGTCTTCCATTATTTTCTATCTGCATCCTTTTTACTCTTTTTTCTTTCTTCTTTTTATTCAATCTTCCCACCATGTAAAAAACAAGGTTAGTGACTTAAATTATTATTTCTTCCAATTCTATGGTTTGAATGGGTGGTTCTTAAGACCCAAACTGAAACTTTCCATGCATCTCTTGTGTCCTATGGGTTGTCCAGGAGACTTCATTGAGCTTGGCTGGGTTCTTCCATGTATCTGCAGCCTCCGTCAGGACTTCTGGCAGATTTGCCCTTTCTCTCTATGTCTCATACACTTTCAGGCTAAGCTGGCACGTTTTCATAATGAAGACGCTATTGGCAAGTCACAAGGCTGCCCAGAGTCCAGGGTTGGCCCAGAGACCTCCTCTCCTGATGGGAAGAACTGCTTAGTCATTTCACAAAGAGTGTGGACACAGGGAAAGGGGTAAGGTTGAGGCCATTTTAAAAAGCAGTCTCTGTCCTACAGAGTGAAGTATGCCATAAAGGGAAAAACAAATATTATATATTAATGCACATATGGGGGCTTCCCAGGTGGCTCAGTGATGAAGAATCGACCAGCAATGCAGGAGATACAGGTTCGACCCCTCAGAAAGAGCGGTCTGGAAAAGACCCCCTGGAACAGGAAATGGAAACTCACTCCAGTATTCTTGCCTGGGAAATCCCATGGACAGAGGAGCCTGGTGGACTACAGTCCATGGGTCACAAACAATTATACCCGACAGCACATAAACACACAACTCATATACGTGGAAACTAGGAGAATGGTAAAATAAACCCACTTGCAAAGCAGAAATAGAGACAGACATAAAGAACAAACTTGGTTTCATCCAAGGAGTGAAAGAGAGGGTAGGAAGAACTGGAAGATTGGGATTGACGCATATGCACTACTGATGCTCTGTAAAAGCAGATAATGAATGAGAACCCGCTGCACAGCACAGGAAACTCTGCTCAGTGCTCTGTGGCAACTCAATGGGAAGGAAATCCAGAAAGGAGGGGATGATATACATATGTCTGATTCACTTTGCTGTACAGTAGAAACTAAAGCAACTGTCAACATTGTAAAGTAACTATGCTTCATTTTAAAAACTAAAAAAAGAATTTTTTAAAATAAATATGAGTGTGGTCTCTCTTCTTAGGTTTTTGGGTGTGCCATAACTTCAACGTTTTCAGTTTACACCCTCCCAAACATACCCTGGGCTTCCCAGGTGGCTCAGATGGCAAAGCATCTGTCTGCAGTGCGGGAGACCCGGGTTTGATCCCTGGCTTGGGAAGATCCCCTAGAGAAGGAAATGGCAACCCACTCTAGTACTCTTGCCCGGAAAATTCCACGGACTGAGGAGCCTGGTAGGCTACAGTCCATGGGGACGCAAAGAGTTGGACACCACTGAGCGGCTTCACTTTCACTTTCACTTTCACAAACATACCTTCTTGTCCTTAAAACTTGTGCTTAGAATATCATCTGAGAAACATATTCACAGAGAGATGAATGTATCTTAAAACTAAATGTGTTTTCTATATGGAAAATAATTCTAAGAAACTACCTCACCACCGCCCCCCCCCAACACACATGTACAACTGAGAATCTTGAAAATAATGAGAAACATACATAAGCAAGTAGTTCCAAGAAGCATTCTGCATGGCAAGGGGAATTCTCAGTAAAATTCTCTATATAATACCAATAGTGATAACAAATTATACCATAATATCTTTGTGAATTTATTGAGTAATTACTATGTGTCAGATTTTGAGCCAAAAGCTTTAACTCACAATCACATTGCTTTGAAGAGGTTATTATGGGTGTAATATCCATTTCATAGGCGAGGATACTGAGGCTTAGCTAGATTAAGTAATGTGCACTCTGCCCCCCAGTTATTTGATGACCGTGTCAGGATTTGCATCTGCACTTGCCTATCACAAAGTGGGTGCTCTTCACCATTGTGTGCACACATATCTGGCTTTCTCTACAAATTAATGGTAAGATTGATGTACCATTACATCAATGGTTCTTAACATTAACTGGAAACTGATGTATGGCAAAAAAACACCACAATATTGTAGAACAATTATTGCCCAGTTAAAATAAATAAATTAGCTTAAAACATACTAATGCTTTGGATCTACCCTAGAATTGCTGGAAGCTGTGCTCAACATGAGAATCTTGAAATATCCCTCAGGGACTTCCCTGATAGTCCAGTGGTTGAGAATCTGCCTTCCAAGACAGAGGACCTGGGTTCAATCTCTGGTCAGGAAACTAAGATCCCACATGCCAAGCTGCAACTGCTGAGCCCACATGCCACAAATAGAGAATCAATGGGTCACAATGAAAAGATTCTGCATGATGCCATGAAGATCCCATGAGTCACAACTAAGATGCAATGCAGCCCAAAAAAAAAAAAAAAAAACTTAAAGTCTCCCCATAGATAATTATGCTATGAATATCGTTGCTAAGAGTGATCCATGGACCAGTGGCATCAGCATCACCTGAGCTTGTTAAGATACAAATTCTCCAATCCCTCCCAAGATCTGCGGATTCAGGATATATGCGGTGAGGTTCAGGAATCTGTGCCTCTAAAATTCCCCCAGATGATTCTGATGCACATGAATGCTTCATGATTACCACTTTACTTTCTTGGGCTCCAAAGTCACTGTGGATGGTGACTGCGGCCATGAAATTAAGAGATGCTTGCTCCTTGGAAGGAAAACAATGACAAACCTAGACAGCATATTAGAAAGCAGAGACATTGCTTTACCAACAAAGGTCTGTATAGTCAAAGCTGTGATTTTTTCCAGTAGTTATATATGGATGTGAGAGTTGGTCCATAAAGAAGGCAGAAAGCCAAAGAATTGATGCTTTTGAATTGTGGTACTAGAGAAAACTCTTGAGAATCCCTTGGACAGCAAGGTGATCAAACCAGTCATTCCTAAAGGAAATCAACCCTGAATAGTCATTGGAAGGACTGATGCTGAAGCTGAACCTCCAATACTTTAGCCACCTGATGCAAAGAGTTGACTCATTGGGAAAGACCCTGATGCTGGGAAAGATTGAAGGTAAAAGGAAAAGGTGGAAGCAGAAGATGAGATGTTTGGAAGGCATCATCGACTTGATGGACATGAGTTTGAGGAACCATTGGGAGATAGTGGAGGACAGAGGAGCCTGTTGTGCTGCAGTCCATTGGGTCACAAAGAGTCAGGCACAACTTAGCAACTGAACAACAACAACAGTGATGATTCAACTTTGTGCCAGAGAACCACCTGGAGAGCTTGAAATTGGAGATATCTCCATCCTGCCCCAGAACTACTGAAACTGCATTTCCCCAGAAGTCTCCAGGTGATGCCGGTGCACCCAGAATTGAAAACCACATCTTTATTCCAAATTGGCTGTCCTGCTTAGTGTATTTCTAGTGTATGGACATTGGGATCTGTTAAACTACAGAGTTTTATCCCTCTCATGAAAGACATGAGCATAGTGAATACAAATTTTTGTTCTAAAAGAAAAGCCTGGTGCTAAAAGTTAAAAATCATATTCTCTGGTAAGAGCACAGTCTGATACTTCAGGATTCCAGAAATGACAGATTGATTGGTACTTCAGCTATAATTAGTGGGATATAATGTCAGAGGGATGGCTGAGCTGTGAGCACTGGTATGAAGCCTCCAAGGCCCCAGGACCCATAATTGTGCATCCCAGCAGAAGCCTGAGTGCAGTCATTATCTGTTCTAGAAATAAATAAAATGCTGAAGCATAACTGAATTTAAGATTAAATTCAGAAGCTGATGCCCTGTGTGGACATTGGATCTCCCATGGCAAATAAGAAATCACATTCTACTTCTTCCCCAAATTGCCATTTTCCATCTCTGTTGGCATATCTGAGAAATACTGTCTCATTACTAATTGGCCCCTTAGCTCTGAGTCCTAGAACAGAAGAAATTAGATTTAGGAAATATTTCTATTGCAGGTTATCTGGAAACTTTAAAAATGCCTCCTTTAGTAATTTCTATGGAGAGTCCTCCATGTAAGACAGAGGATCTGTATACATTTAGGGATCATACTATTTTTAAATAAATTTTCTTTTTGATTAAAATGACTTCCATTCTTATGTTCTTCAATTAGCTTATGAGCCAATAGTATACATTTACTGGGTGCTTATTGCTTAGAAAGTATGATACCCAATACCATGGATGATTTAAAATAACTTGTGCATAGTACAGGGTTTCCCAGGTGGTGCAGTGGTAAAGAATCCACCTGCCAATCCAGGAGATGCAAGAGACACGGGTTCAATACTTGGGTCAGGAAGATCCCCTGGAATAAGAAATGGCAACCCATTCCACTGTTCCTGCCTGAAAAATTTAATGGGCAGGGAACTTACTGGGCTACAGTCCATGGGACAGCAAAGAGTCGGGCATGACTGAGCAACTGAGCATGCATGCATGTGCATAGTAGAATTGCTACCTGAAGCGTGAGTCCCAGACCAACAGGACCAGCATCTTTTAGGAACTTATTAAAAATGAAGATCCTAGGTCCCAATCCAGGCCTACTGAGTCCCCTTGGTAAGAGCTCCAGAGGAAAGTGAAAGTGAAAGTTACTCAGTCGTGTCTGACTCTTTGCCACCACAAGGACTATATAGTCCACAAAATTCTCCAGGCCAGAATACTGGAGTAGGTAGCCTTTTCCTTCTCCAGAGGATATTCTCAACGCAGGGATCAAACTCAGGTCTCCCGCATTGAAGGCAGATTCTTTACCAGCTTTAATGTTTGAGAAACACTGCAAATAGAAGATGTGGTCTTGTCTTCTCAAGGAAGTTGAAAAAGCACTACATACATGTATGGAAATCATATTCAACATTAAGGATGGATCAAAACATGGTCCTTGCCCTTGAGGATCCTAAAGCTTAGAGATGAATAATTCAGTTCAGTTCAGTTCAGTCATTCAGTCGTGTCCAACTATTTGCGACCCCATGAATCACAGCACGCCAGGCCTACCTGTCCATCACCAACTCCTGGAGTTCACTCAGACTCACGTCCATCGAGTCAATGATGCCATCCAGCCATCTCATCCTCGGTCGTCCCCTTCTCCTTCTGCTCCCAATCCCTCCCAGCATCAGAGTCTTTTCCAATGAGTCAACTCTTTGCATGAGGTGGCCAAAGTACTGGAGTTTCAGCTTTAGCATCATTCCTTCCAAAGAAATCCCAGGGCTGATCTCCTTCAGAATGGACTGGTTGGATCTCCTTGCAGTCCAAGGGACTCTCAAGAGTCT
>SJYT01003720.1:792-16913 GCA_006410635.1 Cephalophus harveyi | reverse complement strand
TGAAGATCTTTTTTGTACAGTTCTTCTGTGTATTCTTGCCACCTCTTCTTAATATCTTCTGCTTCTGTTAGGTCCAGACCATTTCTGTCCTTTATCGAGCCCATCTTTGCATGAAATGTTCCCTTGGTATCTCTACTTTTCTTGAAGAGATCTCTAGTCTTTCCCATTCTGTTCTTTTCCTCTATTTCCTTGCATTGATCACTGAAGAAGGCTTTCTTATCTCTTCTTGCTATTCTTTGGAACTCTGCATTCAGATGCTTATATCTTTCCTCTTCTCCTTTGTTTTTTGCTTCTCTTCTTTTCACAGCTATTTGTAAGGCCTCCTCAAAAGCCATTTTGCTTTTTTGCATTTCTTTTCCATGGGGATGTTCTTGATCCCTGTCTCCTGTACAATGTCATGAACCTCAGTCCATAGTTCATCAGGCACTTATCTATCAGACCTAGGGCCTTAAATTATTTCTCACTTCCACAGTATAATCATAAGGGATTTGATTTAGGTCATACCTGAATGGTCTAGTGGTTTTCCCTACTTTCTTCAATTTAAGTCTGAATTTGGTAATAAGGAGTTCATGATCTGAGCCACAGTCAGCTCCTGGTCTTGTTTTTGTTGACTGTATAGAGCTTCTCCATCTTTGGCTGCATAGAATATAATCAATCTGATTTCGGTGTTGACCATCTGGTGATGTCCATGTGTAGAGTCTTCTCTTGTGTTGTTGGAAGAGGGTGTTTGCTATGACCAGTGCATTTTCTTGGCAAAACTCTATTAGCCTTTGCCCTGCTTCATTCCGTATTCCAAGGCCAAATTTGCCTGTTACTCCAGGTGTTTCTTGACTTCCTACTTTTGCATTCCAGTCCCCTAGAATGAAAAGGACATCTATTTTGAGTGTTAGTTCTAAAAGATCTTGTAGGTCTACACAGAACTGTTCAACTTCAGCTTCTTCAGCATTCCTGGTTGGGGCATAGACTTGGATTACTGTGATATTGATTGCTTTGCCTTGGAAATGGACAGAGATCATTCTGTCGTTTTTGAGATTGCATCCAAGTACTGCATTTCAGACTCTTTTGTTGACCATGATGGCTTGAAACTGGATAATTTCTTCTAAGGGATTCCTGCCCACAGTAGTAGATGTAATGGTCATCTGAGTTAAATTCAACCATTCCAGTCCATCTTAGTTCGCTGATTCCTAGAATGTTGACATTCACTCTTGCCATCTCTTGTCTGACCACTTCCAATTTGCTTTGAGTCATGGACCTGACATTCCAGGTTCCTAGGCAATATTGCTCTTTACAACATTGGGCCTTGCTTCTATCACCAATCACATCCACAGCTGGGTATTGTTTTTGCTTTGGCTCCATCCCTTCATTCTTTCTGGAGTTATTTTTCCACTGATCTCCAGTAGCATATTGGGCACCTACTGACCTGGGGAGTTCCTCTTTCAGTATCCTATCATTTTGCCTTTTCATATTGTTCATGGGGTTCGCAAGGCTAGAATATTGAAGTGGTTTGCCATTCCCTTCTCCAGTGGACCACATTCTATCAGATGAATAATTAGGTTGAATAATTAATGAACTTAGGCCAAGTTCCATAGAAGTAGAGCCTGAGAGAGAAAGTTGGTGCACATGACATCAGGATAGGGTTCTCAGAAGAGAGTGGGAAAGGCTGGATGGGCCAGGTGAAGGGGCTAAGGAAGGAAGAAAGGATGTGGTCCCAGCTGGTCAGCCCTGTGTACCCTGTGAAGAGAGTATCTGGCTATGAGCTGCCCCTAGATTTGGAGTTGAGGACAAAGATGAATTTAGATACGTTAAACTTAACAACTCTCCTTCCTCGCTGGGTCAGGTTCCCTAAGCAACAGACGCCTGTGATTTAAAGTCATCCTGTTGCCTTCCTGAACATCTATGGCTTAAGCAGAGCATGCAGTGGCCCAAAAAAGTCATCAGTCGGACAAAAGCTTCTGCAAACACTAGTCCAGACAGGACAGATTAGAAAATCTTGAAACTGGATAATTAATCAAGAGAACAAATACTCCTTAGCAAACACTGTAATATTCACATTGGGCTTCCAGTTAATCAGTTTACTGGGCCATCTGTCTAAGGAATGTGGGCAGGAGTCAGTGCTCATTGTTGGAGCCTGCAGGGGGCTAGGAGGAGACTGCATGATGATGGAGCTTCTCACTGACATAAAGGAACCTGAAGGAGTAAGTCTTCCACCCATTGCTTTCTTGCCTGAAAGTTGTCGAGAGTCTCAACTTTCAGAAAACAGCTCCATGGAGTTTGCTGGATATCAGACACATACTCTTAGGCCATCAGCCTGTCTGTATCTGAGACAGTCTGGGCCAATTCATCTAAGAATCCTCTGTTGTGTCAGCAACACTTTCTAGTTGAATTTTATTTTTAAATTATTCTTAAAATTTTACAGATTATTGAAAGAGTATTTTTTAGCCAATATTATTTACTTTTGGGGCTTCCCTGGTGGCACAGCAGTAAAGAATCAGCCTGCCAATTTAGGAGACAAAGGAGATGTGAGTTCGATCCCTGGGTCAGGAAGATCCTCTGGAGTAGGAAAAGGAAACCCATTCCAGTATTCTTACTTGTAAAATTTCATGGACAGAGGAGCCAGGTGGGCTACAGTCCATGGAGTCACAAAGAGTAAGATACAACTGAGCGTGTGCACACACACACACTTACTTTTTTGTCAGCTGACCTTACTGAACCCTTACCTATGTAATATTCTATACACAGGATTATAAATGACCAGAGATGATCCTTAATTTAAGGAACTTGCGGGAAAATGAGTGGGGTGAGAAAACACATAAAGGGCATCATCTCCACAACCCCAGCCTCAACCCAGCTGAAATATCCTCCACCCAGGGGTTCCATGCATGGAAAATAACCCCTCATCTGGCTGTAGCTCACAGCACTGAAAGATTCCAACAGAAGGACAAGGTCTTTGTATGCTACGATTATTACAGTGACCGACACATAGTAGGCATTCCATGAGTGTCTAATAACTGAATGGGAATGCACTAAAAATACAAGGCAGCATTTAATATCTTTGTCAGCAGTATTGGACAACTTGGAAAGAGTGTTCAGGGAAAGTTTTTCGAAAGATTAACTGAGTTGTACTTAAATAAAAAAAGAAAAGGTGTTCTTACATGGAAGGTACAAACACATAGAAGCAGAAAGGTGTACCTAGACCTCTGAGATACAGATGATTGCTCACTTGCCATGGTGACTTTATCTTGGAAAAACAGGAAGAGATGGTGGTGAAAGTCATGTCAAATTATTTGCATGGGTTATTTTCTGGGCTCTATAACAATCTTATGCTGCCGCTGCTGCCACTGCTAAGTCACTCCAGTTGTGTCCGACTCTGTGAGACCCCATAGATGGCAGCCCACCAGGCTCCCCTATCCCTAGGATTCTCAAGGCAAGAACACTGGAGTGGGTTGCCATTTCTCCAATGCATGAAAGTGAAAAGTGAAAGGGAAGTCGCTCAGTCATGTTCGACTCTTAGCGACCCCATGGACTGCAGCCCACCAGGCTCTTCCATTCTTGGGAGTTCCCAGGCAAGAGCACTGGAGTAGGTTGCCATTGCCTTCTCCAGGAGTTAGTAACTATTATTGACTTTATCTTACAGATGAGGAAACACAGACCTAGAAAAGAAACATCTGTTCTACATCATTCAGTGGCGTGCAAGGGCTAGGTTTGGAATTCAGTGGTCTGTACGTGGATTCTGAGTTGATAGCCACTGACCGCAGTTGCTGCCACCCTGTAAGGTTAAATGAACAACCCCTGGACCTGGACCAAGAGCCATTTCTCTGAAGTCATTGGCTCATATTCTGCTGGACAATAGTCATCATCTCCAACAGAATAGTTGGAGGGGTTGAGACTAGAAATCAGTTGGAAGAATAGAAGTCTGCAGAAATATTTTTCTAGATGTCTAATTGTGGTAGGAGATGCTGTAAATTAGACAGGTGCAATTCCTGGATCATATCATAATTCTACTTTTGATTTTTTGAAGAGCTGTCATACTGTTGCCCAGAAAAGCAACATAATTTTACATTTTTACCAACAGTGCACAGGGGTTTAAATTCCTCCATATCCTCACCAACACTTGTTAGTTTAGTTTTTCTTTTCTTTTAATAGTAACCATCCTAACTGGTATGAGTTGGTTCTGATTTGCATCTCCCTAAAGATTAGTGGTGTTGAACGTAAATTCATGTTCTTATTGGCCATTTGTATATCTTCTTTGGAGAAAGGTTCTATTCAAGTATTTTGCCTTTTTAAAAATCAGATTTGCTTTGTTGCTATTGTTAGCAAACTCTATTTTTTCAAGTTTTAGCTTTACAAAGAAATAAGCATGAGTAGAAAGTACAATTGCCACATACTCTCCTCACCTCCAATACTTAATTTTGCCTACTATTAAAATCTTGCATTAATGTGTATATTTGTCACAATTGATAAGTCAATATTAATACATTACTAACTAGATTTCATAGCTTACACTAAGCTTTGGTTTTTGTGTGCATGTTGCACATTCTAAAGGTTTGGGTAATGTAGAACCATATAATGACATGTCTCCACATGTATCATATAGGTTAGTTTCACTGTCCTAAAATTTCCCTATGCTTAGCCTATTATTCAGAGAAGGCAATGGCACCCCACTCCAGTACTCTTGCCTGGAAAATCCCATGGGCGGAGGAGCCTGGTAGGCTGCCGTCTATGGGATCACACAGAGTCAGACACAACTGAAGCGACTTAGCAGCAGCCTATTATTTATTTATTTATTAATAGAAGGATAATTGCTTTACAAAATTTTGTTGTTTTCTGTCAAACCTCAACATGAATCAGCCATAAATATACATATATCCCCTCCCTTTTGAACCTCCCTCCCATCTCTCTGCCCATCCCACCCCTCTAGGTTGATACAGAGATTCTGTTTGAGTTTCCTGAGCCTACAGAAAATTTCCGTTGGCTATCTATTTTACACATGGTAATGTAAGTTTCCATGTTACTCTTTCGATACATCTCACCCTCCCCTCCCCTCTCCCCATGTCCATAAGTCTATTCTCTATGTCTGTTTCTCCACTGCTGCCTTATGAATAAATTCTTCAGTACCTTTTTTATATTATGTATATATATGTTTTAGAATACAATATCTATCTTCTCTTTCTGACTTGCTTCACTCTGCTTAATAGGCTCTAGGTTCATCAACCTCATTAGAACTCACTGAAATGTGTTCCTTTTTATGGCTGAGTAATATTCCATTGTGTATAGGTATCACAACTTCTTTATCCACTCATCCGTCACTGGACATCTAGGTTGCTTCCATGTTTTAGCTATTGTAAATAGTGCTGCAATGACCAATGGAATACATGTTTCTCTTTCAATTTTGGTTTTCTCAGGGTATATGCCTAGGAATGGGATTGCTGTGTCATATGTTGGTTTTATTCCTAGTTTTTAAAGGAATCTCCCTATTGTCTTCCATAGTGGCTGTACCAATTCACATTCCCACCAACAGTGTGCTTAGCCTATTTATTCATCCCTCCTCCACACCCCTGGTAAACACTGATTTTTTTTTTTTTTTCTTTCTCCTAAGTTTTGCCTTTTTTTCCAGAATGTCATATAGTTGGAATTGTATAGTTTGTGGCCTTTTCAGATTGGCTTCTTTCACTTAGCAACTTGTATTTAGGGTTTCCCCGTCTCTATTCACACCCTGATGGCTCATTTCTTTCTGTAAATGAATAACATCCCATTGTATGTATACACCACAGTGTTGTTGTTTTTTTCCACCCATCTACTGAAAGACATCTTGATGTATCTGTCTTGACAATTATGAATAAAGCTGCTGTAAACATCCATGTGCAGGCTTTTATGTAGGCATAAATTTTCAATTCATTTGAGTAACTACAAAGGCATGTTATGGCTGAATCAAATGGCAACAATATGTTTAATTTTGTAAAAAATTGCTAGATGATCTTCTGAAGTGGCTATACTATTTTGCATTCCCACTAGCAATGAATGAGAGCTCTTGTTGCTCCACATTCTTGTCAGCACTTGATGTTGTCCATGCTTTGGATTTTAGCCATAATGACAGATGTGTAGTGGTATATCACTGTGTTTTAATTTGTAGTTTTTAATGACATACAGTATTGAAGATATTTTCACATGTTTATTTTCCATTTATCTTTGATGAGGTATCTGTTCAGACCTTTTGTCCATTTAAATTGGGTTGTGTGTTTTCTTATTATTGAGTTTTAAGAGTGCTTTGTATATTTTAGGTACAAGTCTTTTTTTTCAGATATGGTTTTGCAATATTTACAAGACTCAGAATTATATACATGTCTCAGTCTGTGATTTGTCGTTTCATTCTCTGAACAGTGTCCATCAGAGAGCAAAAATTTTTAAATTTAATTAAATCCAACTTGTCAATTTTTCTTTTAGAATAGATGGTGCTTTTGTAACTGCACCTTAAAAAGGCATTGCCAAACCTAAGGTCACCTAGGTTTTCTATGCTAGTTTTTAGGACTTTTATAGTTTTGGTCTATGATCCCTTTTGAGTTAAACTTTGTGTAAGTTCTGTGTTTCTATTCTTTTTCTTTTCTTTCTTTCAGCTTGTGGATATCCAGTTGTTCCAGCACCATTTGTTGAAAAAGCCTATTATTTCCCCTTTGAATTACCCTTGCTCTTATTTCAAAGATCAGTTCACTATATTTGTGTGGGACTATTTATGGATTCTCTCTCTTGTTTCATTGATATGTTTGCCTATTTTTCACCAATAGTCCACCCTCTTCATTACTATAGTTCTATGTCTGAGTTATATAAAGTTACTACATATGTGTGTGTGTGTTAGATATAACTTTACTATAGCTTTAAGTCTTAAACTTGGGGACTATCAGTCAACTATTTATTTTTTATACTCTAAATTTTGCATTTTTAAAAATGTGTGTCTGTGAATCTTTATAAATGAACATTGTTACTTTCAGAGTCTGCATAGGCAACTGAGGTTACCATGCCCTTCTGTTTATCAGCACACCTCAGTCTATCACCAGAGTATTGGGAACTGGTATCTCCAACCACTAGCTAGCTATTGAGATCAATATCAATGCATCAATCATGTTATTAAATGTTAACACATCTTATAGAGATTTCTACTGCCTTGAGGCATAGAATGCAGTGCCTGGAGGACACTCAAATGACATGGCCAGGAAAGAGGTAGATTGGGGGAGGCAGTGGCAGGCTGATCACCTGTCGTACTGCCTGTTAAGCCATGCTTGGAGCTGAGTTCTGGGATGAGGCCTGTCGGTTGGGGGCTGCCATCAGGTTCTGGCTGGCTGCCCATCATCCAGGATCCTTCACTTTGTCCACTGACCCTCTACCCTCTAAATACTTAAATTCCTCTGCCACAGCCCTCCTTTTAGGTCTCTAAAGTCTCATCCCTAAAAACGTTTCTCCTTTGACCCACAAAGACAGATTACACACACACATACACACACATATATATTTCCTCCTCCTGCCACATGTGATGTAAAGCATTAGACTCTGTGTCCCAAAGTGAGTTATCAACTCTGGCTAGAACACAGCCAATAGAGAGAGGGGTGTAATCTCTGATAGAGCCTTGTCCCTGCTGTGCACATTTTTATTTGCTAGTAATCAGGATATAATCCACACTACATATTGAAGCCCTCCCTTTTCATTTTCTCTGTCTCTTGAGTATACATTCCTGGCTGTAAGCAGGACTAGTCTTATATTAGTTTTTTCATTCAAATCCCTTTCCATCAAAACTCACACAAAAAGACTAGCCAAGTGGTGAAACATATATAGATGAATTATGCCTCTTGCTATGGTGACCACACCTCAAAACAGTACAGTGTGATGATAGGCTCCATCAAGGCAAGGAACTCAAAAGACTGTTGCCAAATTAGACAACGACACGAAGTAGAGGGGTATTCTGTTCTCCACGGAGTAGAGAACAGTCAGTCATTCTACCCCTCACCAGGGCAACACTCCCAGTTCCGAAGCCATTTTGGGTAAAGTACTCTATGTAAGATCCAGCAGAGTCAATGGATTCAATGGGAAAGAGAATTGGACAGAAAATGAAAGCAATTCCTTCCCATGATTGCTAAATACCATAGAAGTCCATATTCTCTGTAAAGAAAAGCTTTAGAGCATGAAGATTTATTTCCTCAAAAAGAAAATGAACATGGTTTCCAGATAAGAATTCAGTTCATAACTCTAAATTACATACTCTAAGTAAAGAAACATTTTTTTGTCTTGTCATCACAGTGAATAGAAACGTTTTCATGCTTATTTTTTCTTAGAAAAATAGTCACAGTGGGTGATACATTATGTTTGTTGATAACTGCTTGGTATCAATAGACATTCAAAAGGTATCCAGCCCCAACTTGAAGCAATAGCAATATTCTACATTTTTAGCTGCCTCTAGAGTGTAAGATGGAGAAGGCAATGGCACCCCACTCCAGTACTCTTGCCTGGAAAATCCCATGGACGGAGGAGCCTAGTAGGCTGCAGTCCATGGGGTCGCTAGGAGTCGGGCACGACAGAGCTACTTCACTTTCACTTTTCACTTGCATGCAGTGAAGGAAATGGCAACCCACTCTAGTGTTCTTGCCTGGAGAATCCCAGGGACGGGGGAGCCTGGTGGGCTGCCGTCTATGGGGTCGCACAGAGTCTGACACGACTGAAGCGACTTAGCAGCAGCAGCAGCAGAGTGTAAGACAGAGAGCAGGACAAAGGGCATATCTTCAGCTCACACTTTTTCAAGTACCGACTAACTTTTTCAAGGACCCTGCACCCCACTCCAGTACTCTTGCCTGGAAAATCCCATGGACAAAGAGTCTGGTGGGCTGCAGTCCATGGGGTCACTAAGAGTCAGACACGACTGAGTGACTTCACTTTCATCTTTCACTTTCATGCACTGGAGAAGGAGATGGCAACCCACTCCAGTGTTCTTGCCTGGAGAATCCCAGGGACAGGGGAGCCTGGTGGGCTGCCGTCTGTGGGGTCGCACAGAGTCGGACACAACTGACGCAACTCAGCAGCAGCAGCAGCAGCCCTTTTCTTACTTCTCTTTTCACTTATCCACAATTTGTCCATTTCATGTTTCATTGTGTCAAAAGAGAGATATTATACAGAGCAGTAATAAAATTCAGAATCATCAGTTTGGTTACTTTTTTAATATAACTGATAAAAGGCTAAATATGAACAGATGTTGAAGTTACTGACACAAATTTGAGACTCAGGAATATTTGATTTTATTTGGGTTCATGTTTTCCTACTCCCTTGGCTGGGTCTTTCCATAATTGTCAGGACATATCTTGCATACATAAACATTCAATAACTATGAATTGAGCAAATTAATATATAATGCTTGGGTTTGCCAAGTTAATGAAATATGGCAATTGAAACATTTGAAATATGGACCTGAAGAGCTGAAGTTATGCTTTTTAAAAGTTTAATTTGTTTGCATGTGTGTTTAAACAGCTCATGGGGCTAGGAGCTTCTGTGTTGGGCAGAGCAACCAGCATGGAGTTTTACAGATGAGATCACAACCTTTCCAGCACCTTCTCCCCAGAGGTCTGCCACTCTCTCAGCATTTCAGTAGCATATTCTAACTCAGTATTTTCAAATATAAATAATGCATAGGTATCTTTTAAAAGAGAAACAAAATTCCTCAACTCTAGTGCTGCTTCAGAATTTGATTTGTCTTTCATACTATGTGATGCATGATGGCCACCACTTTTCCATTATTAAACACCCACAAAACCTTTATTTGTTTCAGGTAATGACATTGTATAGCTTTTGTCCAGCTCCATAACAAAAAAGTAGATCCTAAAATGGCAGGACAAGTCTTATAAGGATCATCTGGGGAACCAGAAATAGGCCTTAAAGCATGGCTCTTTTATCCGTCCATCCAGTGAAAATCCTAAAAAAAAAAAAAATTCTTCTAGAGAATTCATAAACCTCAGTTTGATCGATGCTAACATCCCTTGTAAAATGTCCTACTTCATGGCACTATGCTCCTGACAAAAACCTCCAGTTTCAGAAGATGAGTATCCCCAAGCAGTGTTCTAGCAATGCTGACAGCCAGCCGTGGAATCAACACAGTCAGGGTCTAGTGTAGGGAATCCTCTCTCAACAAATCAGAACCCACTGTGGAGCTGGAGCTCCTTTCCCCTCTAGAATGGTCTGCAAAGAAAAGGAAAAGGATTAGCTAAATATCATGACCACCAACTTGCAGCCTGAAATTTCATGAGAAAGTCACTTTGGTCATTGCACATCATTCTCTTGTCTGTTTCATGAACCTGAGTCTCTCTGTAACATTTAGTCTTGAAAGGGGTCCACGAGAGGTTCTGATGTCAATCTAAGGCTTTCCGCATCTCTCCCCTTGTAAGGACCACCATAACCTCTATGATCAATGTTCACTTGCTGTACAATGAGTTGTACTTTTGTGGTCAGGATTTGGTGCATAGACTTCGACTCAAGAGAAATGACTTAATGATGTAAATGTACATTGCTCCTCATGACCCATATGCTGAGAAACCCCCTACAACATAATGATTTGTAAATAACTTCACACCCTCCTGCCTGTCTGAAATTTACATTTCTTAATTGGAATATTTAATTTTATATTGTGGGTTGTTTTAATATCTCCCAACAAATTCATTAACTTCTCAATGTTACCATCCCAGCGTCTCCTTTTATCTCTCCACACCCATGAGTCATTTAGAGTCACTGGCATAGAACAACAGCCTCACTAGCCTCCTCAAGAAACAGAATCAAACCTGTTTATCTTTTGGGGCTTTGTAGTGTCACTAAAGGATGGGTATTCTACAGCAGTGGGCTCAATTCTCCACCACCCCCCTCCCTCCTTTCTGCTCTTCCTCTGCAAACTTCCAGAGATCCACTGGAAGCCCTCCCCCAGTCTGCACCCCAAGGGAACTCTCCCCCAAAACCCTTACTCCACTTTTGCTTTTGTTCACTAGTGGTTAAGAATTCACCTACCAATGCAGGAGATGTGAGAAATGCAGTTTTGATCCCTGGGTCAGGAAAATCCCCTAGAGGAGGAAGTGGCCATCCACTCCAGTATTCTTGCCTGGAAAATTCCACGGGTAGAGGAGCCTGGCAGGCTACAGTCCATGGGGCCACAAAGAGTTGGATACGACCGAGAGACTGAGAACACACACAGGAAGAAAAAACAGTCCAGGCAAGAGCCAGTTTGCATGATGTGTAACCTCCATTCGTTGAATCAGATTTTTTTAAAGGAAATGTTTCTGTAAGTACCTCTTTTTTATGTGCGTATTTGAAGTAGGGTGTTTATTTCTTCCAGTTGCTAGCAGAGCCAAGTGTCACATGACACATCACATTCACATTTAAGCTTAGATACATTAAAGCTGGTGCAATTTCCCTGAAGAAAAACGTGACTTCAAAGAGTACCCTGATTATGGTATTATCCCACTCAAACGGAAACAACATCGGCAAATTTGCCAGGGGATGGATTTCAATGACTAAATTCAAATCTTCAGAAGGCATAATAAAACAGTAGAAAACATTCCAAATGATCCAAATCACTGAAGATGTAATTTTTAAAATTATAACCGGTCTTTTCAGAGAATTTGTCTGGTGACCCAGTAGTTTCAGAATCTTGACAATCCTCTGAGGTTATTAAAAACATGTAGAAACAGACTATTTATAGCCTCCTAACTTCTTAACGGTCTTCCAACTTTGCAATTTAATCTAAATTTATACATCTTCTGGATAAGAAGTATGATTTCAATATGCAAATAGGTTTGTCACTTAAATATTACAGTGGAACTAATTGGTGGTCATCAGCCTCAGAAACTTACATTCTATTGTGGAAGAAGGAAATAAAAGGATTAGAAGACTCATTGGTTAGCTTTTGGTGCATAACAAACTAAAACTTACTGGCTTTAAAATCTTCTAGGAGTTACCCCTATGGGACAGGGCCACAGGCCAGCATTGTCTCTACATGACATCATGCATATACAAGGAAGCCAGGAACACGGGTTTTCTTGATTTGGGTTTTAATTTTGTCTTTATTGAAACTGACATATTACAATTATCAGACGGCTCCTCAACTATGTTATTTTAGTAAAAATAAATTTAATGTAAAAATCCCCATGGTTCTGCAGGTCAGTAATTGGGGCTAGGCTGAACTGATTGGCTGTCCTGATCTCATTGGGCTAGTTCACAAGTCTGGGGTCAGCTACCAGATATCTGTAGCTGTCTAATCTAGGATGATTTTGAGTGGGACATTTCATTTCTGTTCCACATTTTAAAAATATCTTTTATCAGGGTAGCCTGGGTTTGTTTTCATGGTAGTTGCATGGTTCCACAAGAAAGACAGAAGTATGACATACCTCTTAAGATCCAGAGTCAAGACTGACATAGTGTCATTTTTGCTGCCCTAGCAAGGCACAGGTCAGACCAAAGTCAAAGGATGGAGAAACGGACTATTACACTAAGCGAAGTAAGGTATTCAGAGAAAGAGACATATTGGTATGATATATCTCTTATAAGCAAAATCTAAAAAGATAATCTAAAAGGTACAAATGAACTTACTTACAAAAGAGAAACAGACTCACAATCTCAGAGAAGGAATTTACGGTTACCAGGATGGAAGGGTCAGGAAAAGGGATAGTTAGGGAGTTTGTGATCAACATGTATGTACATACTGTTATATTTAAAATAGATAACCAACAAAGACCTGCTGTATAGCACAGGGAACTCTGCTCAACGTTATATAACAACCTAAGTGGGAAAAGAATTCAAAAAAGAATACGTACATGTATAGGTGTAACTGAATCACTTTGCAATACACCTGAAACTATCACAACATGGTTCATCAACTATGCTGTGCTGTGCTGAGCTTCGTTGCTCAGCCATGTCTGACTCTTTGCAAAACCATGGACTGTAGCCCTCCAGGCTCCTCCATTGATGGGGATTCTCCAGGCAAGAATATGGGAATGGATTGCCATGCCCTCCTCCAGGGGATCTTCCCAATCTAGGGATCGAACCCAGCCTCCCAAATTGCAGGTGGGTTCTTTGCCATCTGAGGCACCAGGGAAGCCCAAGAATATTGAAATGGGTAACCTATCTCTTCCACTGTATAATTGTAGGGAATTTGAATTTGTCTAATGGTTTCCCCTACTTTCTTCAAGTTAAGTCTGAATTTGGCAACAAGGAGTTCATGGTCTGAGCCATAGTCAGCTCCCAGTCTTCTTTTTGCTGACTGTATAGAGCTTCTTCAACTTCAGCTGCAAAGAATATAATCAATCTGATTTGAGTACTGACCATCTGGTGGTGTCCATGTGTAGAGTTGTCTCTTGTGTTCTTGGAAGAGAGTATTTGCTGTGACCAGTCCTTTCTCTTGGCAAAACTCTGTTAGGCTTTGCCCTGCTTCATCTTGTACTCCAAGGCCAAACTTGCCTGTTACTCTGGGTACCTCTTGATGTTCTACTTTTGCATTCCAGTCCCCTGTAATGAAAAGGATATCTTTTTTTTTTTTTTTTTGTATTAGTTCTAGAAGGTCTTGTAGGTCTTAATAGACCATTCGACATCAGCTTTTTTGGCATTACTGTTTGGGGCATAAACTTGGATTACTGTAACACTGAATGGTTTACCTTGGAAACGAGCAAAAATTCTGTCATTTTTGAGACTGCTCCCAAGTACTGCATTTCAGACTCTTTTGCTGACTATGAGGACTACTTCATTTCTTCTAAGGGGTTCTTGCTCACAGTAGTAGATATAATGATCATCTGAGTTAAATTCACCCATTCCAGTCCACTTTAGTTCACTAATTCCTAAAATATCAATGTTCACTCTTGCCATCTCTCATTTGACCACTTCCAATTCACCCTGATTCATGGGTCTAACATACCAGGTTCCTATGCAATATTGCTCTTTACAGCATCAGACTTTACTTCCAATACCAGTCACATCCACAACTGGGTGTTGTTTTTGCTTTGGCTTTGTCTCTTCATTCTTTTTGGAGTTATTTCTCTATTCTTCTCCAGTAGCATATTGGGCATCTACTGACCTGGGTCCATACCATTTCTGTCCTTTATCGAGCCCATCCTTGCATGAAATGTTCCTTTGGTATCTCTAATTTTCTTGAAGAGATCTCTAGTCTTTCCCATTCTGTTGTTTTCCTCTATTTCTTTGCACTGATCACTGAAGAAGGCTTTCTTATCTCTTCTTGCTATTCTTTGGAACTCTGCATTCAGGTGCTTATATCTTTCCTTTTCTCCTTTGCTTTTCGCCTCTCTTCTTTTCACAGCTATTTGTAAGGCCTCCCCAGACAGCCATTTTGCTTTTTTGCATTTCTTTTCCATGGGGATGGTCTTGATCCCTGTCTCCCGTACAATGTCACGAACCTCATTCCATAGTTCTTCAGGCACTCTATCTATCAGATCTAGGTGACTCTTGAGAGTCCCTTGGACTGCAAGGAGATCCAACCAGTCCATTCTGAAGGAGATCAACCCTGGGATTTCTTTGGAAGGAATGATGCTAAAGCTGAAACTCCAGTACTTTGGCCACCTCATGCAAAGAGTTGACTCATTGGAAAAGACTCTGATGCTGGGAGGGATTGGGGGCAGGAGGAGAAGGGGACGACCAAGGATGAGATGGCTGGATGGCATCACTGACTCGATGGATGTGAGTCTGAGTGAACTCCGAGAGATGGTGATGAACAGGGAGGCCTGGCGTGCTGCGATTCATGGGGTCGCAAAGAGTCGGACACGACTGAGCGACTGAACTGAACTGAACTGACCTGGGAAGTTCATGTTTCAGCGTCATATCTTTTTGCCTTTTTATATTGTTCATGGGGTTCCCAAGGCAAGAATACTGAAGTGGTTTGCCATTCCCTTCTCCAGTGGACTACGTTTTTTCAGAACTCTCCACTGTGACCCATCCATCTTGGGTGGCCCTACACAGCATGGCTCATAGTTTCATTGAGTTAGACAAGGCTGTGATCCATGTGATCAATTTGGTTAGCTTTCAGTGATTGTGGCTTTCATTCTGTCTGCCCTCTGCTGGATAAGGAAGAGACTTGTGGAAGCTTCCTGATGGGAGAGACTGACTCTGGGTAAAACTGGGTCTTGTTCTGAAGGTCGAGGCCATGCCCAGTAAATCATTAATCCAATTTTCTATTGATGGGCAGGGCTGTGTTCTCTCCTTGTTTTGGGCCTGAGGCCAAACTATGGTATGGATAATGAACACCACAGTAAGCCACTGTCAACCCACACTTCTGCCAGAGACTCCTACACACTCACAGGCAAGTCTGGCTCAGTTTCTTGTGGGATCACTGCTCCTTTCTCCTGGGTTCTGGTGCACACAAGGTTTTGCTTGTGCCCTCCAAGAGTCTGTTTCCCCAGTCTTGTGGAAGTTCTGTAATCAAATACCACTGGCCTCCAAAGTCAAATTCTCTGGAGGTTCTCAGTCCATTTGCCAGATCCCCAGGTTGGGAAATCTGTTTGAGTTCTAGAACTTTCCTAACAATGGGAGAGTTTCTTTGGACAGAGGATTATATATAATCAACTACACTCCAATACAAAATAAAAAGTGTTTTGTTTTGTTTGTTTGTTTTTAAAGGATGGAGAAATAGGTTCCACCTCTCCTGGAAAAAAAATTTAAAACCACATGGCAAAGGGACATGGACACAAGAATGAGAACAACAGTAGTCATTTTTGCAAGAAATCTCCCATAAAGTCATTTTCCAACTTTGAAGTGTTTAAAACCTACAAAAGTAAGTAAAAAATTCACCCAGGAAATTCCCAAGGATAACAACAGGTCATCATTCCGGCCGGCGCACTAAGCGCGGCTGAGAGGAGCTACACCACGTCCGAGGTCAGGGGCAGCGGCCTAGAGTGCCAGGCTGCAATGACGCAGGAATGGCTGAGAGGAGCTACCCCGTGGCCGAGGTCAGGAGCTGTGGCCAAGAGGAGCTACTCCATGGCCGAGGTCAGGGGCAATGGCTGAAAGGAGCTACCCCACGTCTGAGGCCAGGGACAGTGGCCAGGAGGAGCAACCCCACGTCCAAGGAGCAGTGGCTGCATGGGCGCAGGAGGGCCAAGAGGAGCCAC
>SJYT01003713.1:62184-175533 GCA_006410635.1 Cephalophus harveyi | reverse complement strand
TCAGTCCTAGCTTTTCTGATACTCAGAATAGGAAGGCCAAGCATGCTACAGAGAACCACCAACAGGGAACCATTAACCATAACATACACAACACAAAGAATTTATTACCCTGGTGAGTGAAAGTTATTCTTCAATATTTTCAGTCGTCTTAAATTTCCCAAATTCTGGAGCAGCACTAATGTGATACGTTATACTCCCGTAAGCCAGAATTATCACTACATTCACTGAATTTTACTCATACTAAAAAAAGCAGTTGGTGATGGACAGGGAAGATTGGCATGCTGCAGTCCATGGGATCGTCAAGAGTCGGACACCACTGAGCCACTGAACTGAAAAAAGGCACTGTTTACTGAAGTTATTATAACGTAAAACTAAAGTGGTAAATAAAATAACCCTCCGACCACTTTTCAGCAGACTGTGACACTAAACTGTGGTTGATTTGCAGTCTCAAAGTTAAGACCTCCGTTGCCAGCAGTAACCGTTAGAGACCTGCAACAATTCAAAGACACCATGATCTCTAAAGGCTGAGTCTGAAACCTACCTTTCCCGCCGCCTTTTTTGGCTTCGTTTCCACTTTTGCAGGAGTCGGTTTCTGAAAGACAAAGGTAACACTGAGCTTCTTCCCTAGGTTCGAACCCACGGAAAAGAAAGGTTAGAGGGCTGGCTTTACTTACAGCTGACAACCTCGCCGATCTCCTCTTGGGCTTTGGGAGAAAAAAAGGAAAATGAGCAAGGAATGAGCGGTGCGGAGCAAACCTAGCCCACCCCCAGCAGCGGAACGTGGTCTTACCTCCTCCTTCGCCGCCCCCTCGGCGGAGCTGACCTGCGGGAGAAAAAAGAGCGCGAGTGGGCACAACCCGTGAACAAAAGTGCCCGCGCGCCCCGGGCTCGTCTGCGCGCGAGAACAATGCCCGGCCGCGTGACGTCAGCGGATTCCCGCCGCCGCGTTCGAATCTCGCACCCGGCTCCTCGGGCTGCCGAACGTTCCAGAACGCGGCACCGAGGCCGCCATGCGCTGGCCCTCCCGTCCGGCCGCCGCAAGTCCGGCCGCCTCCCCGGCCCCGCGCTGCAGAGGAAGCGGGGGGCCTGGGCCTCGCGGGGCTCTGGGGACGGCCGGGCGGCGGAGTGGGCGTGTGCGGGACGCGGCCACTGCTCACCTTCCTCTTGGGCATCGTGGCGACGGGGCGGGCGAGAGCCGGGTGCCTGAGGGCCGCGGCGCGCCGAGAGCCTTCGCGAAGCTGAGTAGCCTGACCGCTGCCGCTCCTCCCGCCGCCCGAGCTGCTGGGACCCGCGGCGGGGGTGGTGGGAGAACCGGATGGAACCGGATTGGGAGCCCGCCCCCTCCTCCCCCCGCGTCCCCCGGCCGCGGGCTCCCCCTCCCCGCCTGCCGGGCCGCCCCTAGCCCTCGCCCCCGCCCATTGGCTGCGGGGTCCACCGCTCTGCGGCCCGCACCTAGTATGTGTTTCAACTAGATGTTGGTGTTAGGGAACTAATTGTATACCTCCTAAGATGATTTCATCTTAGGAAATGCAGGAGGAAACAATGCCTAATCCAAAGGTATGCCTTGCAAAAGACTGGACTTGAGGCATCTCACAGGGAAAGCATATTTGAGAGACCTGGTGACTCCTGTGCTTTTCTAATTGTAGATCATTGGTGAAGTCGCTCAGTCATATCCGGCTCTTTGCGACCCCATGGACTGTAACCTACTAGGCTTCTCCGTCTATGGGATTCTCCAGGCAAGAATACTGGAGTGGATTGCCATTTCCTTCTCCAGGGTATTTTCCCGACCCAGGGATTGAACCCGGGTCTCCCGCATTGCGGGCAGATGCTTTAACCTCTGAACTACCAGGGAGCCACCAGCCATTAGGAGAATATATGTTTGATCCCTGGATTGGAAAGAGCCCTGGAGGAGGGCATGGCAACCCACTCCAGTATGCTTGCCTGGAGAATCCCATGGACAGAGGAGACTGGTGGGCTACAGTCCGTAGGGTGGCAACGAATCGAATTGTACATGACTGAAGGGACATATATGCACACACATGCACACATGGAGGATATGTAAAGAACTCTCTGCTTATTTGATGATTAAAAATTAAAAGGATGGAGATTTGTTAAGAATCTGCCTTGCAATGCAAGGGACATGGGTTCGATTCCTGGATGGGGAGCTAAGATCCCCACCCGACCCGGGCTCGGGCGAGCACACCGGAGCGGGGGAGCGGCGTGGGTCACGGGCGCTCCCCCTCGTCCGGCACGCGACGGCGGCGGACGAGGCAACTAAGCTACATGGCAACTAAGCCTGTGCCCTGTAACTACTGAGCCCAGGCACTCTGGAGCCTGCACGTCACAACTAGAAAGAAGCTCACACACCACAACTAAGACCTGATGTAGACAAATAAATGAACAAATGTTTTTTTAAATAGGGTACTCAGTTATATTTTTTCTAGGAAAAATATTCATGCAAGTTTGTATCATTGTAATAGGATTTAGAAGCAAACTAGATTTTTTGTACAGGCAGGGAACTAAAGAGGGATTTGTTCCCTAAGGTTTTCACAAATATGTAGAGGTAAACTCATTTAGGAGATTTGAGAACGATATTATTTTCAGGGGCAATTTCTCAGTACAATGGAGGTCTGGAGGAAAGTGCAGGGTCAGACTTCAAGTCATTGTGAACTTGCTGAGGTGAACATCACAATTAATTGAGAGGTTTTCATGATCATGTCCCCATCATGAATTATACATGCATCTCATATTCAAAAGGATGCACTGCTCTTCTGTTTTATAAAATGGTTTTTCATTTTGCATTGAAGTGTATATTGGTGAAAGCAAAATTTAGAATTCCTGGATTGCTAGAAAGTGACCTATGGTTCTTATGACTCGAGTGGATCATGATTGCTGCTGAATGTCAGAAGGGAAATCACACATATTGATTTGTTCTCTTTCAGATGACTTCCTGAAGTTTGAAATCAGCCAGCTCCTAGCAGGGTTACTGATGCTGTGATAGTTTTGTTCTGTGCTCCCTCCCACTTTAGATGGTGTTTTCATTATATGAGTGCCCCCAAGAAAAGGCAACAGAGAAAAAGGGGACTGGTGGCAAGAAATGCCTATGGCATTTAAGAGATGCAGTCTCAGCTTGTGACAACTGATGGGAGCGGGGAAGCCTGCTCCATCCCAACCTACTTGTGAATTTCCCATCATCCTCAGCACAGGGACCTGGACACCTGCCTCCCTGGATGCCAGCCTGCCAACAGGGTCTTGCAACAGGAAGAATAACTGGAAACACAGGGTTCTTCTTGTGTGGACTCAAGTAAGACTCAGTGTAGCCACTTCAGAGATGGAGGAGAGAGTTAATCCTTGAATTACACACTGAGGAACAGTATTCCTTCCCAAAGCCCAGAACAGATCCACTCTGGCTGAATAAAGCTATTAGATGGGTGAATTCATTGTTTTAGCCAAGTAGATAATTCTCTAGCACTGAAGGAATGATCACTTTGGGTTTATGTTCTATTTCACACAATGTGCAAGGGTTTATAAGTTAGAATGTTAATTAAATTTTTATTACTTGATATAAATCGATGTTTCTAAGTGCCTACTGTAGATGTAAGACAGCCTTTTAAAGAAAATAACTCCATACTAGAAGCTGCCCAGATCGGCATCCAGCAGCATCTTGACCATCAACAGGTTGAAATTTCCTTTGGAAGGATTGGATGAGGCACATGCTGGTATTTGACTGACAGGTTCTCTCTAGGAGAAGTTGCAGCAGGGAGTATAAGTGGGGCTGGGTGTTTGAGCCTGCATTTCTCCAGCCAAAATAGCTACATATTTCCAGGGAATTAGTAGTAAGAAATGTTTCAACAGCCTGGCCAGCACTAGTCCAGGAGGGTACCTCTCAGGCGCTGTGTGGCTGTCTCTTTTTTGGGGCAAGACTACTGTTTCCATCCTCAGGGACTCCTGGGCCAATTCCTCCATGTGATATATGTGGTTTTGTAGCCTGGAAACAGGCTGCAGGGTCTGCTTGGCTGATGTTTCTATATTCAGCTGCTTTTGTTGCAGCTGGGAAGCAAAGAAAATGAATATGCTGGCAAAAAGTATATTTTAATCTTTAGGGTAAAAACTAGATCCCCAGGGCCTTTATGTTTATAAAAGTAAATGTTTCTGAAGAAGGAAAAGACCTAAGACTAGCTCACCAGGAGCCAAACCAATCACCCACAGCTCCATTCAATTTGGCAGTATTTATTTTTCACCCTCCTTATTTAACTTATATCCAGAATACATCATGAGAAATGCTGGGCTAGAAGAAGCACAAGCTGGAATCAAGATTGCCAGGAGAAATATCGATAACCTCAGATATGCAGATGATACCACCCTTATGGCAGAAAGTGAAGAGGAACTAAAAAGCCTCTTGATGAAAGTGAAAGTGGAGAGTGAAAAATTTGGCTTAAAGCTCAACATTCAGAAAACTAAGATCACGGCATCTGGTCCCATCACTTCACAGGAAATAGATGGGGAAATAGTGGAAACAGTGTCAGACTTTATTTTTGGGGCTCCAAAATCCCTGCAGATGGTGATTGCAGCCATGAAATTAAAAGACGCTTACTCCTTGGAAGAAAAGTTATGGCCAACCTGGATAGCATATTCAAAAGCAGAGACATTGCTTTGCCAACAAAGGTCCGTTTAGTCAAGGCTATGATTTTTCCAGTGGTCATGTATGGATGTGAGAGTTGGACTGTGAAGAAAGCTGAGAGCCAAAGAATTGATGCTTTTGAACTGTGGTGTTGGAGAAGACTCTTGAGAGTCCCTTGGACTGCAAGGAGATCCAAACAATCCATTCTGAAGGAGATTAGCCCTGGGATTTCTTTGGAAAAAATGATGCTGAAGCTGAAACTCCAGTACTTTGGCTACCTCATGCAAAGAGTTGACTCATTGGAAAAGACTCTGATGCTGGGAGGGGTTGGGGGCAGGAGGAGAAGGGGACGACCGAGGATGAGATGGCTGGATGGCATCACTGACTCGATGGATGTGAGTCTGAGTAAACTCCGGAAGTTGGTGATGGACAGGGAGTCCTGGTGTGCTGCGATTCATGGGGTCGCAAAGAGTCAGACACGACTGAGCGACTGAACTGAACTGAACTGAACTGAGCTGATTTGTCATAATCCT
Organism: Cephalophus harveyi; assembly: GCA_006410635.1. NCBI lineage: Eukaryota > Metazoa > Chordata > Mammalia > Artiodactyla > Bovidae > Cephalophus > Cephalophus harveyi. The sequence continues at coordinate 170,379 of SJYT01003713.1, read as the reverse complement.
CTTGAGACTGATTTTGTTAATACTAAATATGTGTTTGCTTCTAATGTGTGGTTACTGTACTTTTTCCCATGGCAAGAATCCTACTGTCAGCCTTTCTTTGGGGTCATAAGATAATTTAAAACAAGACAAAGTCTCACTTGGTTCATGAGTCCTAGGGGGTTTCATCCGTATCTTGACATCCATCTGGGCATCTTAGGTACAGAGCACCAATATCTCTTGTCTAGTTCTAGAGTGCAATTCTGGACATGGCTCAGGCCCAGTCCCACTCAGTTGCAGACAACTCTAACACCATCACCAACAGGGAGTCTGCCACTGTGTCTGAAGTCGGCCTCCCTGTGACTGGCACCTGTCACTTGTCACACATTTACCCTAGAGACTTCCCTCCCATCTTCTCGTGAGCTCCTGGCATCTTGGGACATTTGCTATGGCATCCTGGAACTGGAGTAACTGATGCTATCTCAGACAAATCATCTGAATGACATAGATGACACATCAATTAAGTGTAAAGCAAAATATTCTGAGGCAAAGGGGCTTGTTATCATATGTGGCTTATTTAGTGATAAGAATTTGTAGAGAAGAATTTGGTAAACTTACCTAGTCCTGGAGCAACTCTGACTCCACTTTTTCAGTTCTGGACTAGATGTCCAAGCACCTGATGGAGTTCCAATCTGCACTGTTGCCTTATTGCAGCTGTGTAGTTGGTCAGTTCATTGGGAGTGATATGTACCCATATCTGGTGTGCGTTCATATCTGTTTTCCCTTCCTTTTGTGGCACATGGACATCATGCTTCCTTGCTCACCGCAGTTAGATTGTGACTACTTCTGAACCAAGAAATGAAGGTGGACATGATGGGTATTGATCTGAGCTGAGGCAATAACAAGCCCATGTGATTCTCTGAATGTCTCTTGCCTCCTTCACTGAGCTTGAAAGACTCCTGTGGGCTTATGGAGCCATACAATCAAAGTAGCCTGAATCATCAAAGTCTTGGGTTCCACTCAGCCCTACGCTGAGCAAGAAATTATCTTCTATTGTTAAAACCATTGAGATCTGGAGGATGTTTGTTACCACAGTGGATGTGGGTCCTATCCTGATGACTGTCTTTAGAAAGTGCATTTGTACAGTGTGGTGCATGTGTGTGGGTATCAGCATGGAGGTGTATGCCCAGTAGGGACCAGTGAGAGTGAGTCCTCGAAGAACTTTCCATGGTTGGATGAAGATGCTGAACTATGCTAGAAAGGGTTTGGTTTTTCGCTCGAACTAAGGGAAACCAGGATCTTCCCTAGTAGCTCTGCTGCTGCTGCTGCTGCTGCTAAGCCGCTTCAGTCGTGTCCGACTCTGTGCGACCCCATAGACGGCAGCCCACCAGGCTCCCCCGTCCCTGGGATTCTCTAGGCAAGAATACTGGAGTGGGTTGCCATTTCCTTCTCCAATGCATGAAAGTGAAATGCTGCTGCTGCTGCTGCTAAGCCGCTTCAGTCGTGTCCGACTCTGTGCGACCCCATAGACGGCAGCCCACCAGGCTCCCCCGTCCCTGGGATTCTCTAGGCAAGAATACTGGAGTGGGTTGCCATTTCCTTCTCCAATGCATGAAAGTGAAAAGTCAAAGTAAGTCGCTCAATTGCGTCTGACTCTTCGCGACCCCATGGACTGCAGCGTACCAGGCTCCTCTGTCCATGGGATTTTCCAGGCAAGAGTACTGGAGTGGGGTGCCTAGTAGCTCAGCTGGTAAATAATCTGCCTTCTATGTAGGAGACCCCGGTTCAATTCCTGGGTCAGGAAGTTCCCCTGGAGAAGGGGTAGGCTACCCAATTCAGTATTATTGCCTGAAGAATCCCCATGGACAGAGCAGTCTGGCAGGCTATAGTCCATGGGGACGCAGAGCTGGACACAACTGAACGACTAAGTACAAGGGAAACCATCGCTGAGAAATGAGTGCCTTAGAGCAGAAACCGAAACAGGAGGAGGGCTGTATGGAGATGTTCAAACCAGAAAAATGTGAAGCATATATGGCTCTTTGATATTTGGTTTGTAAGAAATGGGGCTAATTTTTATGATTCAAAGTTATGCTAAATGCAGTTTGAGGAGCCACTTACCAAGGATGGCTCTTCAGACACATGTTGACATCCTCTTGAGACTTATCATTATAACGTATTTGGGCTTGACTTCAAACTGCCAGCACCTTTGCCAGAGGGCTTTCTTGAGTGACCAGAGAGAGTTCTGCCCACTGTCAGTGTTAGAATAACAACTCTGAGAGCATCTCTTAGCCAATGTGTGTGGAGAGGTGGTATGTAAATATGCTAGGTTAGCTGTGGTTTGTGCTTCCTAGAGTCCTAGTCACCCACAGAGGTGGCTTGTTGGAGAATGTACCTGTTAAGGGCTGTCCTCTTGACTTGCCTGACTTCTCCACTCCCCTGCTGGGGTATCCTGGAGTTACTACCCCAGTAGACTCCTTGTACTTAAATGCTTATTTCAGACTGTGCTTCTGGGGGAATCCAAATCAAGATAGTTTTTTGAGAATGACTGTTCATATCTGCTGAGTTAAAGAAAAATAAGGATGAGGGCTTTTGCACATTCTTGCATTGAAATGGGATGATAATCATGTAAATATCAGCTAATATTGGAGTTGTGCTCCATAGTTGTCCTTTCAAATATAATCAAGACAATTACCTTGAGAAGTAGATTCTATTTTCTTAATTTTATAGAACTATTGGAGCATCTTCCCAGGTAGCACAGTCATAAAGAATCTGCGTGCCAGTACAGGAAATACAAAGAGACACAGATTCGACTCCTGGGTTGGGAAGATGCTCTGGAGTAGGAAATGGCAATGTACTCCAGTATTCTTGCCTGGAAAATTCCACGGACAGAGGAGGCTGGTGAGGTAAAGTCCAATTTGGTTGCAGAGAGTTGGACATGACTAAACAGCTATGCACACACACATAGAACTGTTGGAAGTTCATATAAATTGAGTGCTTTAACCAAATCTAAAAGGGAGAGAAAGAATTTTCACCTGTGTAGCTTTCAGTTTAATTCAGTTCAGTCACTCAGCCATGTCTGACTCTTTGCAACCCCATGGACTGCAGCATGCCAGGCTTCCCTGTCCATCACCAACTCCTGGAGCCTACTCAAACTCATGTCCATTGCATTGGTGATGCCATTCACCCTTCTCATCCTCTGTCATCCCCTTTTCCCCCCACATTCCATCTTTCCCAGCATCAGGGTCTTTTCAAATGAGTCGGTTCTTCACATCAGGTGGCCAAAGTATTGGAGTTTCAGCTTCAGCATCAGTCCTTCCAATGAATATTCAGGACTCATTTCCTTTAGGATTGACTGGTTTGATCTCCTTGCCATCCAAGGGACTCTCAAGAGTTTTCTCCAAAAACACAGCTCAAAAGCATCAATTCTTCAGCGCTTGGCTTTCTTTATAGTCCAACTCTCACATCCATACATGACTACTGGAAAAACTGTAGCTTTGACTAGACAGATCTTTGTTGGTAAAGTAATGTCTCTGCATTTTAATATGCTGTCTAGGCTGGTCATAGCTTTTCTTCCAAGGAGCAAGTGTCTTTTAATTTCATGGCTGCAATCACCATCTGCAATGATTTTTGAGCCCAACAAAATAAAGTCTGACACTGTTTACACTGTTTCTCCATCTATTTTTCATGAAGAGATGGGAACAGATGCCAGGATCTCCATTTTCTGAATGTTGAGCTTTAAGCCAACTTTTTCACTCTCCTCTTTCACTTTCATCAAGAGGCTTTTTAGCTCCTCTTCACTTTCTGCCATAAGGGTGGTGTCATCTGCATATCTGAGGCTATTGATATTTCTCCTGGCAATCTTGATTCCAGCTTGTGTTTCTTCCAGTCCAGCGTTTCTCATGATGTACTCTGCATATAAGTTAAATAAGCAGGGTCACAATATACAGCCTTGATGTACTCCTTTCCTGATTTGAAACCAGTCTGTTGTTCCATGTCCAGTTCTAACTGTTGCTTCTTGACCTGCATACAGATTTCTCATGAGGCAGGTCAGGTGGTCTAGTATTCCCATCTCTTTAAGAATTTTCCACAGTTTGTTGTGATCAACGCAGTAAAAAGCTTTGGCGTAGTCAATAAAGCAAAAGTAGATGTTTTTCTGGAACTCTCTTGCTTTTTTGATGATCCAACAGATGTTGACAATTTGATCTCTGGTTCCTCTGCCTTTTATAAATCCAGCTTGAACATCTGGAAGTTCACGGTTCACGAACTGTTAAAACCTGGCTTGGAGAATTTTGAGCATTACTTTGCTAGCAGGTGAGATGAGTGCAATTGTCTGGTAGTTTGAGCATTCTTTGGCATCGAAATGAAAGCTGACCTTTCCCAGTCCTGTGGCCACTGCTGAGTTTTCCAAATTTGCTGGCATATTGAGCTGAACTGAACTGATTGAGTTCAGCACTTTCACAGCATCATCTTTTAGGATTTGAAGTAGCTCAACTGGAATTCCACCACCTCCATTAGCTTTGTTTGTAGTGATGCTTCCTAAGGCCCACTTGACTTCGCATTCCAGGATGTCTGGCTCTAAGTGAGTGATCTCCATTCTATTGTTTTCTTCTATTTCTTTGCATTGATTGCAGAAGAAGACTTTCTTATCTTTCCTTGCTATTCTTTAGAACTCTGCATTCAAATGGGTATATCTTTCCTTTTCTCCTCTGCCTTTAGCTTCTCTTCTTTTCACAGCTATTTGTAAGGCCTCATCAGACAACCATTTTGCCTTTTTGCATTTCTTTTTCTTGGGGATGCTTTTGATCCCTGCCTCCTGTACAATGTCACAAACCTCTGTCCATAGTTCTTCAGGCACTCTGTCTATCAGATCTAATCTCTTGAATCTATTTGTCACTCCCACTGTATAATTGTAAGGGATTTGATTTAGGTCATACTTGAATGATCTAGTGATTTTCCCTACTTTCTTCAATTTAAGTCTAATATTGGAAATGAGGAGTTCGTGATCTGAGCCATAGTCAGCTCCCAGGCCCAGAATACTGGAGTGGCTACCCATTCCCTTCTCCAGGGTTATCTTCCCAACTCAGGGATCAAACCCAGGTTTCCCACATTGCAGACAGATTCTTTACCAGGTGAGTCACAAAAGAAGCCCTGTGTAGCTTTGGGGCTGGCAATAGGATGTGAGGGATGAGGAACAGGAGTTGCAAGCAGTGGAGACTTTGTCACAGGTCATGTCTCTAACTCGCTTCCAGAATGGAGGGAGTTCAGCTCAAATGTTCACTGAGCCTCAGGAATTAAGTTTGATGAGTGTTGGTTCAGCGTAAAGGAGAAGCATCTTGCTTCCCCTTCCACACACTTAGATTCAGGAGCTTCTGCAGGACTTTCCTCTACCTGGATTCACTTCACTTGGGTCCTGGATTTTAATTTGGAATATACAGTCTCTCTATAAGCTTGTTAGGGCTGTTGTAACAAAATATCATAGATTGGGTGGTTTAAATGATAGATATGTGCTTTCCCACAGTTTTGGAGTCTGGAAGTTGGGGATCAAATTGTTGGTGGATTGTTTCTCTGGAGCTCTCTCTCTTTGGCTTGTGGACAGTCATCTCCTGCCGTGTTCTCAAGTGTCTCTGTCCTAATCTCCTTCCCTTATAAAGACACTAGTCATATTGTATTGGAGCTCACTCATATGACCTAATTTCACCTTAATTACCTCTTATAGGTCCTATCTCCAAATATGGTCCTATTCTGAGGTACTGAGGTTAGGATCTCAACATAGAAATCTTAAGGAATACAATTCAGCCCACAAACAGTCTCTTTATCAACAGATCAGGGAGTTGGAATTTTAATTCTGTTTGGAAGTTGAGCCTCACTTTTTCTATGAGCCCCAATGGGTTGGAAGCAACTTGATAGCATTGTTGCCTCAATTTTTAAAATTTAGTAGATACTGATTATGCATCTCTTATGTGTCAGGTCCTACAAATGGAAGAAGAAACATAGTTGACGGAGGGTCATGATATAATGGTGATACTGAAAAAAATTCTTCGGTGCAGAATAGAGACATGAAAACAGAGTTTTGGAGGAGTAGGAGGGGGCAGTTTTATTACTTTGCCAGGCAAACAGGGTCACAGCAGGTTAATGCTCTCAAGACTGTGCCCCTCATCCCGAGAGATAGGAAGGGTCTTGTAGTTTCAGGGTGGAAATATAGAGCTGTAGATAAGGATCTGGGGCTGGTGTAGTCTTGCACTCTTATTTTCTCCTGGAGACATTGAAATCATTAGGGCTGGCATCAGGTGGTTCCAGAACAGGTTTGGGTGGTCTTGGAGCTTATCATCCAATGACCTTCTTTCTGGAATGAAGAATGCTCACAAAAGAAAAAGTATTAGGGAGTGTTGTCTTGGAGAAGTAAACATCAGATGTGTAGTACAACTTTAGCTAGAGGGCAATCACAATCAGAGTGCAATTAAGAAAGAGGGGGAAAAACATCCATAGAACACCTGCTGGATGGGTGGAAAGAATAGGGCTGAATAAGGGCTAACCTAGTGGTGGTGCCTCAGCCAGTTTCTGCTGTAGCAATGGGAAAGGGAAGTGCAGTGATGCAAGGTGATGGAGCTATACAGGGCTACATTGAAAGATAAGCCACTTCTTTCCTCCTCTCTCTCCACCAAGTGTGTAGGATGTCCTCCGTGCAGCTTTCCTCTAAGTGCTCTGGTCCCTGGCCCACCTGTATTCCTTCCTGCCATGCAGAATGTTTCAGCCCCTTTCCACCTGTGAGCCAAGATCAGCAGAAGTGAGGCTCTTGTGCTGCCAAAAGAAGTTAGAAGTTGGTGGAACTGCTGCCAGGGAGCTGCAGGCAAGGCCCGAGGCTAGCAGCCTAATGGGCTCAGAAAAGTACTGGGGGGCAGCACTGTGTGACCTCAGCTTTCAGGGCCTGTGAAAGAGGCCCTGACGGGTGGGATGAAAGCTACGGTGTTGCTCTGAAAATGGGTTCTGGGCATAAACAAAGGCCGTGAGATTTTCTATTGCAGAGTCTGCATCTTTGATTTCATGTTGGAGTCAGTTTTGTCCAGAGGATAGCCAGAGTTGAGCCCCTTATGGGGTCAAGAAAGCTGAATCAACACAAGGTAATTTATGAAGGGAATTTAATGTGGGGAATTGCATATAATGGGTCTTGGAGGGCTTTAAAGGAGCATAAAGGAAACACTGAGGTAGGACAGAGGTGAGTTTGTTAAAAGCACTGTCCACTGCTAAGGATGGGTGAACAAAGTAAGAGAATGGGGTTCCATAATCCACTGGGGGTTAGGGTTAGAGAAGGCTCTGTGGAGCCAGGTATACACCAGCTGGAGCTGATGCCTTTGAACCTCAGAAGTTCAGAGGATAGTCTCTGGGAAGCTTAGACCTCTAAGGAGGGATCACTGCCTGGTTGACACCTGGAGGAGTCACAACAAGGTGGGTTCTCTATGTGCCCAAGTGAGCTGAGGGCTAAAACCACCTCTGCTGCTGAAATGTGGGCCCTTCCTGGGGCAATCCTGGCAGGACTAGCCATCAGAGCACATTTCTGCCCCAATGCCTGTCTTCTGGTCTCTCTCTAGTGGCTCCTGGGGGCAGAAGCCAGCTGACAACGGAAAATGCAGATTTCAGAGTCCAGTCCTGGTGTCACAAGGTGTAGGGTAGAAGGTAGATTTGGAGCAGAGACCATTCCTAGTAACTGGCATAGTCCTGGACCAGTCCAGCCCTGGGCCTGTGCATCTTGACTTGTTACCAAGGCAGAGTCTCTGTTACTCAAGGACAAAGCCAGAGGAGACCAGGACTGCAACGTGAAGGTCAGCCTAGGAAAGAATTTTCTGGCTTATTGAGAGGAACATAGATTTAGGCATTGCACTGTTGTGGCTCCCATGTGGGTTCCCATTGTTCATGTACAAAATGAAGTTGTCCATGGCATTCAATGCCTCTAAGCCCTCATTTATTCATCTATAGACCGTGATTCTAATGCTCCTTTTAGAGACGTGTGTGAAGTGCTAGGCAGAGTGTCTGGCCCTTGTCTTCTGTTTCCTTCTTTTCACATTTGTGTGGACAAGGAATGATGCTTGCTGTTCCAGTTCTGCAGGGATCAAGCCATCAGCCCTTGCAGCATGCCCTCCACACCCCGATGGTTCACCCTGTGGGGAATTCAGGATGGAAAACAATAGGACATATTCTGTGCTTTGGATATTGGCCCTAGGTAATTAAGATGCATATCTAAGGAATAATTCCACTGAGCCTAGACTCTTGTTATCTTCCCATATGTAGAAAAACTTTAAAATCTTTAATTCCAGTTACTTGTTTTTTGTAATTAGCAGTAATCTTTTGATGTTCTACTACATTTTCTTCTTCTTTTTTTTTTTTCCTTTTTAGTGAAAAACCCTTATATTTTCTGGCTCCTTCCCTATCTCTTCAGAGTAATTCCAAAGAGCTATTAAGAGACGGTCTCCTGGGCTATAGTCCTCAGAAAGTTTCCTAAATATAAACTTAACTTGAAGCTTTTGGATTGTACTTTTTCTTCATTTGACACTTGCAGTGCTCTCCAATGCAAATTCAAATTCCATTTGAGGTCAAGATGGCTTTAGGGTCACAGCCATGAATTGTTATCTTTACTGACCAAATGTAGGATTATTGAGCTGGTATCTGGGTTACCTTTTTCCGTGACAGTGTTTTCTCTCAGGAGTGACATGGGGGATGTACAGAGGGACCAAAGGAAAGGCTGTTCTGTTCGGAAGCATCATATCCCCTCATTACAGATAGTGACATGAATCCTCAAACAGAATAAAGCCAGTCCCCAGAATCCCTTTGGCATGAAAAGCATGATTCCTCTTCCTGCTTAACTTGACTTTTATCTGCTTCTAAATTAATTAGCTGTGAAAGGACAAAAAATAACCCCAAGATATTGTATTTTAATTCTAATTTTTAATGCATGGTTTGGGAGCCCAGCTGGCAGCATTTTTAGCTCTGGTGATATGATGGAGGAGCTGTGGTTCTTTCTGAGGGGGTTTGAATGCAGCCTCCTTTCCCTTCATTGAGGGGATCTTTTCCTTAACAGGAACCCATTTCACACACACCAATGTACACACATGGACATACTACACACATGTTAGCATACACAAAATTAGCAGGTAAATTTGCAGAAGTTTTTTTTTTTTGGAAAGAGATCCACAAAGAAGAAATGAGATTTCCTAGCCAGGGCTGCTGCAGTACATGGGGTCGCAAAGAGTTGGACATGACTTACTTAGTGACTGAACAACAAACCAGGGCTGCAGTGAGTACTTAAACAACCTGGACTTTCTCTCTCTCTGTTTCTCTCTGCCTCTTTAGGTTTTTGTCAAGTGGCTCCTTTGTGAGACATAATTCTTGACAGAAATAGCCTGTATCTTTAAAAAACTTAGAATAGCTTTTTGCCCATACTGCTCAGGGTAACATTAGTTCCACAAGACTCTAAGTAAAGGAGAAAACTATGTGGAAAAGTAGTTCTGTTGCCAAATGAACTTATTTGTAACCCTGTTAAAGAGGACTGTAGGACTGTACAAACCATTGTATGCTAATGTACCCTGCAAACCACCAGAGGGGACTATTGTCTGCCAAAATTCCTTCCTACGGTCATTTGACACCTGCTTCTCCTACCCTTTTTTCCCCCCACATAGTATCTTTCCATCCCAGTGTTCCAGAGACACCAATTTGAGATCCTTGTTTCAGTGTCCTATCTTTTATAATTAGAGTGTGGTTGGTTAGAGTGGAAATGTTCAGGGCTTATGACCTTGCTCTTGACTCTGGTCACAGGAAATCAGAAGGATGGATATTAGTTCTGGGTGCTGGTTTCCCAGTGCATGTGTACGTCCCGAAGAGGAGACACTCCTGACTGGGAGCTTACCTCCTGTTTCTGGTTCTGATACTGGCCCTGATTATGAAGAAATGTAGGTTGCTCTGAACCTCGGGATGTGGTGAGTTGAGCAAGACAGACTGTGTAGAGAGGAGCTTAAGGCTTTTATACTTTTGTAAAAATTCACATATTTGATCTGGGTTGCACCAATGCAACTCTTATTTCATTTTGCTGGGAGGACTTGTGGGGCAGTTAATCTGTAATTTATTTTATTGATTGAGTTTTTCCCAAATCTGTGAGATAGAATTGATATATAATGCTCTGTAAATTTAAGATGTACAATGTGATTTTTAAAAAAAATTGGCTGTGCTGGTTCTTAATTGTGGCATAGAATTTAGTCAGTCAACCAGGGATTGAACCCCGCACCCCCTGCTTGGGTCCAGTCTTAACCACTGGACCACCAGGGGAGTCCTGTGATGGTTTGATATATGGGTATATAGGGAAATGATCACCACAGGAAGGTTAGTTGACACACCCATCACCTCACAGAGTTTCCATTTTCTTGCAGGGGAAGGGTGAGAACTTGAAGATCTACTCTCTCAGCGACTTTTAAAAGCACAATATAATTCAGTCTCATTGAATGTAGTCATCACACTTCACATTAAATTGCAAGAACTTATTCATCTTTTAGCTGAAAATTTGTGCTCTTTGATCACTTACATCAGCTTCTCTTATACCCCCATAACTCCCATTCTCAGCAATGTCAATCTTCCCTCTGTTTTTATGAATTTATTTATTTTTTAAATTCCACAGGTAAGTAAGAGCATCCAGTAATTGTCTTTTTTCTGTCTGACTTATTTCACTTATCATAAGCCCTTAAGCTTTATCCATTTGGCATAAAGTGGAAGGATTTCCTTTTTTTTTATGACTAAGTAATATTGCATTATATATAAGTGCCTCATTCTCTTCCCATTCAATGAACACTTAGGTTGCTTCCATGTCTTAGTTATTATAAATAATGCTGCAATGGAGATCTAGGTGCAGATATCTCACAAAGATAGAAGCTTCATCTCTTTCAGATATACACCCAGAAGTGGAATTGCTGGATCATACATCAGTTCTAATTTTATTTGTAAAGAAATCTGTACTATTTTCCATAGTGGCTGCACCAATTTCATTCCCACTAAGAGTGTATAGTGTTCTTATTATTCCACATCCTCACCAGCACTTGTTATCACCTGTTTGTTTTTTGTTTTTGTTTTTTTTTATAATAGCCAGTCTAATAGATGTGAGGTGATATCTCATTGTGGTTTTGGTTTGCACTTCCCCAATGATTAGTGATGTTGAACAACTTTCCACATACCTGTTGGCTATTTATTTCTTTGGAAAAATGACTATTCAGGTCCTTTGCCCATTTTTAACTGGATAATTATATTGATTTGCTATTGAGTTGTTTGAGTTCCTTATATATTGGATTGGACAAAAACTCTGTTCAGGTTTTTCTGTAACATCTCATGGAAAAATTCAAACTTTTTGGCCAATTCAATATTTGGATATTAACCTTTTATCAAACATGGAGCTTGTAAATATTTCTACCATTCTTTAGATTATCTTTCAATTTTGTTGAAATTCATTGTTTCTTTCACTATGTAGAAGTTTGATGTAGTCTCACTTGTTCATTTTTACTTTTATTGTTTGTGCCTTTGGGTATCAAATAAAAAATAATCCTTGCTAAGACTAAGGTCAGTGCATTTCCCCCTATATTTTCTTCTAGGAATATAAAACTTTCAAGTCCTAACTTTCAACCTTTAATCAATTTTGAATTAATTTTTGTAAGTGGTGTAAGATAGGGGTCTGGTTTCATTCTTTTGTGTGTGATTATCAAATTTTCCAGATACCACAAGTTGAAAAGATTATCTTTTCTCCATTGAGCATTCTAGTTACCTTGTTAAATATTATTTGACCATATGTACATGGGTTTTGGGCTTTCAAGGTAGCACAGTGATAAAGAATTTGCTTGCCAACGCAAGAGACATGGGTTTGATCCCAGGATTGGGAAGGTCCCCTGGATGAGGATATGGCAATCTGCTCCAGTAGTCTTGCCTGGGAAATCCCATGGACAGAGGAGTGTGGTGGGCTATGGTCCATAGGGGTTACAGAGAATTGGACATGCCTGAACATACAAAAATTTATTTCTGGACTCTTGATTCTTTTTCCATTGGTCCACATGTCTGTTTTTATGCTAGTACTCTACTATTCTAATGACTACAGTGATTGCAGTATAGTCTGAAATCGGGTAGTGAGAAGGCTCCTCCTTTGTTGTGCTTTCTGAAGATTGCTTTGTCTATTTGGAGGATGGGGGTGTCTTTTGATGGACAGTTTTGCCTGGTATAGTATTCTTGGTTGACAGTTTTTTCTTTTCATATTTTAAATATATCATCTCACTTTTTCCTGGCTTTCAAAGTTTCTGCTGAGAAATTTGCAGTCTTGCGTTTGCTCCCTTGTATGTGATGAGTTTTTTATCTTGCTGCTTTCAAAATCCTCTCTTTGTCTTTGAATTTTGATAGTTCATTTATAATGTGTCTTGCTGTCACTCTTTTTGATTCAAACTTTTTGGGATATTTGGGCCTCATTTCTGGATTTCTAATTCTCTACCCAAATTTGGGAAATTTTCAGCTATTCTTGCTTTAAATGAATTTTCTATCCCTTTCTTTTTCCCTTCTTCTCATTCAGAGATTCCTATAATGCAGCTATAGTTTCTTTTGATGTTGTCTTATAAGCTCCATAGGACTTCTCAATTGTTTTTCACTCTTGTTTCTTTTTATTCCTCTGACTTGATAATTTCAAATGACCTGTCTTCAAGTTCACTGATTCTTTCTTCTGATTGGTCACACCTGCTTTTGAAGCTTCTATAGAATTCTTCAGTCATTGTAATTCTTTAGCTTTTGAATTCCTGCTTGTTTATTTTTGATAGTTTCTATTTATTTGTTCAACAGTCTCATGCATTGTTTTCATGATTTATTTGGCTGTCTTTCTGTGTATTCTTATAGTTCATTGAACTTTTTAGAGAATTATTCTAAATTATTTTAAAAGACAGTACACCCGTGGCTGATTCATGTCAATGTATGGCAAAACCAATACAGTATTGTAAAGCAAAATAAAGTAAAAATAAAAATAAATAAATAAATAAAAGTTCACGCCAAAAGACAGTTTTGCCAAATTCTTTGTAATCCTTGTATCTTTGTGTTCTTATTTGAGTAAGCACTCTCCTCTTCCAAGCTTTAGGGTTTTTAGGCTTGATTTGGCCGAGAAAGATCTTCACCAATCAGTTCAATTTGTAGTACTAGATGGGTCAGCTGTTAGCATCTGTGAAGAAGAGGGACTTTCTATCAGAGTCTCTTATTGCATGAGCTCACTGTGCTCTGAGGTCAGGGAGGATGCTATTGGCTGGGCCCCATGTTTGAGTGGTTCTACTGGCTGAGCTCTGAGTTCAAGTGGGACCAATAGGTGGGCTGCCTGGTTGGGCAGGGTTGATGGCTGGGCTATGCCATCAGGTGTAACCATTAGCTGGGCTCTGCAATCACCTCTGGTTGAATGGGGTCTCAGTCTATGTTCTTGGCAGGTGGTGCCACTGGTTGCACTCTGCAGTTGGGTAGTTCTATGATTGGCCTCTGCAATCACTCCTGGTTGAGTGGGGCCTCCAGCTGTGGTTGGCAACTGATTGTGCCACTGACTGTACTCTGCGGCTACCTGGGTTCTCAGACCAGGCTTCCTAGTTGAGTGAAAATGGAATTTGCTTTCCTGTTCAAGCAGAATGTAGAGATTTCACAGGTGGTGTGGTCCATTGGCTAAGGATCTATATTAGGCAGAACTACCCACTGAGCTTCCTGTCCAGACACTTCTACCAAGCTTGGCTCCACAGATATGTTAAGTCACTGGCTGAGATTTCTGCTCTGATGCCAAAATTTGAGTGCTGGTGGCTCTCAAATGTTGCAGATACCCTGCCTTCCTTCTCGGTCTCTATCTGATCCCAAGTGGTTGATCCCTGCAGATTCCCCAGTGATCCCTATGAGGGCAACCCAAGTAGTCCTCCTAGCAAGTGTCACATGATGTTAGGAGAGCTGAATGTCCATTCCAGCCACTGAATGTCCACTGTCTTTTCCCACTGGAAAAGTTGTAGGCCTGTGGGGGCCCTTTCACTGTGGTTTGTGCTCATCTGGAGGAGAAGTGATACAGTCAGAGTAAAACCACTCCTCTTACTCTTCTGATGTGGTCCTTCTTGGTCTTTGTGGCTTGAGGGGTGCTTCAACCTCACCTCTAGGTTCTGGGATTTTTATAATGGTGTTTCTATCATGAATAGCTCTTAGCTGGTCTTCTTGTGAGAGGCACTGAAGCTGGGAATGACATTTGTTACCATCTTGATGACATCACTCTTGAGACTTCTAAAGAAGGAAATACATATGGAAGCCAATGTCTGCAACCTATAGCACTCATGAAGAGCAGATGTGCCTCCCTCCCCTTGAGCTGAGTCTAATCTGTGATTTAAATGCCATTGGCTCCTCACAAATTTTTTGAGACCACAAGAAACAAGGTTTATAAGAGTAGGTTTTTAGTAACACCATATCCTTTTGCCCTCCTTCATTATATCCACATAACTCATCATTCTGTGTACACCCGTAAGCATATGAACAGATGTACTCAAACCCAGAGTCAATGTCAGGTCAGTCTTCTACTTTAGAAAAGTTCAGCATTTCCTCATCTGTTGTGTTAACCTGTTAGGACTTGGAAAATTAGATAATAGCAGGAGCTTTTGAAATGTTGACAATAAAGCATTTACTTTACTCTTCTGAACCTTTCTTTTGCTACATTAAGCCAGATATTTTCAACTTCCATTCTGTTTTCCCCCAAATGCTCAGGGAGAATTCATTTCTCCAAGGACAATGAGAAAACACAGAGAGTGAGCAAGAAGGAAGTTGACTTAATTTGTTTTCAAACAAGTGGTTGGAATGCAGGCACCAGAGACTGAACGTGATTAGCAAAGTACAGAAGGAATCATGTTTGAGAAAGGACGAGAATGATAGTGTCACTTATTGTCCATGGAGGAAGTGGTCGCCTGAAAGCCCAAGTGGTAGTGGTTATCAGAAAGTCCAGTGGGTCTGCTTCTTAACCAAGAAATTATCAAATAAATGTTATGCACCACTCTCAGGAGATGTGTGGCTAATCTGACAGTGCACACATTTGGGATGCATGAAGACAACATATTAGAAGGCTAGTGCTGATGAGTGTAAAAAAAGATGACTGCAAAACATCATGGAAACTGGGTTAATGTGGGTTTTAGAATCTGTTACACATCCTGGGTTCAAATCATGGCTTAGTCACTTACCAGTGGAATGAGGCACATTATTTCTTGGAGTCCAGTTTTTTCATCTGTAAAATAAGGGCAAGGGTGCTCCCCTAGTGGGGTTGTTATGAAGTAGAGATAACATTACAGTGGGTGACTGAAAAATAGAAATGATTGTGAAGATGATAGGATATATCTATAACTCTATTGATTCTTGACTGGGGATGAATGATACCTGATGTGAGATGGCAGAGATGACCTGAGAATCCATTTATTTGTAGGGAGAGGGAAGAATGAGATGAGGTCACATACATTTCCCATGGAATAGCTTCATGTGAGGGGCTCAGATAAAGAAACTTTCTGTTCATTACAAAATATAAATATACTCACTGAGAGGCAGAAAGTTGGTCGATGAAATCAAATAGCCTAAAGGTAGCATAAAAGAAAGATAAAGTATAAAACTAGATAAAAAAGACACTATCTCATATCAAGTGAATCCATACAGCAATGCACCACCATTTTTTATGATTGCATTTCAGGGTTTATTGGAGCCTAGAGTATCAGTGAGTAGGATGACCAACTCTAGGGACAGGAGGAAGGGTACTTCCTTTCTCCTCTTATCTTTCTGTGAAGGCCACAGGCACAAGCTAAGCCTTTCAAAAATGAAAAAAATGGTATCATGATATTTGTCTTTTTCTGACTTATTTGTGGAATATAAAAATGATACAAATGAACTTGTTTACAAAACAGAAACAGACTCATGGATGTAGAAAATAAACATGGTTAACAAAGGTGCAAAGGGAGATGAAAGGAGGGATAAATTAGGAGTTTGAGATTAACACATACACACTACTATATATATATATATATATAATTAGATAACAAGGACCTACTGCATAGTTCAGGAAACTATACTCAATAATTGGTAATAATTGAAAAGAATCTGATATATATGAAAGTGAAAGTGAAGTCACTCAGTTGTGTCCAACTCTTTGTGACCCCATGGACTATAGGCTACCAGACTCCTCTGTCCATGGGATTTTCCAGGCAAGTATACTGGAGTGGGTTGCCATTTCCTTCTCCAGGAGATCTTCCAAACCCAGGGATTGAACCTGGGTCTCCTGCATTGTAGGCAGATGCTTTACTGTCTGAGCCACCAGGGAAGTCAATCAGGGTAAATATATATATACACACATATATAGGACTTCTGGCAGCTCCAGCAATAGGGGATCTGCCTGCAATGCAGGAGACCTGGGTTTGATCCATGGGTCTGGAAGATTCACTGGAGAAAGGATCCCCTGGAATCCCACTCCAATACTCTTGCTTGGAGAATTCCATGGATGGAAGAACCTGGTGGGCTACAGTCCATGGGGTTGCAAAGAGTTGGACATGATTAAGTGACTTTCACTTTATTTCATATATATCTAAGAATTTGAAATATATATATATATATATATATATATATATATATACACATATATAAACTGAATCACTTTGCTGAACACCTGAAACTAATACAACATTGTAAATCAACTATGCCTCAGTAAAAAAGCTTAAAAAAACTAAGGATGTCCCTGGCAGTCCAGTGGTTAAGACTTCACCCTCCAATGCAGGGAGTGTGAGTTCAATCCCTGGTTGGGGAGCTAAGATCCTGCATGCTTTGTAGCCAAAAATTAAAAGCATAAACAGAAATGATATTGTAATAAATTCAATAAAGACTTTAAAAAGTGGCCCACATCAAATAAACCTTTTTTTTTGAAATTTTATTTTATTTATAATTTATATTATATGTGTTTCTTTTATTTTATTTTTTTACTTTACAATACTGTATTGGTTTTGCCATACATTGACATGAATCCACCACAGGTGTACATGAGTTCCCAACCCTGAACCTCCCTCCCACCACCCTCCAAACCTGGGTGAGAACTGAAACTTAACAGGCTAAAAGAATAACTGATTGGGGTCTTCATTCCTCAGCCTCTTTCAGAGCTGGCTCTATCCCTCATGCCTCCCTTCTCCCTCTTGGCTTGTTTTGGGATGATCATTTGCTGTGTTGACCATGCTGACCCTCCCAGGTTGTTGCCAGTCTATCAGCTTCTCTGAGCAGAGTCTGCTCCCTGATTTATAGTATATCACCTTCTCCCAGACACGTACCTGGATAGGCTTGTTCTGACATGTGACCACTCCAGAGAGAGGCCTGTGGGAGCTGACTTCCCTCTCTAGGCACTGGTCTTAGGAAGAGGCCTGCAGGAGTGCCTTGAATTCTGAATAGAGTCTCAATACTAAAAAAGAGGAGAAAAGAGAAATGAGGTTTGGGTCACCAAGTTCAGGCTGATGTCAGGCTGTGGTTTATACAAAATTATTTTAATAATAAATAATCTAAATTTATTATCTAAATAATAAATTGGTGATTTATTTACTATCTTCTAAATTGGTGATTCTCAAACTCTGATCTGAGCATGACTAGCAGGTCCCCAAGGCCGCGCAAGGGGATCCTTGAGGTGAAAACTATCTACTTTCGTAATGCTAAGATGTTACTTGTTGTTCTCTTTTAAACTCCTTTTATCAATAGATTAAAAAAATACTCTATGACACATGATGACATCATCTTTCTGTATGTTAGGTATTCTGTGATTTAAAAAATTTCTCAATTTGAATTTCTAATTTGGCAAATGTTGGCAAATATAACTCAGATAAATAAGACCTCTTTGGAGATTCTCAATAAATTTTAAGAGTAAAGGGGTCCCAAGATCAAAGTGTGTAAGAGCTGCCATTCTAGGTTATTCTAGGAATGGTTGTGCTGAGGTGGGTGGGGTTGGGAGAGAAATTCATCAGGGTGGAGATGATGAAGATTCTGTAGGTTTTGTACAAGGTTTGATGCAAAGACACAATTGACCATTGCACTAATGGGTTTCATTGGCTCACTGCTTTGTTTATTCTACAATTTTTTTTTTTTTTTTTTAGTGTATTCTTTAAGCAGACAGGCTCTTGTATCAAGCTGTGTGCATTCAGATCCTGGCTTAGCCACTTTAACTCTGTGACCTTGGGCAAGTTAATGAGTTTCCCTGTGCTTCCCCCTTCCCTTTATGTTCTTGATCTTTCTTTTTTTTTTTTTTATTTATTTTTTTTTTTTAGGCTGGTGCTTCATTCTTACATGATAGTATACATGTTTCAATGCCATTCCTTGCTTTGTGTCCTGGTAAGGTGATGGCTGGGCTAATCCTCATAGACACTGATGTTTAAATTTCTTTGTCCTCTGACTTCCCTTTGAGTTTGGCCAATGGGAGGCATCAGCAGGGGATGAGAGGAGGGAAGAGAGAAAAATAGGTGTATTTCTTCTACTTTTTCACTGCTTTGGTGTCAGTCTTTGCACTGGCTGGGTCTCCAGGTCTTATTATTTCCTCTCCTTCATTTCAGTCTAGGCTGCTGCAAAACCTTGGGCACAACCCCATCCTGATACCAAGCAGGACTCCGTGAGCTCCTGGACACAAAGACTTTCTGTGTCCCCCACCTCTTTGATGATAGGAAATAGCCTTCATTCAGCTTCCATGACCTTTTCTGAGTTCCAACAGGCAGACTCATCTGCTGGTAATCAGGAAAGGGAGGGGATGTAGAGACAAGGCAGGAGCAATCAAGAAATCATAGTGCAGGCTTGGGGAGGGTCCTGATTCCCCATCAAGGGATACACTTAATATTTTTGTGCTGTTTTGTAGATTCTGAAACCCCCTCTAGGTGGGAGAAGTTAATGGTTAATGGTGGTATGCTGCCCATAAGCATGTAGACACCAGACCAGTTGGAACCTGAATGTTGATGATGCTTACTCCTACTTATCTCACCACCAACCAATCAGAAGAATGTCCACAAACTGATCACTCCCTCTTTGAACCGTTACTATGAAATTTCTCACTATCTTCTCTAAGGAGGGTCACAGAGTTTTTTGAGGCAGGACCCTGCTCTGTCCTCCTTAGGCTGGCAAAGTAATAAAGCTATCCTATTTCACTTCACCCCAAACTCTGAGATTTGATTCAGCACCAGTGTACAGAGGAACCGAGCTTTTGGCATCAATCCATTCTGTTTTCCTCACTCTTGCATACATGATAGTCTTTGTTAAGTTCTTTGCAGGATACTAGTGAGCTCACCATGTTCCCTGCGGGGGTCCTAGCTGACACACTAGCCAGTAGTAAGTTGTTAGAAGATGTGAGTGGTGATGACTGTAATCTCCTACATTTGCTCTTGCTTCTGGCTGCTACCACTGCTTCTAAGATTCCCCCTGTGCTCACTGCTAAGATAGATACAAAGTAGGTTTTGTTCTTAAGGAGATTGCAGACTAGTTAAAAGGGTTGTACATTTAGTGACCTGAGAGTTAAACAGAAGTCTGAAGCAATAAATGCTGAGTGCTTACATGGCTAGTGCTGGAAATAAGTTCTTCAGGAATTTGGAGGAGGAAGAGCTGGTTTTTGAGAAATCGGTCACCTTTCAGTAGGATGGGAAGAGAGGAAGTGCTGCAGTGGGATGAATGTGACAGAGATGCTCTGAGAAGGGAGAGGGCATCTGGTTTAAGGGAATGGAGCTTGCCAGAGGGGTGAACAAGCAGGCTGGAGTCTAGGGCTGGGTGTGCTAGTTGCAGAGTTGGGCCTTATTCCCACTGGAGGTTTGTAAGTTCTGTAAGCAGGGCTGAAGTGATGGTGGTGGTGATGGATAAAATGTATAAGTGGTCCAGACAGAGGCTGGAGGAGGGAAATGTGATATGACTACAGAAGGAAGACCTGGAGTTCTGGACTGGGATATGGCAGGAAAAGGAGAGGGGAGCTGGGCAGCAAAGAGAGTCTGAGGCTGAGATACCTCTCCAGGCCAGTTGGACTGCTGAGCCTAGCTTCTCCTCTCCAGTTTGAGAGGGTCAGAGAATGCTCATCAGGACCCTGTGGGATAGCCTGTCATTCTTCCACTCATACCATGAGTGACTTTGGGAAAGTCACTTTTCCTCTGGGCATCTGTCTCCTCATCTGTAAGATGAGGGTTTGACATATTTGGTTACATGCTCGTGATCTGAGGCATTTAAGTCTACACTGCAAACGCGATGTACTTTTGACTCTCTTTGATAGTATTTCAATTCCAGGGGAGATTTTATTTTCAAAGAAGAGACTGATAAGAAGAAAGATTAAGAATATCGAGCTCCTCCTGTTTTCTAGGTGTTGTGCTATGCAATGTCCATATATTATCTTACTGAATTATCCTAGCAAAGTTCCTTTAGTTAGCATTGAATTTGACTGAAGTAACAGAAAATCCAACTCATTGTGGTTTAGAGCAATAAAGTATATATATATATATATATATAACCAAAAATCTGGAGGCAGTTGCCTGCTGGCCTTGACTCAGTGGCTCAGATATGTCAGGTAAGACAGGAGTGAGTGAAGTTGCTCAGAAGTGTCTGACTCTTTGCGACCCCATGGACTATAACCTACCAGGCTCCTCCCTCCATGGGATTTTCCAGGTAAGAGTACTGGAGTGGGTTGCCATTTCCTTCTCCAGGGGATCTTCCTGACCCAGGGATAGAACCCAGGTCTCCAGCATTCCAGGCAGATGCTTTAACCTCTGAGCCACCAGGGAAGCCCCCAGGTAAGACATACATATACTTATTTGAGCTTTCCTTCATGGCCACAGGAGGGCTGCTGCAATTCCAGCTGTCACTTCTGTGAAGGTAGGATATATAGAGAGGGTCAGCACCAGATGTATCTTTCAGTCTTTTTTTTTTTCCCATAAAAGGAGAGTTTTGCTACTCCCCATCATTTACAAAAGAGAACTCTGAGGCCTAAAACATTGAGCCACTTTCTAAACATAGTCAACATGACTCTTCCTGAGATCCTCCAGCTTCCTCTTCTTTCTTGTTCTGAAGCCAAAACAACTTACTTTATCTTTGCAGGTGACTCATCTCATCAGGAGGTATCTGTCTTCTAGTGAAATCAAGTATCAAGGCAAGCTGATGGCTGGAGGGAAGTCCACATTGGGGAGTGGCTTCTTGGTTTCTTTTGTGTGCTGAGATTAGTCCTCCCCGCTTCTTGATGGGAATAAATGATGCTAACCGTATTCAGGAATAAGATGCAGCATTTAGTTGTGATTCAGGATCGCAAAGTCTTCTTTCCCAACCATCCTGCCAGAGTCAACTCAGTGACCTCCTGCTTCTCCCATCCACTTTTCTCCTTTCTGAGTCTCCTTCAGGGGCTACCCAAAGCCAAGGAAGAATATTCCAATTTGGGCTTAACCCTCACTGAGTGGTAACCCTACTCAGTCAGCCCTGCCTCTCTGTCTTTGACTGTGAGCAGTGCCCCGCCAGCACCTGGGCAGGCATGGACCCCAGTCCTGGAGAGTGAAGATCAGCAAGTGGCACTGATATGTGAATATGGTTTGTTCTGGGTTTTTTTCCTCCACTGGAAAATGACCGGAGAATAATTTTTTGCAGACTTAATTTAAATGGAATCAGAGACCTTGAAACAAGTTGCAAATGAGAACTAAGTGCGGAGAATTGGAAACATGAAAAGCAAACTTTCTGCTGGTTTGTGTTTCTCTAGTGTGAAGTAGTAGACCAAGGGCAAACTCAGGGTGTATTAGCCCAGGTGCCCTTCTCCTCTCTCCCCTTCTCAGTGGTTTTGTTCCAGCAATCTCCAGTTTCAAAGCTGACTCGTAGAAACACCCTTATTCTCATTAACAGGCCACTTGGGGGTGGATTGTATTGGTCGTGGCACGGTGTGGGGAATGATTAAAGGCAGGTCCCAGGATATATTTTCTCAGTCCCTGGATATTCAGCTGAGGGAAGGGCTTTTTCCCAAGGTTGGAATCAAATCCGAGCCTGTAACTGCCTAGTGAAAGACTTTGATCTCAGGTAGCCTCAGCCTGCAGTGGCTTGAAACAAGATTTCAGTTCCCTGTTAGTCAAAGATGGAAGTCAGACGGTGGCAGTGAGAGCTGTGAATCCTGGCCACTAGACCAGTGGTCACTGACAAGGTCCTGGCCATATGGCTCTGCAAAAAATGAATTTCCCCTCTACTCTCCCCCCACCAAAAAAAAAAAAAAAAACCAGAAAATAGTGATACAAATAAAGTATCACACCTCTGTAATGCGTTCTTCTACAATACTGAAACGATTCTTTGCTTTTCTTTCTCTTTATGGATGGGTGAAATCTGTGACAACAGAGTCTACGCTCCCTTCTGAATCTCCAGTCATAGCACAGCAATGGGCCCAGAATGACTCTCACTACTCCAATACTGAGCTACATTAAACCAACAGTAAGGGCATATCATCCGCTGTTGGAGGAAGACCAGCCAGGGCTCCTCTTGATGCAGTTGAACCCTCAGAAGCCCCACATGCTGCTATGAATCTCTAGCCTCCTGCATGATGGTCTCTTAAAACAGAAATGGTGTTTGAGCTGCTGTGGTGAGCATGCCTCACTGTATTCCTTTCTGACAATTGCTCCCACTTAGTATTTGTACCTAGATGCACCCGTTCCTGCCAGCGGCATTTAATAGCCCATTTGACATTTTCCATTTTTTGGATGGTTGTTCCTGTTAAACTGTTGTAATGAAACAATGAACACTATTTTTTTCATCTCCTCACAATCTGTTTCTAAACGGACTGTGTATCAAGCTTTCAATGGCTATGGATACTCCCTACATGATTGAGGTGGTGGCTTGAAAGAGCCAGTGTCAAAGTGGGCATCAGATCTGGGCCTTAGAGACGGTGTCTCCAGCCCTTTCACTAGAAGGAGAGAAATCACTGCTGGATTCACACTGTTGGCAGCAGAGGTGGCATTACTACCATCATTTATAAGTTTATTTAGTTTTAAATCATCAATAAAATTGTCATGGAAGACTTCTAAACCACTGAAGTATGAAGATAAGAATAAAAAAATTAGTCCACATTTTTAATGCCTGAGGCAATGATAATATTTTAGTGTTTTTACTGGTCGGTTTTTCACTTTTTTTCACTTCTTTTAATAAATATGTAAATCTAAAAGAAAAATATGCAATATATAGACAAAATGAAAAATCACTCATAACTCAGTCTCCAGAGTTAAGTACTGTTAGCAATTTGAAATGTTGTCTTTGGAAATGCTTTTTTCTCTAATAAATAATAAAAGAAACGGGCTGGTGCTATTCATCTTATTTGGCCTCTGGCTTTTTGTCCCTTAGCAATACATCATGAACATCTTTTGGAACCAAGAAGTACCCACAGTCTCAATTTTAAGGATTGGTTAACAGTTCATTGTATGGATATACCACAATTTTTTAAATCAAAATTGCTATTATTAGACATCCAATCTATTCATTGGGCTTCCCTGGTCGCTCAGATGGTAAAGAATCTGCCTGCAATATGGGAGATCTGGGTTTTATCCCTGGGTAAGGAAGATCTCCTGGAGAAGGGAATGACAACCCACTCTGGTATTCTTGCCTGGAGAATCCAATGGACAGAGAAGCCAGGTAGGCTACAGTCCATGAGTTTGCAAAGAGTTGGACATGGCTGAGTGACTAAGCAGCAGTAGCAATCTATTTCTAGTTTTTGCTATTATACATAATACTTTGATAAATATCTTTGGTAATGGAGCTCAACATTCAGAAAACGAAGATCATGGCATCCTGTCCCATCACTTCATGGGAAATAGCTGGGGAAACAGTGGAAACAGTGGCAGACTTTATTTTTTTGGGCTCCAAAATCACTGCAGATGGTGACTGCAGCCATGAAATTAGAAGACGCTTACTCCTTGGAAGAAAAGTTATGACCAACCTAGATAGCATATTAAAAAGCAGAGACATTACTTTGCTGACTAAGGTCTGTCTAGTCAAGGCTATGGTTTTTCCAGTGGTCATATATGGATGTGAGAGTTGGACTGTGAAGAAGGCTGATCGCCGAAGAATTGATGCTTTTGAACTGTGGTGTTGGAGAAGACTCTTGAGAGTCCCTTGGACTGCAAGGAGATCCAACCAGTCCATTCTGAAGGAGATCAACCCTGGGATTTCTCTGGAAGGAATGATGCTAAAGCTGAAACTCCAGTACTTTGGCCACCTCATGCGAAGAGTTGACTCATTGGAAAAGACTCTGATGCTGGGAGGGATTGGGGGCGGGAGGAGAAGGGGACGACTGAGGATGAGATGGCTGGATGGCATCACTGACTCGATGGACGTAAATCTGAGTGAAATCTGGGAGTTGGTGATGGACAGGGAGGCCTGGCGTGCTGCGATTCATGGGGTCGCAAAGAGTCGGACACGACTGAGAGACTGAACTGAACTGAACTGAATGGAAGAAGACAATTTTTTACTCTTGTTTGTTATTTTATTAGGATACATTTGCATAAGGGTAACTTATAGGTCATGGCTTCCCTAGGGGCTCAGTGGTAAAGAATCCATTTGCCATGTAGGAGACACGGATTTGATCCCTGGGTCAGGAAGAACCCTGGAGGAGAGTATGGCAACCCACTCCAGTGTTCTTGCCTGGAGAATCCCATGGATGGAGGAACTTGGAGGAACTTACAACCATAGGGTTGTAAAGAGCTGGACATGACTGAAGTGACTGAGCCTGCATGCATGCAACTTATAGGTCACTGTGTTCACATGTCTTATAAATCTTTGACGTGGTCCTCCAAATTGCATTACAGAATATCAGGTTACTTCTTACAGAAGCATAGGGAAAGCCCATTACTCTACACCTTTTCTTATTCCATTCAAATTTTCCTCTTATTTCATCAGTTTTGGTCAATACGTGTCTTTGAAAATCTACCACTGCTCTGAGATTTTAAAACTATTATACAAATATACATAGTTTTCTCTTTTACTAAACCAATAACCATTTCGTTCCTATGACCATAAGTCTTCTCATTCTTAATATGTGGAGAAGAGAATGCTTTGAGAAGATTTCAGAATGCTTCCTTCCCTCTCCCTCTGTTGTATGGAAATTCTTATCCAAAGTTTGTTGTGTGAGCTTGGAAAGTAAGCTTTGCCCAGGGTTTGCTGGGAGAGCTTCTAGAAGTAAAGCTCACAGAAGTGTGGGACCCTCTTCAAATTAGCCCCCCTGGAGTTTTTAATTCTCAAACTTGTCCACACCGAGCAGAGAAGTCACTTGTATTTGTCAACTGCAGTTGGTTTTCCCACCCAGTACTAGCTCCCATGGAGGTCTCTGCTTCACTAAGTCGAGACTCCCTGAATCCACTTGTCTTGGAGCAGTAGTTTGCCTGTGATCTCTGTTATTGATGAACCTGAGGAGAGCTGCTGCTTTTGAGTGTGTTTAGCTCTTTTCTCATTGTGTGGACAGGAGTAGCAACTCCTGAGCTCCTGATATGCAGGAAATCCTTCACTGTTAATGTTTGACATTTCTGGTTCTTTGTTGCTGTTGACTGTATGGTGAGATATTTGTCTATATTATGGGTCTTTTTCACAAAGCAGATTCTTTTACTGATGCTGCTTTTGGGAATTGAAATAAATTATTTCCAGCTTTTAAATTTAACAATTCTCTCCTCTTTTTTTCTTTTGGTTTTATTTTGTCACTATTCTTCTTGCTTTTTGAAGAATAGCTAGTTTACTTTTAGTCCATTATCTCTTGATTTTACTTTGATCCCTTGGTTCTGCTAACCTCCTTAGGGAGATGGATGATCTGTGTGTTACTAGGTCACAAGCTTCTTCAGGGCAATGATTATGTGTGTTTTCTTCACCATTGTACTTCAGTTCAAAATATAGTATAAAGCACAAAGAAAGTGCATAATCGACAGTGGTTGAATAAATGAATGAATAAATAGATGAATGCTAGATTTAGGGCATTTGTCTTTTTTATCCATATATTTTCCCTGTTTAAATCTATTTGGCTGTTTCTTCAACATTAAATTTTCTGCATTAAAAAA
Source organism: Cephalophus harveyi (assembly GCA_006410635.1). NCBI lineage: Eukaryota > Metazoa > Chordata > Mammalia > Artiodactyla > Bovidae > Cephalophus > Cephalophus harveyi. Next base: position 144,340 of record SJYT01003713.1, on the reverse strand, counting down.
GTGTTGCTTCTTTGACCAAATTGTACTATAAATGCAATTTCATATCTTTGTAAAATTTAATCTGGTTATCATATTTTTAATAAAGCTTTAATAACATTATTATGGATTCATTTCTATTCACTGGATGTATCATATTTTACTTAACTATTAACCTATTGATGTAAATTTGAGATATTGCCAATTATTTTTGCTATTAAAAGAAATTATGGGAATATTTTTATGCCTGGAATTTTTCTAAAGTATTGTAGAAATTTTCTTCACAATAAAACCTTGTAGGGAAGTCTGTGGGTCAGAGACATGAATATTTGTTATATTTTAACACATTGTTTTCCCAAAGTTAGTTCAAAATTTGGCAGTTTTTGCTGTACAACAGAAACTAACACAACATTGTAAAGCAGCTATACTGCAAAAGGAAGAAAGATTAAATAAGATAATATATAAATACCTTGTTGCACAGAATTAATGCTTAATTAATGTTTAAAAAGAATTGGCAGCCACCAGCAGACCATGAAGATAGCCGTTTCTCTGCAGCTTTGCCGATTTGGGGCGCTGTTCATTTCTGTCTCTTATCTCTGGCCAAGGGCTTCTCGTCCTGCACTGCCACGACTTTTAGTCTCTTTGGGTCTTTAGAAACCTTCCCAGTTTCTCAAATGCTAAGAAGTTGAGAGAAAGAAAGATAGAACTTTAAGATAATTCACTTCATTATTTACTTCGCTTATTCTTCTATTAAAAAAATTAAGATTGATTAATGCTGTGAAAGTACTGCACTCAATATGCCAGCAAATTTGGAAAACTCAGCAATCACAAGACTGGAAAAGGTCAGTTTTCATTCCAATCCCAAAGAAAGGCAATGCCAAAAAATGCTCAAACTACTGCACAATTGCACTCATCTCACACGCTAGTAAAGTGATGCTCATAATTCTCCAGACCAGGCTTCAGTTGGATGACTGGATCACGGATAAAGGAAGAGAGTTCCAGAAAAACATCTATTTCTGCTTTATTGACTATGCCAAAGCCTTTGACTGTGTGGATCACAATAAACTGTGGAAAATTCTGAAAGACATGGGAATACCAGGCCACCTGACCTGCCTCCTGAGAAACCTATATGCAGGTCAGGAAGCAACAGTTGTTAGAACTGGACATGGAACAACAAACTGGTTCCAAAAAGGAAAAGGAGTACATCAAGGCTGTATATTTTCACTCTGCTTATTTAACCTATAAATGCAGAGTACATCATGAGAAATGTTGGACTGGAAGAAGCACAAGCTGAAATCAAGATTGCCGGGAGAAATATCAATAACCTCAGATGTGCAGATGACACCACCCTTATGGCAGAAAGTGAGGAGGAACTCAAAAGCCTCTTGATGAAAGTGAAAGTGAAGAGTGAAAAAGTTGGCTTAAAGCTCAACATCCAGAAAACGAAGATCATGGCATCTGGTCCCATCACTTCATGGGAAATAGATGGAGAAACAATGGAAACAATGTCAGACTTTATTTTTGGGGCTCCAAAATCACTGCAGATGGTGATTGCAGCCATGAAATTAAAAGACACTTACTCTTTGGAAGGAAAGTTATGACCAACCTAGATAGCATATTGAAAGCAGAGACATTACTTTGCCAACAAAGCTCCATCTAGTCAAGGCTCTGGTTTTTACAGTGGTCATGTATGGATGTGAGAGTTGGACTGTGAAGAAAGCTGAGCGCCGAAGAATTGATGCTTTTGAACTGTGGTGTTGGAGAAGACTCTTGAGAGTCCCTCGGACTGCAAGGAGATCCAACCAGTCCATTCTGAAGGAGATCAGCCCTGGGATTTCTTTGGAAGGAATGATGCTAAAGCTGAAACTCCAGTACTTTGGCCACCTCATGCAAAGAGTTGACTCATTGGAAAAGACTTTGATGCTGGGAGGGATTGGGGGCAGGAGGAGAAGGGGATGACAGAAGATGAGATGGCTGGATGGCATCACCGACTTGATAGACGTGACTTTGAGTGAACACCGGGAGTTGGTGATGGACAGGGAGGCCTGGCGTGCTGCAATTCATGGGGTGGCAAAGAGTCGGACACGGCTGAGCGACTGAACTGAACTGAACTGACTGAAGATTGATTAAGCCTTTTTAACGTCGCAGAAGTATGCAGGAGAAAATAAGCCCCCAAATGGCTCAATTATGATTGAATACATTTCATAGGTTGAAAAAGTCAAACCGTACAGAGTGGAAGGAAATGGAAAGTGAAAGCTCCTTTCCTATTCATTTTCTGTTCCTCTCCCTGGAGGTAGTTCTTCTAAATGTGTCTTTGATTCTTTTTAGAATGAATTTATATATATTTAGTAGGAAATGTACAATATTTTATAGAATCTAAGGTGTTTTGTGCCAGTCATTTTTTTCTTCCGTCTTGCCAGAAATTGCCAATGGCTGTTCTTCACAGAAACCTTATGGCTGCTGCCTCTCTGGCAGTGGTTGTGAGAATTTCTAGACTATAAGAAGAGTGTATTTTTTTTTTTTTTAAAGAAACCGTTAGTTTGTTCATCATAGAGTCGATGAAACGGGGTGTATTTATTTTTATATTTTAAAATCTATGTAAAAGGGTCATATTTTTAGGAGTGTTCTGTATCTTGTGTGGAAGCTAAAAAAAATTATATCAGTTCACACAACTAGCAATTGGAGGAGCAGGATTTGAAACAAGTTCATCTGCTGTGAAAGCATATATTTTTAAAAAATCTGCTTCTTTTCATTCCCATTAATGTAACTGCTAGAAAACTTTATTTATTTTTGTAAAATTTATTTTATTGAGATAAAGTTGATTTACAAACGGACTTTCCAGGTGGAACAGTGGTACAGAATCTCCGTGCAAATGCAGGACACACAAGAGACAAGGGTTTGATCCCTGGGTCAGGAAGATCCCCTGGAGTAGAAAATGGCAATCCACTCTAGTTTTATTTCTGGAAAATTCCGTGGACAGAGGAGCTTGGTGGGCTACATACAGTCCATGGGGTTGCAAAGAATCGGACATGACTGAGCACACACACACACTTATTTGATTTACAATGTTATGTTAATTCCTGCTGTACAGCAAAGTGATTCAGTTATACATCTGTGTGTGTGTGTATTCTTTTTTGTATTCTTACTACTGTGGTTTATCATAAGATATTGGATACAGTTCCAATAGTTGGGTTTGGGCAAGGGATTGCATGTCCAGTGAAGGAGTGAGCTAAAGATGTCACATTTTGGCAAACTGATCTTCAGTTCTGGGTGTTTGGAGCCAAAGGGTTTTTCCAGGACAAGCTCAGAGGCAGGTAAAGGACTTGGCAGTGGAGTAAGTTGTGGCTATGGCAGGTGGAAGACTATTGCTTCAGTTCTGGCCTTGACTCACTATAAAATGTTGAACCAATCGTTCCTTTGTGCCTCAGTCTCCTTATCTGCAAAAATGGGACAAACTGAACTTGAATACAAATGTACCTTCTAACTCAACAATGCTATGACAGTTTCTTTGACCTATGGTTTTGTCAGGTAGGAAGAAAAATCTTAGGAATTGATGTGCAGGGTTGAAGTCTTTTAAGTTTCGGCTAGATAGCACTGGAAAAGTTTCCTACTTAGAACTCTCCAATGGGGACTTTCCTGGTTCCAACAGTTAAGACTCAGCACTTTCACTGCAGGGGATGTAGGGTCAATCCCTGGTTGAAGAACTAATATCTTGCATGGCGAAGTGCATGATAAAAAACAAACAACAGAAACCAAACAAAAAACCCCACACCTATCAAAAGAAAATATGTTGCCATTCTGCCTCATCTTTTCACTTTGAGCCACTGCCTCAAAGTGGCTGAAAGCAAGGAAAGTGAGCAAAGGTGGAGAGGTCTGAGATCAGAGTGGGCACATTTATAGCAGAAGTAATCATGCAGCCTGTCCCCTGGTATCTGATCCTGGAGATTCTTGCTTGCAGATCAATCCCCTGGCAGGACAAAGACCTGTTCTCTTGGGGCTCACATTCCACCAGTGCTGCTGTGTGCCAAGTCGCTTCAGTCATGTCTGACTGTTTGCAACCCCATGGACTGTAGCCCACCAGCCTCCTCTGTCCATGGGATTCTCCAGGCAAGAATACTGGAGTGGGTTGCCATGCCCTCCTCCAGGGGATCTTCTCGACCCAGGGATCTAAGCCATATCTCTTATTTCTCCTTCATTGGCAGGCAGGTTCTTTATGATTAGCACTGCCTTGGAAGCCCCCACATTCCACCAGGGAGACAAATAAATGAACCCACAAAACTTATGCCCTTATGTTAGGTAGTGATTCTACAAAGTGCTTTGGGAAGATGAGGCAGGTTGAAGGCCTAAAGTGACCAAGTTGAAGTTAAGTGACTATTTTAGATAGGATGGTTGGGGAAGCCTCTCAGATGAGGTGACACTTGAGTGAAGGGAGACCATTTCTCTAGGCAGAGGAGTAGCAAGAATAGAGACCCCAAGGGAGAAATGAGCTTGGCACGTTCAAGAAAGAGCAAGAAGACCCAATTTTCAGGGAACAGATTAGTGGGTGATGAACCCAGACCACTTGGGATGCCCAGGTCTCATAAGCCTTGCTGGTCACAGCAGGGAGTTCAAATTTTATCCTGATTTTATTGGGAAGCCATCAGAAAGGTGTGAGAGGAAATGAAGCATGTTTTGATTTTTGTTTAAATATGGCTTCCCCATGAAAAGTCAATTTTAGGGGCAAGGTTTGGGGCAGAGGGAGCCCCTAAGAGGATTCTGCAGAGTCTGGAAGAAATGGAGGCCGTTGAGCCTGAAAAGGTGGTGGTGAGATGCTGAGAGGTGGCACAATTCTAGATGTGTTTTGAAAGAGGAGCCAAGGGTAATCATTGCTATACTGAGTGTGAAGGGTGAGGGAAAGAGAAAGAAGAACAATGACACAGAGGCTTCAGACAGAGAAAGAAAAATGTAATGTGATATTGCTTATATGTGGGATCTAAAATGAAGGTACAAATTAACTTACTTACAAAATAGAAATAGAGTTACAAATGTAGAAAAAAAACTTATGGTTAACAGCGAGATAGGGGGTACAAACTGGGAAACTGAGATTGACATATATACACTACTATATATAAAATAGATAACTAATAAGGATCTACTTACTGTATAGCACAGGAAATGCTACTCAATACTCTGTAATGCCTGATATGGGAAAATAACCTAAAAAAGAGTGGATATGCATATATGTACAACTGAGTCACTTTGCTATACACCTAGTCCAACTCTGTGCAATCCCATAGACGGCAGCCCACCAGACGCTCCCCATCCCTGGGATTCTCCAGGCAAGAATACTGGAGTGGGTTGCCATTTCCTTCTCCAATGCATGAAAGTGAAAAGTGAAAGTGAAGTCACTCAGTCGTGCCCAACTCTTAGCGACCCCATGGACTGCAGCCTACCAGGCTCCTCCATCCATGGGATTTTCCAGGCAAGAGTACTGGAGTGGGTGGCCATTGCCTTCTCTGCCTAATCCTAATACAACGTTGTAAATCAACTGTACTCCAATTTAGAAAAAAAGTGACAGATTCTTTCCACTGCAACTGGGTGAATGGACATCCACCCACTGAAGCCTAGTTGGGGTGAAGAAGCAGGTCCATTTGGGACCTGCCTATTACATGTCCACAGGGAGATGGTGGGTGTGGCAACAGACACATGAACTCAGAGCTTCGGGCTGTGGTCTGGATGAGGGAATATTTGGAATATTGAGAAGCCAGCAGCACTGGGATATTGCTGTCATGAAGGCTGTGGGACCAGATGAGGTGTGAGGCGTCCTTCAGGGACTTAGTTAGGAGGGGGGTCACATCCATGCCACACTTGGGGTGGCACCAGGCTTGGAGAAGTTAAGAAAGGTCCCTACTTTGACCTAAGGTCTCTGCTGAACCTCCATCCAAGTCTTTCCAGAGAGTTCTCAACTGGGCAAGGGTAACATTAATAAGAGCTTCCCAGGTGGTGCTAGTGGCAAAGAACCCGCCTCCCAATGCAGGAGACATAAGACAAATAGATTTGATCCCTGGGTTGAGAAGATCTCCAGGAGGATGGCATCACAACTCACTCTAGTATTCTTACCTGAGGAATACTATGGACAGAGGAGCCTAGCAGGTTAGTCCATAGGGTCGCAAAGAGTCAGACACGACTGAAGTGACTTAACACACATACATGCAACATCAATAAGGCAAATCCTTTCCTTTCAAGTCTTTGTAAAAGTCTATTACCTTCTGATTAGAACTAAAGGTAAAGAGAGAGGAGTAACAGCATTGCAGACTTCCACCACCCTGATGCCTCAACTGGAAACTCTCCTTGAGAATAAACTCAAGGCGTGCTGTGTGAGATGTAATACACCTAATACAACATGTTGGGGCCTGTAACAGTCACACTTGGGTTTCATAGACTCAGGCCATGCTGGTGGCAGAATTTAGGGACATGCAATCCATGGAGACACTTAACCTGTTCAGGTGGCTTCTGGATGTACTGTGAATCCACCTGAGGTTGCAAGTACAGCTACGCAAAAGAATTTGCAATCCACAAGTTACCTCCTTCACCCTGGTCCATGGTTCCACCTACACACATGTTGTCCATGCCACTGGCCAACACACTTCTGATTTTGGGAGGAATGACTAGACCTCCATCTGTCTATTGGGACCTCTTTGGGCCTCATTTCTCTGTGTTAGTCCTCCATTCTCAATAAAGGGCCTTCAGGATGAATGTGACAGTGAGAAGGATCTAATAGGCATCCTAGGAAAATTTTTTGAGTAAAGGAATGCTTAATAATTTTATAAGTGAGTCAAGACTGCATAGGCTTTGCTTTTCTGAATAAATGATAAATATTTGAAAGAAAGTTCTAGCCTTCAACTTACCATTTCCTGGGACCAAGAATTTTGAAGGACTTGCCTATGATGCAATTTGTTGAATTCATTCAATTTTTTTAAAACAATATTTATTGATTCCCTATAGGTTAAGCTCTCTTCTAGGTATAGAAATACAAGAGTGGATGAGACAAGTCCTTGCCTTCCTAGCCTCCCAGGTGGGGTAATGGTAAAGAATTTGCCTGCTGATGCAGGAGATACAAGAGATGCAGGTTTGATCCCTAGGTTGGGCAGATCCCTTGGAGTAGGAAATGGAAACCCACTCTAGTATTCTTGCCTGGAAAATTCCATGGACAGAGAAGCCTGGAGGGTTACAGTCCATGGTGTCACAAAGAATCAGACATGACTGAACACACACATGGGTTGCCTTCCTAGAGTTTACATTCTGGTGAGAGTAGATAGACGGTAAATAGATAAGCAAATAAAAATATAACAGGTCAGGTAGTTATAATGCTATAAGGAAAAAATAAAGCAGAGGAAACAAGGTCTGAAGAAGGTGGAGTTTTGGATGGTGTGGTCTAGGAAGGTCTTCTGCAGAGGCAATTTTTGGTCTGAGACCTGAATGAAATGAGGGATAATCACGCATGAGTGGAACTCATTAGAAGGAACTGCAGTGCAAAGGCCCTGAGGTGGGAACATGGTGTCCTTCCTAGGCAGCCAGTAAGGAGTGGCTGGAGCTGAGTGGGAACTGCCAAAGGGCTTAACAAGAGCTCGGATATTATTCCACAGAGCTGAGGGGCTGATGGTTTTTGAGTAGAGGAGTGACTTCATCTGACTTAGGTTTTCAAAGGATCAGTCTTACTGCTATGTGGATAGTGGATTGTAGGGGACAAGAGTGGGAATGAGGAGACCAGTCAGAAAGCTTTGCAGTGAGAGATGGAGCTGAGTTAGGATGGGAGCAGAGGAGGAGATGAGAATGGTGAGAGCTCAGATGTATTCTGAGCCTCTAGGATTTGTTGATGAATTGGACGTGGGATGGGTGAGAAAGAGATGAGTCAAGGGTATATCTGAGAGCTTAAGCGCAAGTCACTGGTTGCCCAGAATGAGAAGGAAATAGATGGGTGGGCAGTGGGCAGTGGGCAGGGGAAGGGGGCTGGGGAAGGGGACTGGGGAATGAACTGTATGGCTCAGAAAGTAAAGAATCACCTGCAGTGTGGGAAGCCTGGGTTCAAGCCCTGGGTTGAGAAGATCTGGAGGAGGGCATGACAACCCACTCCAGTATTCTTGCCTGGAGAATCCCTATGGACAAAGAAGCCTGGTGGGCTGCAATCCATGGGCTTGCAAAGAGTCGGACATGACTGAGCAACTAAGTGCAAACAATACTTAAAGCCATGGATCTGGATGTGTTCAAGATGGAAAAGAGTCAGTGATGGGGAGGAGGTTGCCCAATTCCACACATGCAGCAGGGGTTGGGCACGACATTGTTTTTCTTCTGTTTTGTCCTCCTAAGAGGGAAATGACTAGCTTAGAATTCCTTCTTAATTGGGGCTAAATAGTCACATGGCAAAACTGCTTTCCCCACCAAAGAGGGTAAGATGCCTCTGTTATCTCTGCAGACCAGACGGGACATTCAAAGAGCTACATATGACTCACATGTTGATCAGCAGCTTTTCTTACATAAAACTCCTCATGCCTGTCCTTTCATCATTTCTTTCCCTCTTTTGCCTTTTTAACTTGTGTTGGCAAAATATACAGTCAGGACGTAATCAAAGTGCACAGAATTTTTGTTCTCCCAACAAGAATGCTTGTCTTTATAGATCTGCTTTTGGAGGAAGATAAAGAAGAAAATGTCACTGTCCTCCCAGGCAGGTACCTAAACCTACATCGTGTGTTATTTCTGCTGTCCCAGAAGAGAGGCAGTGCTTCAATGCTTCGGGAAGCTCTGGGCTCCAGGCAAGTGTTTTTGGTCTGTCTGTTTTCTAACAGCAGATTAGAAAGATTCTGAGGACCTCCTTATAAAAGTTTGGTTATGGAAACCCAACGTTAACTGAAAGCTTATAATTCAAGGGGAAAGAACAAGAACTCTAAAGGCATGGTGTGTCCACTACATGCCAAACACCCTCATGAGGTTCTCATGAAGATGTAGGGTCCGACTGAAGTGTTCCTGGAGGGTGGGCTGTTGTTCCCTTGAAGAAATAGCTCCAGGGACCCACTGAGTTCTCCTCTGGCAAGAAGATCAGTTTTATCCTGGGAGCCCTGAGTACCAAGCAGGATCCCTGGGTGGGCACAAGTAACCTGAACTTCAGTATCCAGCTGGTGGTGGACAGAAACCCAAAGAGTTCCACTGAGGTGCCTGTGGCACCATTTCTACCATGTTTTATTTCCCAGATCCTTGCACTCTCCACGGCACCAGGGAATGTCATTTTGTTTTGACTGAAGGTAAGGTGTATGGCAAGCCTTATAAAGATTCCTTTTTTAAAAATTTATTCATTTATTTATTTTTGGCTGTGCTGGATCTTTGTTGCCACGTGGGCTTTTCTCTACTTGCAGTGAGTGGAGGCTGCCCTCTAGTTGTGGCGTGTGGGCTTCTCATTGCGGGGGCTTCTCTTGTTGTGAGCACGGGTTCTAAGGTGTGTAGACTTCAGTGGTTGTGGTTCCTGGGCTTTAGGGCACAAGCTCAATAGTTGCAGTGCATGGGCTTAGTTGCTCCATGGCATGGAGATCTTCTTGGATCAGGGATCGAACCTGTGTCTTTTGTATCGGCAGGTAGATTCTTTACCACTGAGCCACCCAGCCCCATATGAAGATTCTTAAAGTTCCAGGAGAATAAGCTGGGGTTTATTGATAGAGTGAGCTGGTCCATCTGTCTCTTACCTAGCTTCCCCACAATGATTTTTCAGTGCTTTCTCCATCCAACAAATGGAGATAGTCATCAGTAGATATTTTTCCTTGCTTTAAAGCTGCATTGTCCAACATGGTAACTACCCATTAGCCACCCACTCGAAATGTGGCTAGTCAGAAATGAGCCATTTTGTAAGCGTAAAATATATACCAGATTTCATATTGGTGAAAAAAGTAAAATAGCTCAGCAATAGTTTTATTTATTAATATTTTGATGACATACTGAAGTGATAAAATTTGGAAATATTAAATAAAATAAACATTTTATTTTGGAAAAATTAAATAAAATATATTAATAACCAATCTCATCTTTTTTCTTGCTTTTTAATTTTTTTTCAGTTCTTTTTTAATTTATTTTTTTATTTTACAATATTGTATTGGTTTTGCCATACACTGACATGAATCTGCCACAGGAGTACATGAGTTCCCAACCCTGAACCCCCCTCCCACCACCCTCCCCATATCATCTCTCTGGGTCATCCCAGTGCACCAGCCCCAAGCATCCTGTATCTTGTATTGAACCTAGACTGGCGATTCATTTCTTACATGATAGTATACATGTTTCAATGCCATTCTCCCAAATCATCCCACCCTGTCCCTCTCCCACAGAGTCCAAAAGTCTGTTCTATATACCTGTGTCTCTTTTGCTGTTTTTCTTGCTTTTTAAATAACATGACTACTAGAAAATTTAAAATTGCATGCATGAGTGGCATTATATTTATTATTTAGATAGTGCTGCTCTAAAGAAGAAAAAGTCATTCCCTGGGAGCCCACAGATGACTTGACTTAGGGGATGAAGTTTCTAAGTTTCTAACTCGACCTGTTTCAGTGGCTCCCATGTTAAAACTCAGTCTCCATAGCATGATGTCCAAGGCCCTCTGTGAGTTGGCATTTTCTGCCTTTTAGCTGCTGTGGAGTGAAGGCTTGTGAGCCTCCAAAATTCACTGGCTGATGCCTCACCCCCAAAGTGATGACATTTAGGGCTGGAACATTTGGAAGGTCTAGATGATGTCATGAGAGTGGGGTCCGTATGGATGGGATTAGTGTCCTTTAAAAGAGAATTCCTAGAACTCCCTTGCTCTTTTTCCCAGGTGAAGACACTGAGAAGATGATTGTCTAGGATCAGGAAGCCCTTCAGTTCAGTTCAATTCAGTCACTCTGTCATGTCCAACTCTTTGTGACCCCATGAATTGCAACACTCCAGGCCTCCCTGTCCATCACCAACTCCTGGAGTTTACCCAAACTCATGTCCATCGAGTCGGTGATGCCATCCAGCCATCTCATCCTCTGTCATCCCCTTCTCCTCCTGCCCCCAATCCCTCCCAGCATCAGGGTCTTTTCCAATGAGTCAGCCCTTCACATGAGGTGGCCAAAGTATTGGAGTTTCAGCTTCAGCATCAGTCCTTCCAATGAACACCCAAGACTGATCTCCTTTAGGATGGACTGGTTGGATCTCCTTGCAGTCCAAGGGACTCTCAAGAGTCTTCTCCAACACCACAGTTCAAAAGCATCAGTTCTTCAGTGCTCAGCTTTCTTCACAGTCCAACTCTCACATCCATACATGACCACTGGAAAAACCATAGCCTTGACTAGATGGACCTCACCAGACAAATCAAATCTGCTGGTGCCTTATCTTGGATTTTCCAGTCTCCAGAAATGCAAGAAATAAATGTCTAAAGTTTTAAGCCAGCTGGTCTGTAATGTTTTTGTTATAGCAGACCAAATGGACTAAGACACAAACTTCATCCTTTGCACTGCCTTGTTTTTTTTTTTTTTTTTAAGTTTTATTTCATTTTATTTCCATGTGGAAGCACTGATAGAATTGAAAAGAGGCAGCATGTTCTACTTACTTTTCTGAAAGATCAAGTAACTAGATGAAGTCTTTCCTACCCAAAGCTGATTTAATAAACCTCACTCCAAACTCACCCTAAGCAAAAGATAAAAAAAGGTTTGTGATGATCACTTAAAAAACAATTCCGTGTGTGAAATGGTCTGTATTTAGATTTCTGTGACTTCTGTGCTTGATGCGCATTTCCCATCCTCTCTCCTTCGGCCACTGTCTTCAGGCCTTTCTTCTTTCAAATGTGATTCAACACACAAGTGTGCAAACGGAAAAGGTAGTCAATCTTGGTGCTGCAGGTGTAAAAGTGTTAGTCGCTCACTCATGTCTGACTCTTTGCAACCCCAGGGACTGTAGCCCACCAGGCTCCTCTGTCCATGGATTTCTCCAGGCAAGAATACTGGAGTGCGTAGTCATTCCCTTCTCCAGGGGATCTTCCTGACCCAATGATTGAACCTATGTCTCCTGTGTTGCAGACAGATTCTTTACCGTCTGAACCATAAGGGAAGCCCATGATTAGGTGGCTGCCAATTTCAGTGGATGGATGGACATCTCAGCTTTGTGATATCCCCCTTACATCATGGTCAGGCCATGGAGGAACACAGACTCTCAGGTTAAAATACAGACGAAACATGGGTATGTGTACATTTATGGGTTTAAAATATCAGAAAGTAAATCTACTGCATAGATTCACAAAATGAGGAAGAGGGAGTTGACAGTGAGGCTGTGGCTGTTTCACTTGGCAGTAACAGTGCTGAACAGATCCCCGGCTAGGAGAGGGAGGGAGGTGGGGCAGGCGGAGAGTAAGCAGACAAAATGAAAGAAATGGAACCCAGCTGAAGCTGTGTCATTTGTTTCTTGTGATTGTGTAAGGCGTTTTGAACTGCAGTATCTTTCCTTCACATTCTTCCAAATGTATTGGAATATAACTGGTGATTCTGAATACAAATAAGACCCCTTTCATCTCCACCCCCAATCCCAAAGTCATGGCACACACCCACAGCCCACAAGGTGCAAGGTCCTGCACGGCCCACTCTAAACTCCATCCCTGTTGAATGGGAACTCAAACTGCCACGGACAGGAGAGTCACAGGTCTGTGCCTTTGCCGCCTCCTACTGCTTCTTTCCCTGAATTTATCATCCTTTCAGTGCTCCTTCTTTTCTGCCTGAACATGCACACTCCAAACAGAGAACTTTTCATTAAGTGTGTGAAGTATCTCTTCCAGAAGATCAAAGCAAGAGCGACAATAACTTATCACCACAATAACAATGGCGACAGCCTTCTATTGCTTGTTTGTTCTTGGTATCCAAGACATCTTACATTTGAGTCTCCTTTCTGAAGGCCATCCTTGGTTTCTTAAAAAGTCTAAGTGGCTTAACTCTTGAGTTTTCTCTCCTCAATATAAGGAAATAGGAACATTCCCCCAGGATTCTCTGGTAGAGAATAAAGGGGTCAAATCCTTTGCTATGCAGCGGAATCAGATTAAAACCCATGGGAGCAAGCAAGGGAAGCAATGCTTTGGGGTTCCTTCTTTATGCCACGTACTGCCTGGTTTTTCAGAGTCATGTTTTATTAAATCCTCATAGCAGCCACCTGGGCATGTATTACTACTCATCTTTTATAGAAAAGGAAACTGCAGCCTTGTGAAGTTAAATGCCTTGATCAAGGGCCCTAAGGAAGTGGTTGGGTTGGGATTAAATGCATAGGTATCCTTAGAATTCTTATAGAAGTCGCTTTAGGGAATTTTCTTTGCTTCTGTAATATTGCCAGCTGTCACTCCCAGCTGTTGGGGTCAAGGATAGCATTGTCAGCTTCATAATTTTCATTGGCAATTTGCTGCTTTTAATTGTTCTAAGCAGGAACCCTACCTTCTTCCACTACTTTTCAAAGTGTGAGACAGACTGCCAGGGAGGCCTGGGGCTATTGCCCTTAGTCTGCTCCATCACTGGGCCTTTAAAGAAATCCAGGATCCTCATCCACAGGCACTGGGCAGCAAATACTCTTTACTCACTTGGCTCACCTAGCACTTCACTCCCACTTGGCACCTCCAACCATTAGTCCCTATTAGAGTCTGCCTGGTATTTTTATCCCTTGCCTTCATCTCTTGACTCTTGGAATCCCTTATAGGCTGAACTATTATTATTATTACTGTTATAACTTAACATGAGATCTATGCTCCTACCAAGTTTTCAAGTTCAATACACTATTGTTAATTATAGACGCAATGTAGTACAGCAGACTTCTGGGACTTACTCATTTTGCATAACTGAAACTTTATACTTGTTGAATAGAAACCCCAATTCCTCCTCCTCCTTCTGGCAATTGCCATTCCATCTTCTGCTTCTTTGTGTTTCACTCTTCTGGGTAACTCTGATAAATGGAATTATGTAGCGTTTGTCCTTCTGCGAATGACTTATTTCACTTAGCATAAGGTATCATGTATATCCATGTTGTCATATACAGCAGAATTTTTCTTTTTTAAGGTTGTATAATATTCCATCATGTGTGTACAATGCATATATGCATACATATGTCATATTTTTTATCTATTCATCCATTGGTGGACATAAGTTGTTTCTATATCTTGCTTACTGTGACTAATGTTGCAATGGACACTAGAGTGCAAATATCTCTTTGAGATCCTGATTTCAGCTCTTTTGGGTAAATATCCAGAAATGGGATTGGGGGATCATATGGTAATTATATTTTTACTTTTCTGAGGCACCTTCTATGTTTTCCATAGTGGGTGTTCTAATTTACATTCCTACCAAGAGCACAGAAAGGTCCTGATTTCTTCTTATCTTTACCAGCACTTGTTATCTTATGTTTTTTGGTAATAGCCATCCTAAGAGATGTGAGGTGATATGTCATTGAGGTTTTGATTTGCATTTCTCTGATGATCAATGATATTGAACACCTTTTCATGTGCCTTTTGGCCATCTGTATGTCTTCTTGGGAGAAATAAACGTTGGGTTTGGTGATGTGTACACCCCCTTTTCTGGCTTACTGTTTGCCTCTCAGCAGGTAAATTCTCCAACACCACCTACCTCCAAAGCTTTGAAAAAGTAAGCGTTTTGCTCCCCTCTTGCCACTCTTCCCAAGGCTCACAGGTCTCCTACTCAGTGGCCCAATTCTTAGATGTCCTGAGGTACATGGGGGCAATCAGGAACCATATCTAGCACTTCTTCTCTTGGCTACTCAAGATCCAGGTGTTTTTTTTGCCTCTTAACTCTATCTGAATTCTGGAGACTTAAAGTTCTGTGAAGTTTGAGGTGTTACTGTGTATAATTGTGGTTAGTTTGGGAGATGTAAAATATGCATATTTGGTTGAACAATATAAATACATTTGAAGCCTCAAAAGTATGTGCTCATGTGTGTTTATGTGTATGAACACATTTTTTGGTGTCCTTTTTCTTTAATAACTAAGGTTCCACAAAATAAATACTCAGTTTCTGTCTTGATCTTGCCTGTGAACTGGATGATGGGACTCAGGAGCCTTGGCTGAACTTCTGGTTTTCTGTAACACCTGTCCTTCCTGGAGAGCAAGAGAGAGCACGTGAGGGTGATTGCAACTCGAGGTGGGGAAGGGGAGAAGAGTGTTCTGAGGGGAACAATAAAAATGGAAGCTGGAGAACTTGAACTTGTATTTAATTTACATTTTGTTTTGCCCAGAGTGTAGGTAAAAATTACACCCTCTAGGATAATTCCTTCGTTAGGTGAAGCAAGCACAAATGGATTTAATTTCTATTTTTGAATGTCGCCCTGTCTTGGTAGCCCTTTTATCTGAATCCCTTCATCATCCAGAATAGTTTGGCAGTGCTGTATTTCAGGACAAAGTGAAGTGCAGAAGTGAAGTGAAAGTTGCTCAGTCATGTCTGACTCTTTGGGGCCCCATGGGCTATACAGTACACAGAATTCTCCAGGCCAGAATACTGGAGTGGGTAGCCTTTCCATTCTCCAGGGGATCTTCCCAACCCAAGGGATGGAACGCAGGTCTCCCACATTGCAGGCTGATTCTTTACCAACTGAGTCACAAGGGACACCCAAGAATACTGGGGTGGGTAGCCTCTCCCTTCTCCAGTGGATCTTCCTGACCCAGGAATCGAACCGGAGTTTCCTGCAGTGCAGGTGGATCCTTTGCCAGCTGAGCTACCAGGGAAGCTCCATGGCAATGCTTTGGAGTTATTCCCATGACTCCCCGGGCAGCTTCTGGGAAACCAAAGTCTTTGGGTTCCAGGGGGAGTATGGTTGCAAAGCTGAAACTTAAAGGAATTGATGGGAGGACACCACCAGGAGTGGAGCCTGTGGCTTAATTTGATTCAACATGGGAAACCTCACCCGGCCCGGACACAGACAGGACGAAGTGAGGAACAGATAAATAATTGATAAATAATAAGATTCTGGTCTAAAGAAATAGGTAGCTATTTTTCAGCTTTGGGAAGAGAGAAAGGCTGCAGTCAAATATTTGCATTGCTTGATGCAAATAGGAGGATTTATTTTCACCATATGCTTTCTCCTTGAACCACTCCCAGTAATAGATAAAAGGAACCACAGAGCTCCCCAGCTCGAGAGTAATGAGGCTCTTGAGTTGGTGCAAAGCAGAAAAACCATATGCAGAACCATTTAATTTTTGCTTTCCCTTTGCCAGGGAGAAAAATGAACAGGGGAGTGAATCAAAATCTCTTCAAAATCTGATTTGGCCTTTTCCAGTGGGATCATTGATCTTCTCTATCTGGTTTTGCCAGTTAAACACTAATAATGCACTTTCTAAGGCATGATCTGTGAGTGCAATTTATTTCAAAATTCAAGCCTTCCTTCTTAAGACTATTTGCTATAATAGATATACTGGAATAATATTGAAGATTAAATAAAAGAGGCACTTCAGAGAAAACAAATACACTAGTGGAGACTCCTCTGGAGAAACAATTTTTACCTGTATCCGTGAACCCAAATTCAACAAATATTTTCTAGATGATTTCAGCTTCCAGAAATAAAAAGAACTAAAGGAAAAGTAACCGACCCATCAGTCATGGCTACAGTTTATTGCATACACCAGACACTGAACTAGGCTCATTACACTCATGATTACATTTAATGCTCATAATGACACCACTGACTGGCCATTATTATACCCATTGTACAGACTGAGAATTTGGTTCTGAAGACTTCTGTGCTTACTTCTTCAAAGGACTTGGCTAAGCAACCCCAATTGTCAATGATTGGTTTTCTTCCTTTCTTATGATGGTTGATATCACTCCTCATGTTCCAATGACTATCACTTTTTGTCAGTTGAACAACTGATTAATCAATAATGACTTCCTTTCTTCTCAGTCTAGGATTTCCTTGGAAAGCATCTCATAGAAGACAGCCCAGACTAGTAGGTAAGTGAGGTATCCCCTTGACAAGGGGTGTTCAGGTCAATGTGGACACAGCTTTGCAGAGCAATGCTCCGCGATTCCTTGCAGCCTTTCCTGATACAGTCCACTCATAAGGCACTGCAGGTTCATTTGGCATTTCTGCATGATGTTTGTGCCATTTATTCAATCACCACGGAATTATTCTTCATTTGTTTGGGGGCTACGCTATTCTTCTCACCTACCCTGTTGCTTTTTTAGCTTCATATACATTTCCTGGGGTGCTTAGCTCTCAAAAAGAACACCATGGTGATTCTTTATTCAACATTAAAAAAATTATTTATTCATTTGACTGCCCGGGGTCTTAGTTGTAGCACATGAGATCTTTGAACTTTGTTGCAGCATGCAGGATCTTTAGCTGTGCCACGTGAATGCTTAGTTGCACCATGTGGGATCTAGTCCCCTAACTAGGGATCAAATCCCAGGCCCCCTGCTTTGGGAGCTAAGAGTCTTAGCCACTGAACCACCAGGGAAGTCCCTATTCAACATTATTTTTAAGCTTGTTCTATGTGTGAGCCATGATAGGCAACAATGAAACTAAAAAAGTAAATTAAGGTATACTGTCTGTATCAAGGAGCTCACACTTCAATGCAGGAGATAAATGTCTAAATAGCTATTTAGATACAATACGGCAATTGTAAGGATGAGAGAGTAATTCAGATGGGGAGCTAAACCTACTTGGCAGATCAGGGAAGACTTCCTGGAGGAGATGCTTGGGTTGAATCTCAGTTCAGGTTGCTGCTGCTGCTGCTAAGTCGCTTCAGTCGTGTCCGACTCTGTGCGACCCCACAGACGGCAGCCCATTGGTCTCCGCCATCCCTGGGATTCTCCAGGCAAGAACACTGGAGTGGTTGCCATTTCCTTCTCCAATGCATGAAAGTGAAAAGTGAAAGTGAAGTCGCTCAGTCGTGTCTGACTCAGCGACCCCATGGACTGCAGCCTACCAGGCTCCTCCATCCATGGGAGTTTCCAGGCAAGAGTACTGGAGTGGGGTGCCATTGCCTTCTCCGCAGTTCAGGTTAGGTAGGATTAACAAGATAAAGGACTGTGAGTAGAAGGAATGACAAGCAAGAACATGGTATATGTGGAGAACTGCAAGCTTGATGTGAATGAAAGTGAAAGTGTTAGTCACTGAGTTGTGTCCAACTCCTTGCAACCCCATAAACTGTAGTATGCCAGGCTCCTCTGTCCATGGAATCCTCCAGGCAAGAATACTGGAGTGGGTAGCTATTCCCTTCTCCAGGTGATCTTCCCAACCCAGGGATCAAACCTGAGTCTCTTGCACTGCAAGTAGATTCTTTACCATCTGAGCCACCAGAAGTACACATTGAAAAGTAGGGGGTTTCGAGAGATGAGACTAGTAAATGAGCCATCATCTTAAAGGACTTGCACTGTGGTTATGGGGAACCTTTGAAGTGTTTTAAGCTGTAGACTTCAATGTTCATAGGTGCAGTCAGATAGAAAGCCCAGTGGGTGAAAACTGGTAATTTATTCCTGTTTTCTTATTTAACCTACAGACAAAGACTCTCCAAAAGATCAAAGAGAAGTGCAATGTTGCTGCATGATCGCTTTCCCAGTCACACTTCCTCTCTAGCACTGGTCTTGTGAATTGATGGCTTCTTTACTCACAAAGGAAGAGATGGATCAGGATGTCGGAAGAAACAAAGAAAAGTAGGTGGCTTAAGAACGATTAAGAGATTAAAACCAAGAGGCTTGATCATTTCTGGCTTGAGCAACAGGTGGTTGCTGTGATGTAAGAACTGACTCTCTATAGTTATGAAGATCAAGGATCACACTCCAGTTCCAACATTTAAGTTTAGAAAAGGTACCACCACCTTTCTGAGCCTCCACTTACCCTTTTGTTAGGACAGGTAATCATGTACAACTGATAGAGCTTTGGTGAGGCTGCTCCCAGAAGAGTGACTGGCAATGGTAGGAGCTCAGTGAGTGTGAATTATATCCCTCCATAGACATCAGATATTTCACTGGTCTCTGAACTAAAGAAGTTTCATTTTCTCCCAATATTATGTGGGGTGGAGCAGGGAGTTAGCCCTGGCATTGATGCAGTTCAATGACTCCTAGCTCCGAGTATGTGTGAGGCTCTGTGCTAGGAGCTTATGCCCTCTAAACAAAGTTTGATTCTTGTATTTACTCTGAACGCAGGTGCACACTTTCATGAATGAGGAAACTGGGCCCTCAGAGATTGTACGGCTTGCCTGTGATCCTGTGGATAGAAATGCTCAAATCCAGGATCTTATCAAAATTATCCTTTTCACTACTCCAAGTGTCCTCCTACATACCAAGAATTTTGCTGGGCACTGGGGAACTGCAGAGTTGAATAAGACATAGTGTCACTTCCTGAGAAATTTATGGATTAATGAGATAAGGGCCACTGATGTTTTTAGGGTTCTTAAAAATAGTGTGCATATATATAGAGAGGTGTGCTCAGAATGCTACGGGAGCTAAGGGAGGAGGGGTAACTAAGGGATGGGGACCCTCTGTGAATCTTTGGTTTCCTTGGAGTCCATTGTCTGTAGTCTGGAGACCAGATGCTAACCATTAGGTAAAGCCTCAGGGCCAATTCCATAGAATTGCTTCTGTGGTAGAAACATTGGCCCCATCTACAAAGATTTCCTCTCTGTGTCCTCCTGGTCTGCAGGTAAGCTTACTTTGGAAGATTTGTGCCTCATTGAGAAAGGCACGGCTCTGCGTGGTTTCCATCCATCTGCTTGGTCTCCAAGATGAGTTTTCTTTTGAATGGGGAGAGGAGCCCATTTCCTTGCCACCTGTCAGTGTTTAGTGTGCCACTGTGGCTTATTACTGTCGCTGTCTGCTGCCAAAGAGAAGTGTGCACGCTTTGAGTAGCAGCTCATAAAAGTTAATATTCGGGGAAAGGAAGCCAAGCTGAGAATCGAAGTGGAAACATTTACCGTCAGTGCAATTACAATCCTTGTTCTCAAGCCTCATTCTCTGATGTCCAGCAGGGCTACCACTTCCCATCCACCCATATTCTTCATGCTATGTCTACTGGGCTTGAATTCTGCCTCATTGCATCACTCAAAATCATTGCTGGGCAGGGTTACCAACTACTGAGGAACCACTGACAACATGTCAACTGTTATCTCACGTATTGACCAGGTTGTAAGTAGGGGCCATCTGATGTTTAGGGAGACAACAGACAATCAATTTTCTGCTGTGAAAAAGGAATGGCTTCAGTCTGGTTCGCTTTAGTTTAGTTCATTCCCATGAGTCTTTCTTGAGTACCACCAAAGACTGCAGAAAAGAATGACATGGTCCCTGGCTCAAGGAACTAACAAGGGTTTCCGTGTGTGTGTGTGTGTGCGCGCGCGCACGTGTGTCTGTGATGGAATGAACAAATACAAATGAGATGGGACATGTCCTATGTTGGGAAGAAGTGCAGGGTGATGAGGAGCCCAGGGGAGGGATACAGATGCTTCACTGTTGGCATGAGGCCAGGGGTTGAAAAGGGGTAATGGGCATGGGATTTGCATTTAGGGGGAAAAATCACCCTGATTGCAGTGTGGAGGACTAGTCAGAACTGTGCTAAAATAGAAGGCTACTGTAGCAGTCCAAGGAAAAGATGGATCAGGATGTAGGTGCACACAGAGGAAAGTAGGTGGTTCAAGAATTGTTGAGAGGTTAAAACTGGTAGGCTTGGTCACACATTACTATGGTGAGTGAGGGTGAGGCAGGTGTCAGGATCACACCAACATTTCTGGTTTGAGTGACAGGGTAGTGATGCTCCTGAATGAGATCTGATTCCTGGAAGAGATCAGATTGGGGGGATTGGAGAAGAAGAGCAAAATTCTGGTCCTTTGAGTGTGAGATGCTTTGGGATCATTCAAGGGAAGGTGCTAATTAGGAAGTTTTACACAAAAATCTGGAACCGAAAAGACAGGTCTGGACTGGTTTTCTAAATGTGTGAGTCATCTTGGTTTTGGTGGTAACTGAAGCTGTGGGCATAGAAGATGGAGTTTTTTATGTTTAAAAATTGAAGTATAGTTAATTTAAAATGTTGTGTTAGTTTTAGGTGTGCAGGAAAGTGAATCAGTTTTTAATGTGTGTATGTGTATATATATATATATATATATATAAAACTTGTTGGCTATCTATTTTATATATAGTACTGTGTATATGTTAATCCCAAGCTCCTAATTAATCTCCCACCCCATTTCCACTTTGGTAACAGTAAGTTTATTTCCTGTCTCTGTGAATCTATTTCTGTTTTGTAACTAAGTTCACTTGTATAAATTTTTTTAGATTTCACATATATGTGTGCTCAGTCGCTAAATCTGTCTGACTCTTTGCAACCCCACGGACTGTAGCCCACCAGGCTCCTCTGTCCATGGGATTTTTCAAGCAAGAATACTGGAGTGGGTTGCCATTTCCTCCTCCAGGGGATCTTCCTGACCCAGGGATTGAAACCACATCTCCTGCATTGGCAGGTGGGTTCTCTAGCACTGAGCCACCAGGGAAGCCTGTCACATATAAGTGATATCACATAATGTCTTTATCTAACTTAATTCACTTAGTCTGATAATCTCTAGGGCCGTTCATGTTGCTGTAAATGATATTATTTCATTCTTTTTTATGGCTTAGTATTCCATTATATATATATATGTTTATAATGGCATATATGTGTGTACACACACATATATACATATATATATATAATGTGACATGTATATATATATGTACCACATGCTATTCATCCATCATCTGTCAATGGACATTTAGTGTATTTCTGCATCTTATCTATTGTAAATGGTGCTGCCATGAACATTGTGGTGTTATGTATCTTTTCAAACTATAGTTTTGTCCAGATATATAATTGCTGGATCATATGGCAATACTGTTTTTAATTTTTTGAGGAATTTCCACTGTTTTCCATGCCGATTACACCAATTTACATTCCCACCAAGAGTGTAAGAAGGTTCCCTTTCACCGTATCCTCTACAGCATTTGTTATTTGTAGACTTCAGACTGTTCAATCATGGCCATTATGACTGGTGTGAGGCAGTATCTCACTGCAGTTTTGATTTCCATTTCCCTAATAATTAGAAATATTGAGAATCTTTTCATTTGCCTGTTGGCCACCTACATGGAAGACAGTATTAATTAAGAAGAGAAGGACTGATTGGGACTAGGTTTTAAACAATTCCACTACATACAGGCTGGAGGAAGAGGATAACCCACAAAAAAGATGGAGGTGGTGTGGCTAGAGAGGAAGAAAGAGCAGCAACAGGTTGTTAGATCATAAAAACCCAAGGAAAAGTATTTTGTAAAGTAGAAGGGTTAACAGAGTCAAAGGCTATTGAAAAACCAGTTAAGATGAGACCTAGAACATATGCACTGGATGCGGCTGCATGGATTTCACTGGAGATATCAGCCAGAGCTATCTGAGTGGAATGTCAGCCTCAAATCCAGACCACAGGGGCTGTGGAGTGTGTGGCGGGGGTGGAGAAGGGGCAGTGGTGAAGACACTTTAGTGTTTGAGAGGAGGGGGATGAGTAGCAGCTGTACCTGGACTAGTACTGACGGCGGGCAAAGGCATCAAAGCAGAGAAGTACCAGAGAGAGGTTGCAAAAGTTGGAAAAAAAAAATATGATAGTAAAAGATTCCACAGGTGGTAGGTGGCTGTGGGATTCAAAGATCAGATGGAGGAATGATTGTGTCAGCTTCTTTCCTTTCCTAGTGAAGGATGGTGGGGTGGATACTCTTGCAGGAAGAAGATCTGTGTGCCTGGTTGTAAGACTTTCCTGTCTGATAGCATTTGTTTTCTCTGTGAAATAGGAGGTAACATCACCTGATGAGAGAAAAGAATGTGGGTATGTGACCAAGGCAGAGCTTCAGAAGAATGGATGGATTTTATAAACAAATACTGTGGAGAGTGACAAGGAATGATGTAGGGCATAACACACCCTACATGACAAGGATGATACAGTACGTTTGCTTGGCAGGATGTGAGCTCACTTGAGGTTGGGTATCAAGACTGTGTAATGGATCTGAGATGCTCCGGTTGGCTTTTCCTGCTTAGACAGAGGCATGGAGATGGCACCCAGTTGGGTTTTTTCAGGCTTGGGTTTTGTCTGGATGGTGAAAACAAAGGGCAGAAGATGGGCCAGGTAGCCTAGGGCATGGGCAAAAATGTCACTGAAATCATAGACCATGGGGACCAAGTTGTATCAATATATGAAGAAATGAGAGGCCTGATGACCTGGGGAGGAACCGGAATTCAAGAACTGTCAGAGTGGGTGTGGTCCAGTAAGTAAGATGAAAGGTGTATCAGATGGTGGCTGAAAGGGTGAGAAGGAGGGCAAGGAAGACCACTGGAGATGAATGGGTCAAAGGACTGATTTCTAAGAGGCCATCTGCAGGGTCATTCATGTGGATGTGGACATCAACAGATGGTGGCAGAGCCCAGGTGGAGATAAGAACATGCACTAGCCTTCAATGGATGAAGAGAAATGACTGACAGATAAGAGCAGCTAACAGCTGGAGGAGGACAGAGACTTTGGTAGTAATTCAGAAAAACTTTCATTAAATGGCCCTAACCCTTCCTTCGGAGGGCATCAGTACATCATTGTAAGTATCCTGAAAGCATCTATTCACAAGTCCTTCAGCATCTACTGACTGTCAATCATTTAACATTGTTGAGCATCCTTTCTTTGCCAGGCACATTGCTAGAAACTGGGGTGACAGGTAAATGAGACACATTTTCCAGGGATCAAACTCTTCAGTAGAAGACATGGATACAAAGACAGGAAACTGCAATGCCATGTATTGTGCTATTTCTGAAACAGAGGAACACTTTTCAGCATGGCCCAGAGGGAATGAGGAATGGATTCTTATTGGAGATGGTGAACAAGGTATCCCAGAAGAGAGATTTGTTTAGACTGAAAGCTGGAGAGTCCGGAAGTCCAATGTCAAGGTACTGAGTGGGTTGGTTCCTTCTGGGGACAGGGAGAATCCATTCCATGCCTTGCTCCCAGCTTCAGCCAACATCTGCAATTCTTGGCTCTCCTTGGTTTGCATGTGTGCCGGGTCACTTCAGGCATGTTGGACTCTGCAACCCCAAGGACTATAGCCTGCCAGGCTCCTCTGTCCATGGGACTCTCCAGGCAAGAATACTGGAGTGGATTGCCGTGCCCTCCTCCAGGGGATCTTCCTGACCCAGGGATTGAACCCTCATTTCCTCTGTCTCTTGCATTGGCAGGCGGGTCCTTTGCCACCAGCTTCACTTGGGAAGCCCTTCCTTGGTTTATGGCTTCATAACTCTCATCTCTGCCTCTGCCTTCATGTGGCCTATTCTCTTCTATCACTCACCCTAAATCCAAGACTATATCATCTAGAAATCTTCAATTTTATCTGCAAAAGCTCTTCTTCTAAATAAGATCAAACTCATAGGTCCACAGGCTAGGACTTGAATATAACTTTTTAAAGTTCACTATTCAACCTCCTATACCTTCCCTGTAACTGGCATAAGTTTATCCCCATGGTCTGATACCTGGATGTCTTTCCTTTTTCTCTCAGTACCCAAGTCCTTCCGTATAACTTACCTGGTATCCAGCTTACATGGTCCTAGGATCTGCCTCCCCCTCCCTCTTTTTTTTATTGTAATCTCCCCCGCAAAGTTTGAAAACCTGCTCCCGAGCCATGTGTTGCCCCATGCTGACTGGCTGCCTTGACACTGTTTCCTGGCCATTGAAGATCTTCTGCCTTGAGGTGGCCCCTGGCCTGTGCCTGTCTCTCTCCACATGGTCAAAGGCACTCTGTCAAAGGTTCCAGCATCTTACCCTATACATCATACCCCCTCCAGACTCCATTTTCTCTCATCACCCACAACCTGCTTACTGCGGCCTGGGGCTTATATTTTTCATCCTGGGCCTAGGAACCTGGCTTCCTGCCTCTCTGACAAATCACTTCTCACTCTTCTCCCTCTTTGTGATGTCTTGGTTTTTGATTCTAGCTGTGACATTTGCATCTTGGCAGCAGCTCTAGCCTAATCCCATCCCAGTCCTGGATCCTAGAACCCTTCTGACCTTCCCATTGTCAGGAATGTATATCTGTGTACAAATGAGATAGAACTTATCCCACACTTGCTGTGTTTTCTTTCCCAGATTTCAGGTCCTTCTGGTTCCCGCTGTCTGATCATGTCACCAAAAAAGGCCTCAGGAGAATGAAGACAAGACAGGTTTCACTTTCTGAAGATCCAACGAGGTGTTTGCCTTGTCCTTGCAGAATTCACTAGGCCTGTGCTGTCCCATGTCAGTACATGCAGATTTCAATTTCATTGCCTCATGTACTAAATAGCCTTTCCCAGGTGTTGCTAGTGGTAAAGAACTTGCTTGCCATTACAGGAGATATAAGAGATGTGGGTTTGATTCCTGGGCCAGGAAGATCTGCTAAAGGAGGGAATGGCAACCCATCCAGGATTCTTGCCTGGAGAATCCCATGGACAGAGGAGCCTGGTGGGCTACAGTCCATAGGATCACAAAGAGTTGGACATGACTGAAGTGACTTAGCACTCACATGCTTACTAGATGTCTGACCTTAGGAGGGTAAATTGTCTCTTCTGCTTCAGCCTCATCTGTAAAATGGGGACAATGATAGAACTTTCTCTATAGCTCTGTCTATATAGAACTGTCTCTATAGCAGAGACATTACTTTACCAATAAATGTTCATCTAGTCAAGGCTATGGTTTTTCCAGTAGTCATGTATGGATGTGAGAATTGGACCATAAGGAAAGCTGAGCGCCGAAGAATAGATGCTTTTGAACTGTGGTGTTGGAGAAGACTCTTGAGAGTCCCTTGGACTGCAAGGAGATCCAACCAGTCAATCCTAAAGGAAATCAACCCTGAATATTCATTGAAAGGACTGTTGCTGGAGCTGACACTCGAATACTTTGGCCACCTCATGTGAAGAACCAACTCTTTGGAAAAGACCCTGATGCTGGGAAAGATTGAAGGCAGGAGGAGAAGGGGATGACAGAGGATGAGATGGTTGGATGGCATCACTGATGCGGTGGACATGAATTTGAATAGCCTCTGGGGTTGGTGATGTACAGGGAAGCTTGGCGTGCTGAAGTCCATGGGGTCACAAAGAGTTGGACACGACTAAGTGACTGAACTGAACTGATAGGTCTGTTGGTTTGAGGTTTGGCCTGATGAGGGTCAGGATAAGACATGACTCCAGGGAAGATTATGATTGTATGTTTTTCAGGGATGACGCCCCTGAGGACATTAATTTGTATACCATATGGGGTCTCCTCAGTGTGGACTTAGGCAAATTACCGTCAGACCACATAATTGGATAAGCTGGGACTCACTTGTGAAAGTGATTTGTTCTCTATTAGTCACATCAGAAAACTTGAGACACTTCCTGTTCTTCTTTATACCTTGACTGCTTGGAAACTCAGAGCTAAATTTGTGCCCTCTCTCTAGCATGCGGATGGAGCCGTGTAGTCTGTTTCCCATGCACTCTTTCTTTGACTGTGTTACTCTCATTTTGGTAATAGAGATGTTTGGAATTGCAGCCCAGCTCACACTAGCTTCTCCTCCTCGCAGCTGGTGGTAGATTCCAGGTTGTTACAGTAGGTCCCCTATATGCAAATGAGTTCTGTTCTGAGAGTGGTGTCATAAGTCCAATTTGTTGGTTAAGTCCAACAGAGTTAGCCTAGGTACCCACCTAACACAATCGGCAATTAGTACTGTATTGTAATAGGTTTATAATACTTTCCACACAGATAATACGGAAAAAACATGCACACACAAATAAAAAACATTTTTAATCTTATAGTACAGTACCTTGAAAATTACAGTAATACAGCACAACAGCTGGTGCTTCTTAGCAGTGCCAGCCACATCACTGCTGCTTTTATGTTGGCTTCCAGACATCCTGAGCTTGACAAAAGATATTACATTACTGTGCAGTTGTGTGTGTGTTTTTTTTAAAAAGGGTTATATAAATTTATTTTTTATATAACAATTAATTTCATCTCTCAGTTTTTAAAAAAATCACTAAAAGGACAAAAATCCACAGAAAAATATAATCTTTATCTGTTCTAAAGTACACAAAAGCACAATCATTTGCAGGGGATGTACATGCGTGACAATGTCAGACACGTGAACTAACTTACATCATTGGACATGTGAACGCATATTTGTATCTTTGTAGGGGACTTAGTGGAGAAGACAATGGCACCCCACTCCAGTACTTTTGCCTGGAAAATCCCATGGACAGAGGAGCCTGGTAGGCTGCAGTCCATGAGGTCGCTAAGAGTCAGACACAACTGAGCGACTTCACTTTCACTTCTGACTTTCATGCACTTGAGGAGGAAATGGCAACCCACTCCAGTGTTCTTGCCTGG
Organism: Cephalophus harveyi; assembly: GCA_006410635.1. Taxonomy (NCBI): domain Eukaryota; kingdom Metazoa; phylum Chordata; class Mammalia; order Artiodactyla; family Bovidae; genus Cephalophus; species Cephalophus harveyi. The sequence goes on along the minus strand of SJYT01003713.1, from coordinate 116,982 downwards.
AGAATCCCAGAGATGGGGGAGCCTGGTGGGTTACCGTCTATGGGGTCGCACAGAGTTGGACACGACTGAAGCGACTTAGCAGCAGCAGTAGCAGCAGGGGACTTAGAGTACTCTGAATAACATTATCCACTGAGTTGTGTGCCCTCATGCCACCCCCAATTCATATGTTTAATCTGTAACACCAGTGGGATGGTATTTGGAGATGGGGTCTTTGGGAGGTAATTCCATTTAGATGAGGTCATGAGATGTTCACGATGGGACTGATTCCCTAACAAGAAGGAACACCAGAAAGCTTGCTTCTCTTGGTCTCCCTACTCATAGGCAAGGAGGAAAGGCCACGCCAGACATGGTGAGAAGACACCTGTCTGAAGCCCAAGGAGAGAGAATGCGGGAGCCCCAGGTTTGATCCCTGGGTGGGAGAAGATCTCCTGGAGAAGGAAATGGCAACCCACTTCAGTATTCTTGCCTGGAAAATCCCATGGACAGAGGAGCCTGGTAGGTTACAGTCCATGGGGTTGAAAAGAGTCGGACACGACTGAGCGATTTCACTCACTCACTTCACCCAAAGGCCGTGCCAGACACGGTGAGAAGACACCTGTCTGAAGCCCAAGGAGAGAGGTCTCAGAGATGCTGACTGTGCCAGCAACTTGATCTTGGACTTTCAGTCTCCAGAACCATGAGAAAACAAAAGCCTATTGTTGAAGCCCCCCACTCTGTGGCTTTTTGTTGTGGCAGCCAAAGTTAACACACTCTTCTGGATAAATGGCAGCCATCTCTAACAAACCGGGCTAAAGACAACTTCTTCTGAGGAATCTGGGACCGGATCCAGAGAGAGTCAGCATCTCTCCAGGCAGCTTGAGCCTTAAGAAGTAGACTCAGAGGCTGCAGATAGCTATGTGAATGGGCAACAGGAAGGACAAACTGCTGAGAAAGCGAGAGAAACAGGTGCATGAGATAAATAGAGCTGAAGGACGGGCAGCTGATACTTCCTGGGATCCAGGAAGAAGCTTTGTTACTGGTACTTTCTTTCCTGTGACCCAGTTCCTTTCTTGCTCTTGGGTTTCACAGATTAAATCTTAAGCTTTTTTATTTTTTTTTTTATTGCAACATTCCTTTTTTTTTTTTTTTCCCCCCTAACAAAGCTATCTTGAATTCATTTCTGTTACTCTCAAACAAACAAAAACTCTCCAGTAAGCCTTTTGCTCTGGCCCCTCACCATATATCAGTGTTTACATTTTGGTGTTGTATCATTTTTCAGAAGGCTCCTTAGAATTTCTTTGTGCATTTGGGATTGTAAAGCAGAGACATTACTTTGCCGACTAAGGTCCATCTAGTCAAGGCTATGATTTTTCCAGTAGTCATGTATGGATGTGAGAGTTGGACTGTGAAGAAAGCTGAGCACCAAAGAATTGATGCTTTTGAACTGTGGTGTTGGAGAAGACTCTTGAGGGTCCCTTGGACTGCAAGGAGATCCAACCAGTCCATTCTGAAGGAGATCAGCCCTGGGTGTTCTTTGAAGGGAATGATGCTAGAGCTGAAACTCCAGTACTTTAGCCACCTCATGTGAAGAGTTGACTCATTGGAAAAGACTCTGATGCTGGGAGGGATTGGGGGCAGGAGGAGAAGGGGATGACAGAGGATGAGATGGCTGGATGGCATCACTGACTCAATGGACATGAATCTGAGTGAACTCTGGGAGTTGGTGATGGACAGGGAGGCCTGGCGTGCTGTGATTCATGGAGTCGCAAAGAGTCGGACACGACTGAGCGACCGAACTGAACTGAACTGAACTGAAAAGAATTCAGATATTCTCTTCTGAAGCTGATCATGAAGTCTTCTGGATGTCACTGACAACAAGACAGGGCCTGGGGGAAGTCCAGAACACACAGAGGTGGGTCGTTGACCTGGGTGTCTTCAGTTATAGGGTTATCTCTTCTGCCACAAAGAAAAATTATTTTGGCCTGGCCTGACTTGTTTTGAAAGCATGTTAACTTTTTCCTGGTTTGCTCTTGCTTTGTCAGGAGTTGCAGATCAGTAAATTATTTGTCCTTATTTCTGGGAACTTACTCTGAACAGTCCCAAGTTATGACTCCAAACTAGGGAGATTGCTGTTATTGAAGATTTACAGAGGTGCTTATGTTTCTAAATATCCTTTGATGAGTCTCCATTTCTGTGGTAACCTAGATAGGCCACTCAGTACACACAGGCACTTCTTTGGGAAAACCTGATAGAAGAAAACGTGAATTTACAGAAGAGATAAGGAAGAGGTTGGTAATTCACCCAGGTTTATAGAGGATGCACAGAGAGCAGCTCCGCTGAAGCGTCCAGTGCCTTCTCTGCTCTCCACGCAGATCATGAACAATGTCTTCTACAGAATAGGCTCTGAATGAGAATTTTGTTGATTGATTGATGAGCCACTTGGGAAGAAGAGAAATGTGAAGCCAGGGTGATGGCTTGCTGCTGCCAGTTGGAGTTAAATCAGAAAGGAATAGAAAGCATCCTGAGCAGACAGCCAGAGTCAGTGGGGAAATGGGACCCCATTTTTTAAAATGTGATCTGCATACGCTTTGTAGGAACTGCTTGCTGTATAAACCAAGGTATACAGGGATTTTTCACATTGATTTGCTTGAGGCCTGAAGGATGGCCCCTTGCCCTGGGTGCCAGTATTAATCAAAGGATGAGTGAGGTCCCCACCACACGGCAGTGCCAGGACCTGGTGTTTTTGCAAAGAAGCTACTGTTCATTTTTCAAGTTTCAAGTCACCCTGGATGAGGAGCTGCATTTTGCAAACCTGAGACCTTGAATAGCATGGCCAGCAGGGCAGCCAGACTTGCCTTCCTCCTGGGCACCTGCATTGGTAAGGCTTCTTGGTTGCAAAGATTAGAGCAAAGAGCCCTGGCCCATTGGAGCTGGGTGGACAAGAAGAGGAATTTAGAATGAAGAAATAGGACTGCTCCCTGGACTCCAAGGACAGGAATATAGCTGTGCCTCAGACCCGGGAGGTGAAAAGGTGTGAGGGATGCAGGCAGTTTCCTTGCTTCATCCTTTTCTCTTGCAGCCTGGCTTTATCTGCCTCTGCAAGCATGAGAGGGACTCTGTGGAGTAGGAGGTCGCCGACAATCTACAGACCCTAACTCTGAATGGGGTCAACTCCAACCCTGCTGGCAAGCCTGGAAGGTGCATCTTATAGCAACTAGTTAGCTCTGAGAAGTATAATTGAGTCAAGAGCTCCTAGTAGACACTTTTTTTTTTTTAAGTGGGATATAGTTGCTTTACAATGTTATGTTAGTTTCTGCTATATAATGAAGTGAATCAACCATAGGTATACATATATCCACTCCCTCTTGAGCTCCCTCCCAACCCACCCCCATCTCACCCCTCTAGGTTATCACGGAGCATCAAGCTGAGCTTCCTGTGCTATATGGCAGGTTCCCACTAGCTATCTATTTTACACATGGTAGTGTATATATCGGGGAAGGCAATGGCACCCCACTCCAGTACTCTTGCCTGGAAAATCCCATGGACAGAGGAGTCTGGTGAGCTGCAGTCCATGGGGTCGCTAAGAGGCGGACATGACTGAGCGACTTCACTTTCACTTTTCACTTTCATGCATTGGAGAAGACAATGGCAACCCACTCCAGTGTTCTTGCCTGGAGAATCCCAGGGACGGGGGAGCCTGGTGGACTGCCCTCTATGGGGTCGCACAGAGTCAGACACGACTGAAGCGACTTAGCAGCAGCAGCAGCAGTGTATATGTGTTAATCCTAATCTCCCAGTTCATTTTACCCCCTCCTGTGCCCACTTGTCTGTTCTCTTCATCTGTGTCTCTATTCCTGCCCAGCAAACAGGTTCATTTGTACCATTTTTCTAGATTCTACATATGATATTTGTTTCTTGCTTCACTCTAATGACAAACTCTAGGTCCATCTACGTATCTACAAATGACCCAGTTTTGTTCCTTTTTAAGACTGAGTAATATTCCACTGTATACATGTAACCTATTTTCTTTATGCATTTGTCTTTCAGTGGACATTTAGGTTGCTCCCATGTCTTGGCTATTGTAAATAGTGCTGCAATGAACACTGGGGTGCATGTGTCTTTTTGAATTATGTTTTTTTTCAGGGTATATGCCCAGTAGTGAGATTGCTGGGTCATATGGTAGTTCTGTTTTAAGTTTTTTAAGGAACTTCCATACTGGTCTTGATAGTGGCTGAATCAATCTACATTATCACCAAAAGTGTAGCAGGGCTCCCTTTTCTCCACACTGTCTCCAGAATTTGTTTGTAGGTTTTTTCCAATGATGACTTTGATTCAACGTGAATTCACCAAATATCCCTTGTGGGCCTGTCTCTGCAGGTGCTAGGGAATAAACTATGCAAGAACTGGCTTTAGCTTCATTAGTTCATTGTCTGGCTTGGGAGATAGATAGGGAAAGAGGTATAGAATAGAAATTGCCAGGATGGGGACCATCACAGATTCTCAGTGGGAGTTCAAAGGAGGGATGTATGCATTTATTCATTCAACATTCATGAGTGCTTCCCATGGTGAGGAACAGCTCTGAGAGTCTGGGAGTGCAGTGGTGTTTATGACAGATCTCTGCCCTCAGGGGAGGAAACTGGCAAGACATGAACATAACCAAGATAACTTCAAGGTAGAGAGGAAGAAAAGAAAGAGCCCTCAAAGTAAATAGGTCTGGAGATTGAGTAAAAGGCCATCATCCATGTGAGTATCCATGTCAATGGATGATGGCAAAGCCTGGGGTAGAACAAATAACATGCGCCAGCCTCCAATGAATGATCAAGAGTCAAAGGGGGAGTGGGACACAAAGGCCAAAGAGGGGGGCAGGGGCCAGACTGCAAGGCTCTTGAAGGGCCCTGTGGGTGTTGATGAGGACTGGGATTTTAAGCACAACTGGAAGATGCTGAGTCAGCCTGGGGATCCAGGGCAGGGGAAGGCAGTGGGGAGGGTTGAGGGGGCATGGTGGCCGGGTTGGTTGGGGCTGGGGGAGAAGGACACAGATGTGCAGGGAGAATCCGTGGGTCTTGCGAATGGGTTGGATGTAAGAAGTGAAGAAAAGAGATAACCCAGGATGAATTCTTAGGCTTTGAATTCAGCAGCTGGGGAAATCGGGGTGCCATGAACCAAGAAGTGGAAAACTAAGTGAGAAAAGAAACATTGGTGGGATCAAGAGCTCTGGCACATCCTATTAAGTGTAAGGTTTCTCTTGACCATCCAAGTAGAGATGTGGGGCAGACAGAGGAAGCCTTGTGCTCCACAGCAGCGCCAGAGTGGAGGTGCAGCGGGCTATCAAGTGTGCCTCTCAAGGCACTCTGAAATGGTCAGCTTGGGTAGACAAGGAAGAGCCAGCAGGTGAGACTGGGCGAGAGTGAGGAACTTGGCATGTGAGAAGGCAAAGAAGCTGAAACGGTGATTCTTGGGCTCTGGAAAGCTCCACCGGGGAGCCCTGAAGTGTGAGCGAGGGGAGAAGCAGGAGAGTGCTTCTGAGTGTTGGGGACAGCAGGAGCAAAGCAGGAGGAGGAAGGGCCGTGGAGGGGTCCAGAAGAGTGTGGACTTTTCTAGAGCTGGGGGAGGATGGGGAGCAGCACAGGTGTTGGAGCGCTGGGGGTCCTCTGCCCGCACTGAGGACTGGGAGCTTCCTTCTCTGGGTCAATGGTCTGGACCACATTTGCAACCACATATACCTCGCACCCCCTGGTCACTGTGGGGTCAGTGTGCTGCAGTGTGCCCTAGACTAGACTAGGGCTAGTCTCTGCTTCATTTCTTACTTGGGAACCCATGCAAGGGCACAGTCTTGTAGGATTCATTGCTCTATTTTATAAGCAGAATCTTCATTTCTTTTTTAAAAAACTTAAAAAAATTTTTGATGAAGTATAGTTGATTTACAATGTTGTGTTATTTTCAGGTGTATAGAACAGCGATTCTATATATATTTATACATGTGTGTCTTTGTGTGTATGTGTGTATTCAGATTCTTTTCCCTTATAGGTTATTACAAAATATTGAGTATAGATCCCTGGGCTATATGGTAGGTCCTTGTTGCTTATCTATTTTATACACAATAGTATGTATATGGTAATCCTAAATTCCTAATTTTTCCCTCTTTCTGCTTTGGTAGCCATATGTTTGTTTTCCATGTCTGTGGCCTTATTTCTGAAAAACTTCATTTCTGAATTTTCATTTCTATTAATAATGAATCTCTGGAGGCACACTGTATGGGTGATGCAACGTATTGGGGTGTCCCAAGGCAGCAGCTGAGACTTCCTGCTGTGGACCATGGGAAGTCCCTGGAGGGTTTTAAGCTGAAGCTCCATATTTGCATTTGAATGGATGGCCTGGCAGCTCTGCAAAAGACGGGTCTCCACCTACTGACTGGGGACCCCTGTCTCTTATCCTCTACCTGCTTTCATCTTTCTGTTTCACTTTCCATAATGAACTCAAAAGCTGTGCCTTCTTCCATGGCTTGGGACTCCTGGGCAGCCTTCTGTGCAAGCAGGTTAGTAAACAACACCAAGTATGTCAAACACAAGCCTTGCAGATCACACAGGGAGTCAGGGCAGGGTATGAACTGAACCAGGAGGCACGAGGTCAGCATCTCTCCTCCTAATCAGCCCTCAAAAAGAAGAGACACTTCCCTGGTAGCCACGGCACCAGCACCTAGGTGAGACTTGGACCTGCAGGTAGTTTAGGGCCTGGGAGGGAGGCTGGGGAGGTGGTGTGGTTGTGGACACCATATGTGGTCTTCCCTGAAGAGGTCCACATCTCACTGCTGTGACTGTATCCAGAGTGTAGGCTGCTCAGCTGAAGCCTGAGGTGTTGAGGTCGAGGTTGTGGGCTCCATCTCCATGCCTTTATACATTTGTTCACGCCAGTGATAAATACTTTGAGGGCTTACTCCACTGCACTCTTTATACAGAGATTTAAAAAAAGAGTGTCCCTGCCCTTATTCAGTGTATGTAGAGTTGAATGGAGGAGGTGGATATTGTGCAAACATAGCAACACACAGATTATTTTAATTAATAAATTTTGTTTTATTTAGATTTTTTAAAATTGAAGTTCAGCTGATTTACAATGTCGTTTCAGGTATACAGCACAGTGATTCTGTATTTTGCAGATTCCACTCCATTCTATGTTATTACAAGATACCAGGTATATTTCCCAGTGCTGTACAGAACATTCTTGTTCATTTCAGTAGTTTGTATCTGTTAATGCCAAACTGCTAATTTGTCCCTTCCCTCTCCCTCTCCTTTGGGTATCTGTAAGTTTGTGGACTGTGTCTGGGAGTCTGTTTCTGTCTCGCATGTATTCACTTGTATTATTTTTTAATTAACGCCTTCAGTGCCCCCTTGGCCCCATGAGGAAGTTGGTGCTCCTGACTAGCTGATGCGCCCCCTGGTGGTCATCTCCCGCTGCTGCCCCTCAGAGCGCGCCTCCACCCTCAGGCTCCCGTGTTCACACAGCCTCCTGGCTTCTTTCTAACTCATTCTTACACTCAGATATTCCCCACCTCCCCACCACCCACCCATGGAGCTCTGCTTACCCACCCTGTTATCCACCCATCTCCCCATGTGCTAAATCCATATCTCACATGTAGTTCTCTTTCTGCACACAGCAGGCAGTACTCAATATTTCTTTATGTCTGTAAAAAAGGACTCTAGTTGCAGGTATCTGAAATCTAATCAAACCAGCTTAAAATTTTAAAAAAGCGACTGTGATTATGGTGGTTGTTTGTTCTCTCAGGGCTCATGAAACAAGGAAAGTCAAGAAGCGAGTCTGGCTTCAGGTGCCACTGGATCCAAGGGTGTGTCATCAAGAAGGTGACCCTTTGGCCTGTTGCTCAGCTGGATCCCCCCACCTCCCCTGTTAGGTCTTATTCTCAGGAAGCTGCCCCCACTGGGTGGTGAACACAGCTGCTGGCAGCTCCAAGCTCTGTTTCCAGGAGAAGGTATTTCTTTTCCAGCCGTTTCAGCAAAAGTCTGGACCGAGTCACATGTCTTTCCTTGAGCCAACCATGCAGTCAGGGTTGTGGACACTCTTAACTGGCTAGATGTGGAGCTCTTGCCCTGGACATCAAGATGGCCACCTCTGGCTGGAACTTTGTGGGCTCAGAAGTGGGCTTCCTCAGAGAAAAACCCAGGCATGATGGTTGGAAGAAGGAGTTCTGGACTAGCAAATACCAAAAATGTCCACCTTGGTTTCAGCCAAAACCCCCTTAGTTAGTAAAACAAGGACCAAAGCTGTGTCTTACTGCCTTTGATATCCTCACTGGCTCTTCCAGGACTGGAATGCAACATTCAGGACATATTTAGTGAGCAAGTGTGTGCAGAGGTGTAAAAGGTGTTGGGACTGGAGAAGACACACACAGCTTTCCGTATGGAGTGGCCAGGATGTAAGGTGGGCATTGACTAATGGGTGGAAATCCAAGGATGGATAAGAGAGGAATTTTGAGGCAGGACTTGGTGACAGATTATCATGAGAAGTTGTGCAGGAACAAAGGTCTAGGGTTTCTGTTCTGAGTAACTGGGAACAAGTGGGACCACTGCCTGGGAAATAGCGATTTATCCTTGGATATCCTTCACCTTGGGTCATCCCAGTGGAGATGCTCAAGTGTTTATAAATCAGGGGCTGGAGCTCAAGAAAGAGGTCATTACTGGACCTAGAAGTCTGAGCATTTTCTGTTTCTTTCTTTTTTTGCATTATGAAAGTATGATAGCACATTTACAGGACTCTTAGAAAATATAGAACAAAGTTACATATAGTTCCAATGTAAGTGAGCATTTTCAAGGATAATCTGTGAATGTGCCTCTAAGAAACAGACTGGGTGATGGTGGGTGGGGAATGGAACTTCTCTGACAGTCCAGTGGTTAAGATTCCAGTGGTTAAGATCCACTGCAGGGGGTGTGAGTTCAATCCCTGGCCTGGAAACTAAGGTCCTGCATAATGAGTGGTATGGCCAAAAAATAAATAAAAAACAAAGAAATCAAACAATGGTGGAGTGTGTATATATATATATTCAAAAAAGAAAGAAAGAGAGTGAGGGGAAAATAGAGCTCAGGCTGCAACATGGGACTGGCCCTGTGGGAGGGTGAGCTGGAGGAGCAGGCTGCAACTTGGGGACCAGCCTTTTATGGGAGGGTGAGCGGGAGGAGGAAGACCAGCTGATGACGATGGCATGGCCAGATTGAAGGGGAATGGGCAGAAGCAATAAGGTTACCCAACCCAGGGGAGGAAAACACCTCCGAAGAGGGGGGCAAAAATGTGAGTCAATCCAAATGGTCAAATGGGATTGGCTCAAGAAAACACCTTGACCTGTAGCATTTAAAGGACCACAGGTGATCTTCAAGAAAGCAGTTTAGGGAGTAACAGGGCAGGAGGAAGATTCCAGGGAGCTGAGAGATAAGACAGGGAGAAACCTGGACATGGATCAGCCTAGTCCTTTCCATCAAATACAGTGCTCCCAGCCCCGCAGGCCTGAAAGAGAGTGAGGGAACAATAGGGCTTGAACACAGTTGCTTGAACAATCATTTGGAGCCTCAGTTTCCCTCCTCCTCAAGTTTAGGTTGAAGTAGCTGCTCCTAACCTTAATATTAAATTTATAAGTGACTTTGGTCTCAGAGCAAAGGGTAGGAAAATAAGATTTTTTCCCCTGACATACGTCTCCTTTTGAAAGTAATGGGTGAGGATGGAAATTCACATTTGAAATCGATATTTTAGAAGACTTAATGGCAGCATGACAATTGCACATTTGTGGCTCTCAAAAGGGCAGATCTGTTCAAATCAGAGAAGATCGAGTGAAATCGGTAATTTCACGTCTTGCTTGAGAAGGAGGATTCATAGAGAATTTTAAAAAGGAATAAGGTTACTGCAAGGGACTCCCTTTCATGTTAGTCTTTTTTTAAAAAAAGACTCTTGGTAACAGATTCATGGCACAGCTGTTGAAAAGAAGGCTCATTAATTAAAAAGCTTCAGTGGCTTTCCTTGGTATATAGAAATGAATTCTCATTTCTCACGGAGACATTCAAAGTCCTATACAGTCTGAGCTCAACTTCATTTCATGTTTTCTTAGGTATAAAAATCCATTGCCCTTTGGACATTACTGGCCCTCATTGCTGGTCCTTTCCAGCATTTATTCATCCCACGAATGTTAATGTGCCAGGCCCTGTTTTAGATGCAGAGGTTTTGATGGTGAATAAACTCACACGTGGTGCTCTGTTCAGGCCATGTCATTGGGCTCAGACAGCAGGATGAGAATTTCGAATCAGGCTGTGAGATTTTGGGGAAATCTTTTCTCTTCTCCAAGCCTCCATTTTCTCTTGTTTAAAGTGAGGTAAGAACACTGATTTTTAGGTTTTATGCAGAGATGAATGAGAAAATAGATGCAATGAACTTGACAAGAGATGGTTCCAGTTTACTTTAGCTTCATCATTGCTGCTAAAATCCTCTCTGCCCAGGTTGTCTGTCTTCATCAGACTTCTTGGTTGGCCTGTACACAGAACCACTGAACCAAACACTGCCCCTGAGAGGATGCCATTTTTTCCTGTTGGCTCCTGGGACAACTGGGGAGCTCTAGCTTTATTAGGCAGGGGAAGCATAAGACTTTGGGACAAGTAAGAGAGAGTGTGATTGGAGCTGGGGTTCCAACCATTGTAATAACCACATGAGAAGTGGCCAGGAAGGATGAAGTGACGTAGATGTGAAAAATCTAGAAGTGGCCTTTGGTATGGACAGGGAGGAAGAGATGTTAAATTTAGAAGAGAAGCGACACTGGTGATCGGAAATGAGGTCTTTACGAGAGGGGAGTTGGTTTCAGGGGGAGGTGCATACGTGCTTACTCACTAAGTCGTGTCTGACTCTTTGTGACCCCGTGGACTGTAGCCCTCCAGGCTCTTCTGTCCATTGGATTTCCCAGGCAAGAATACTGGAGTAGGTTGCCATTTCCTCCTCCAGGGGATCTTCCTGACCCAGAGATGGAATCTCAGTCTCCTTCGTCTTCTGCATTGGCAGGTGGATTCTTTACCACTGAGCCACCTGGGAAGCCCTTTAGGAGTAAGAGACAGAGTTTAACTTTATCCAAGAATCCTAGACTGTTCTCTTGGTAATTTGGGACCATCGAGATATAGGGTATTTCAATCATGGTAGTGTTAATCACTCAGTCATCTTAGACTCTTTGTGGCCTCACGGACTGTAGTCTGCCAGGCTCCTCTGTCCCTGGGATTCTCCAGGCAAGAATACTGAAGTGGATTGTCATTCATTATTATTCACAATAATAATGTCATTCACACATTATTACATGTGTCATTGTGAGGCACATGTAATAACACCTGGAATCACAATACCAGTGAGGCTGACAACTGCTGAACCGTGTGTGATGTAATTTTCACCCTCTTGTCAACACTCCTGCTGCCCCCAAATACACAGGCACCATCTTCTCTTGGCTTCATTTCAAAAAGCATGGGGATCACAAAAGGACTTTGAAGTCTATGAACAGCAAGATGGATACAGGGGATGGTGCTGGAACAAGGAAAGTGCCCAGCAGGTGGCTGAGAAAGGGGACCTGCAGGACAGGGTCGAGGCTGTGGCTCGTGGTCCAGCTGTGGGAAGTGTCATCCCAGCTGAAGTTGGGGGAGGAAATGAATTATTCAGAGGGAGCATCTGAAGGGCAGAGAAGCAAGGGAAAGAGCAGAACTGAGAAGGAAGGGAAGAAAAGAAGCAGGGCTCATGAGGAACCTTAACCTTAACCCTGACACTGTTCTCGACTGCTGTGGAACCAGGGGTGTGAGAGTCAAGGATGATAAAAGCTTCTAGAACTCGAGACGGAAGAGCTGTGATCCTGAAGGGCTCAGAGAAGATCACAGGAGGCTCAGCTGAGAGCTGGTGATGAGGAGGTGGAGATGACGTCTTGGTAAGCAGCCTCAGAATGAGACTTTTGTAAAATAGGTAATTAATAAGATAACCTACTGTATAGCACAGGGAACTCTACTCAATGCTCTGCGGTGGCCTAAATGGAAAGGAAATGGAAAAATAGGGGATAAACATATACGTATAGCTGGCTCACTTTACAGCAGGAACTGACACAGCACTGTAAAGTAACTACCTTTCAATAAAAATTAATTAAAAAAAAAGAATTAGGTTCTCAGTTGGAGTTGGGCAGGATCAAGAGACCCTCAGACAAGCAGAGCTGGACCCCTGGTAACTGCAGCTGGAATCCAGGGACTTCTGAACTTCTCGGTCTGTGGAGAAGCACTTGGTGACTATTTAAGCCCATTTGAATAAGGGGTTTTCTGTTTCCAGCAGCCAAATACATTCCAGTGGTTTCCATCTACTAGAATGTAAACTCCAGGAAGGCAAGGATCTCACTAACTTGTTCATTCTTGAATAGCCAGGGCCCAGAATAGTGGCCAGTATATGTGGATAAATATTTGTTGAATAGAATATCTTTAAGAAAGTGCTTCTAATAATATTACTAGTAAAGACTGTTGGGAATTTTTAGGCAAGACAACAGGTACACGTCTCTAGGGGCTTCTCCAATATCACAGTTTTCCTGTAAGGGACCCAGGATAAGTGGGCCTGGTGCTAGCTGGTTGTAAAACAGCATCATCTACAAATACCATCTAGTGTTCTTTCTTGAATCAAAAGCTCAGAACAATAGTTCTTAACCAGAGGTGTACATGAAAATCTCTTGGGAGTTTTCCTAAACTATACACATCTGCTTAAACTGCTTAATTGTAAATAAGGCATTTTTGAGACAACCAAGGACATTTAATTACTGGTCAGGTCTACAACATCCAATAGAAATATAATTCAAACCATGCAAGTAATTTAAAATTTTCTAGTAGTCACAGGTAAAAAAAAAAAAAAAAAAAAGGAAAAACAAACAGGTGAAATGAAATTTATTCATACTGTTTTACTTAAACAAATATCCAAAATGTTATCATTTTCATGTGTAATTCATGTAAGAAACTATTAATGAAGTAGTTCACATCCTTTCCATTGGTGAATGTGGCTGAACCATGAAATTTGAGTTCCCCAGGAAGCAGGTATGATGGAGCGCAGCCTCTGACCCCGACTTGACCACTATTGTGCTGTGTGTGAACTGGCAGCTTATTTATCTCTCTGGACTTATGTTGCTTCCTCTACAAAAAGGCTCTATGCTTATAGTAACCTGAAAATAGGTATGTGAAGTAGGTATTATTCACCCATTTTACCTGTAAGGATGCTGAGGCTCAAAGAAATTGAGTACCTTGCTCTGGTCTCTTAGCCCTGAAGGTGGGATCAATCTTGAACCCAGGTTTCCCTGACCCTGTAGAAACCTCTTTCCATTTTGTTGCCCTTTCAGATCCTCTGTGTTTTCAACCAGAAAACTCCCAGGAAGTAACAGCAGCTTTCCTCATCACTCTAGGATTCTGGTCAAGTTTGCAAGACTCTCCTTCCCAGCCTTATAGACAGAAGCCAGTAGAGATCTGGAAAAAGATACTTGTGGGGGTATAGCAAAGGCCATTTGTTTTCTTCTAAACATACATGCAATAATGCAGTGTCTAAACAGCCCTGCCTTAGAATGCAAAGGCATGATTTACTTTTGAAAACCAAGGGGGTTAGGTCTCTGCTTGATATTCACAGTGAAGACTTCTCGCTATCAGCTAGACTGTCCTCACCACCATCCCCTCAACTTCTGGGCACTGGGAGTGATACTGAAATCCTGTCAGTCTGGGTGTAGACCTTCCTGCTGCACTTAACAGCAACACCAAGGGAAATTCAAAGGCGAAATTAGCTTGAGGGTTGCTGGTGCAAATAAATTCTCAGTGGAGTGACTGAAGCATGGTAATTTAGCAGTTGCCATCCATTTCTCAATAATAACTGAAATAATTATTTATAATTAGATGAGATCTAATAAAGGATTACATTTAAACCAGATGAAAAACATGGACCCCCTACCTTCATCCCTTACGCATTCTCACTGACTAATTCAAATATTTCTCATTTGTTTTTCTCCCACAAAAGGATGAAAAGAGCTGTTTTGCCTTCAAGTAAAAATAAGTATACTTTTCTTCTAGCGGGCTCACCAACAGTTCATATTGACTTGCCACAAAGGCCAATTAAGAGACAGTCACCATCGTTGGCTAATCTTGCATGCCTTCTGAGTGACTGCGAGTTGAAATGGAGTTGATCTGCGAGGGCCCGGCTTCCCACAGGAAGCGCAGTGCCCACCTGGGGTGCTCTGGAGACCTGGTGCTAGTCCCGCATCAGCCCACTGGGTCCCTGCTCTGCCCTCATTGCTCTGATGGAGACTTGAGAGGTGTGGCCGCTCAGGCTTTGAAGGTGACTAATTAAGCTCCTGCTGCCTGTGCCCCGAAGCCTCCTGGAGTGAGCCTCCGGATGAAGGAAGCTCTCGTGGGTGGTGAGGCTCTGGAGCAGCAGGAGAGTGTGCCCAAGCACTTAATGCTGCCTCTAATTTCTCAGACAGTTGGAGGCACCGAAGGCAGAGCGTCTTGGGAATTTATTCTCCACGTTAATGGGGATAATTTGAGAAAACCACTTTCAGCTGTCCATGCTCACGGCCGCTTATGCTTCGCACTGCCTACACCCAATTAACTAATCATTTTCATAGCGGGAGCAACTTAGCCTTAGAAGAGAACAAGCTGTGTGCTGAAATATAGGCGGAAGCAAGGACTCTGGGTTTCTCTGCTCTTCTAGTAAGAGAGGGAGAGTGAGAGCAGTCCCGAGGGATCGCCTGGCTGACTCCCACAGACCCGCCATCTTCCAGGGAGAAGCTGGGGCCTGGGGTGGATCTGAGAGGAGCAGCGCGTGCTGCATCATCCAGGCAGAACCAATTGAATGTGGGGATGGAGAGGAGGGGACAGAGGTGAGACCACCCCCACCCCAGCCTGTCTCCCCAGAACACCTTGTTCATCAATGCACACCAGTGGAAGGGTGTGCAGGGGAAAAGGATGGTTATTTCTGGTAACCAAGCTAAGAGATCACAGATCCAGGAGAGGACTTAAGTGCAACCTCTTTAAGTCTCTGTGGTTGAAATCAGCAGTGAATTCAAAAGTAGATGGTTTTTTTAAAATTAATTCTTTTTGGAGTATAGTTGCTTCACAGTGTTGTGTTAGTTTCTGCTGTGCAGCAAAGTGAATCAGTTATATGTTTACATATATCCCCTCTTTTTTGGATTTCCTTCCCATTTAGGTTATCAGAGCACTGACTAGGATTCTCTGAGCTATACAGTAGGTTCTCACTAGTTATCTAGTGAGCAGAGAAGGAGGGGCTGCAAGCTGGAGCTGAGAGCTGGGGTGTTCAGTGGTTCCCTAAATTGGTGGAGGGCAAATGGACCGGGGTGGGACAGGGCAGCAGCCATCATGAACTTGAAATGAGACCAGTGGGTGTGTTTTGTCTAGCTATATTCAGTCAGCTGCTGGGATATGGGGACAGAGATGTCAATGGAGGATTTACTGAGGGTCAGGTTTTGCTGGGCAAGAAGCAAGGAGGGGAGAACATGGATGAGGAGTCTGAGGATGTGGCATGAGAGGGATTATAAAAAGGCACAAGGTGGTCCAGGGACAGTGAGTGGATGCATCGGGTCAATGAATTCAAAATCCTACTGGTGCTGAAGCATTGTAGGAATAGAAAGGACACATTCAGAAATTTTGAGAATATAGGGGATTTTGCTGAAAACTGGCCACAGATATAATATAGGGGAATACTCGAGAGTGGCGGGGGGATGGTAGAGAGTTGGGGGGGGGGTTCTGCTGAGAGCAGAAAGAACTGGATGGCCTTAGAGCCTGGGAACTAGCCCAGAACTGTAAGGTTGTCAGGAGACTCAGGCTACCCAGGGAGGTGATGGGTAGCCATTTTGTTCTTCAGGGGATCTTCCCCACTCAGAGACTGAATCCAGATCTCCTGCATTGCAGGCAGATTCTTTACCATCTGAGCCACCAGGGATGCCCAATTACATACTGGACATTTTTCTTGGAACATTCCATTAAATTCAGTATTATCTAATTCAAATCTATGTTGTCCCCATAGACCTTTCTTCCTTCCTTCTTTTCTTCCTGTCTTTCAGTATAGTTGATTTCAGGTGTACAGCACGGTGACTCAGTTATATATATATATATATATTTATGTGTCTACTCTTTTCCTGATTCCTTTGCATTATAGCAGAGGTCCCCAACAAGTTCATGGTCTGTTAGGAACCAGGCTGCACAGTAGGATGTGACCAGCAGGTGAGTAAGGGAAGCTTCATCTGTATTTACAACTGCTCCCCCATTGCTCACATTACTTGCCTGAGCTCTACTTCCTGTCAGATCAGTGGTGGCATTAGATTTTTATAGGAGCATGAACTCTACTGTAAACTGTGCATGTGAAGGATCTAGGTTGCATGATTGTTATGAGAATCTAATGCCTGATGATCTGATTTTGCATTACGGTGAGTTGTATAATTATAACAATATAATAATAGTAGAGATAAACTGTACAATAAATGTTATGTGCTTGAATTGTCCTGAAACTATCTGCCCCCTACCCCAGTCCTTGGTGCCCAAAAGGTTGGGGAACCATTGCATTATAGTTTATTATAGAATATTGAGTATAGTTTCCTGTGCTAAATAGTCAGTCCTTGTTGTTTCTCTGTTTTATATATAGTAGTCTGTATATGTTAATCCCAGCCTCCTAACTTTCCCCTCCCTTTTCCCTTCTTTCCTCTTTGGTAACCGTAAGTTTGTTTTCTATGTATAGACCTTTTTTCATACCATGATTTTTCATGGAAAATGCCCTACCATCAACCTGCTCCCAATAGGAAACCCCTCCTTGCCTGCCCTCTTTCGCCATGCCACATTAAAGTCCCCAGCAAGCCATTTTGATGGGACTTCACCCAGGATCTGAATCTGCCAGCCTGTGCCCCTAGCCACACATGGCTGTGTTCCAGACCACCCTGTCTTTGACCTGGTGTCTGCCCACTGCTTTCCTCCATCCTCACTGCTATAAATGCTTCTTCCAGCTAGGTGAGCATCTGAGAAATAGCTTGGTTAGAGTCCAGCACATCTGCTTGGACCCTTGCTGGGTTCCCAGAGCTGAGCACAGTGCTTGACCCCTGTAAAGAAATCCACCAATACTTACCACTGGATTGATTCCCAGCTACAGATACCATGGGCTCCTTCACTGGATGTGACAAGCCCAAATCACGCTAATGAGAAAATCAGATAATTCATTGGCTCCTAGGCCTGAGTGGTCTAGAAATGAAATTTGACTATCTCTAGAAGGCAAAGGCACCCCACTCCAGTACTCTTGCCTGGGAAATCCCATGGACAGAGGAGCCTTGTAGGCTATAGTCCATGGGGTTGCTAAGAGTTGGACATGACTGAGCGACTTCACTTTCACTTTTCACTTTCATGCATTGGAGAAGGAAATGGCAACCCACTCCAGTATTCTTGCCTGGAGAATCCCAGGGACAGAGGAGCCTGGTGGGCTGCCGTCTATGGAGTCACACAGAGTCGAACTCGACTGACGTGACTTAGCAGCAGCAGCAGCAGCAGAGATACAATAGTTTCTTTTCCAGAGTACGCAGGCTGGCTTCTTTCAGGCATGTCTTATCAGCTTGCTGATCCCTGCAGGAAAGCAAAGACTTTTCTGGAAGCTCTAGGGGAAGGTACCAGGGCCAGGCTTGTCCACCTTTGGAGGGTGGGCACAGCCCTACCTGGCAGGGAAGAGGGGTTCTGGAGGCTAGTGGGGACCCTGCTGGTCCCCTCCCCACTCCTACCTCATTTGGCAGTGGGAAAGAGAGAAGACAGGAAATCTGGAGAGAGGAGTTAATACCTAACAGAGATTCAGTCTGGAAGTTCTGCTTGCTTTGGATTGTTGAGTCCATGAAAGCAGATCTATGTCTTTACAGAGGAAGTGAGGGAACATTTGTCAGAGCATATTTGATAAATGTGAAAAGACAAGTGTAGGAGGGTGTGTTATTTTGATTGATGACAGCATACTCATATCAGTGTCAAAAACATATTAGGAAGATACAAAACTCCATCATCTCTTAATAATAGAAATAAAATAGGTTCAATTAAAATGCTTGCTGCTCTTTTTCAAATGCAGGACCAAATGACATAAACCAAAGGTTCTTACGATCCTCAGAAAAGAAGAACAACAAATCTGTTAGAAAAACAATTTGCAAAATACTCATTAGTCCAAAAGCATCCCTGAGAATTCTGCCTCCAGGCCTCTAATGGGCCATGAAACTTGAATTCAATAAAAAATGATTTAACCGTCAAGCGGGTGAACTGGGTAGACGTCGGCTTCCTTGCTCTCTCATTATGGAGTTTATTTTTTGGAGGCTGTTTGTGTAAATGCTATTTGTTTTACTGAAGTTCAAAGAAGCTTTATGTGAAAATGGTATTTTGTTTCACGGAAGGTGCTGGTACTGGCTGAACTCCTGTCCATCTTCCCTGCTGTTCTCTGCCACCCTCTCTCCCCCAGGGGGTCCCGGAAACCTCAGCCCCCAGTGCTACGATTCCCGGGTGTGAGCAGTGAGTCAGCCAGTCTGGGGAATTCTGAGAGCTCGTACATTAGATTCTTGCTTTCCAATCCATTAATTTTGTTGTTTCTAGGCCTGTTGGGAGCCCTGTTGCCGCTTGTAAGAATAATATCTCTGCTGATGCTTTGGGCATCTGTTAGCCAGGCAGCTGTTTTCCAGACATTCTGTCTCCACAGCATCGCTGGTCTTTGTGTGTCTTTGTGTGGTGGACCCAGTTTTATACTGATTTCATAGGACGGTGTGAACATCTTCCTCAAGGGTGGGGCACCACTCACCTCTCTTCTGGGAACACTGAGCCCATCCTCTGAAATGGGAGAACGTGGAAAATCCTTCCCAAGCATTTTACAAAGAATCTGAGGAATCTGTTCAGGACACAGTGGTTTGGGATTTTCTTCTGATGTTGTCATCTCATGCCTCCTATGAGAAGCCGTCCGGGAACCAGGGCCTGGGCGGTGGCTTGCTGACACACTGAAGGGCTCTGGAGTCTTGTGCCTGGTGGAGGCCGGGAGAGCAGCCAACTGGTTGGACAGGGAGGTGGACAGGTGGTTGGCCTGCATCGGCTCACCTTTGGTCCCAGGGGTTCAGGTGCTTGATCAGCATGTGGAGGCCCAACTGCCATTTAATTGGCTAGTGCTTGCTTCTCTCCTTCTGGGTCTGATGTCTTCCTGCAGGTGATCAGACAGTTCCAGGGGGGTGGAGGTCCACGTGACCTGCAGAGAGTGTAAGAACTCTACCTTTAGAGAGGTAAGAGCTTTGGAATTCAGTCCTGCTTATCAGCTGGGTAACGTTTGAAAATTTACTTAACTTCTTTGACCCTCCATTTCATAACTTAAAAATGCAAATAAGAAGACCTACCTCTTTACCCTGTGTTCATAGTGGCAGTATTCACAATAGCCAAAACATGGAGGCAACCTCGATATCCATTGACAGATGAATGGAAAAAAAAGTGCATATTCCCAGGTGGCACTAGTAATAAAGAATCCACCTACCAATGCAGGAGACACAGAGATGTGGGGTCCATCCCTGGTTTGAGAAGATCCCCTGGAGGAGGAAATGGCAACCTGCTCCAGTAGTCTTGCCTGGAAAATTTCATGAACAGAGGAACCCGGTGGGCTACAGTCCATAGGGCTGCAAAGAGTCGGACATGACTGAGTGCACGTGTATTATTATTAATAATAATAATAAAATAAAACACACACACAATGGAATTGTACTTAACCATGAAAAAGAATGAAATAATACCATTTGAAGCAACATGGATGTACCTGGAGATTATCATACTAAGTGAGGTAAATCAGATAGAGAAAGACAAATGCCATATGTGAAATCCAAAATATGACACAAATGAACTTATCTATGAAACAGACTCACAGACAGAGAACAGGCTTGTGGTTACCTAGCGGGGCGGGGGGTGGGTTTGGCGGAAAGATGGATTAGGCATTTGGAACTAGCAAATGCAGACTAATGCATAGAGAACATATACACAACAAGATACTATTGTATAGTACAAGGAACTATATTCAATATCCTGTGATAATCCACAATGGGAAAGAATACGAAAAAAAGAAGACCCACCTGTTAATTTCAGGTATACAACAAAGTGATTCAGTTATGCATATGTATGCATATATATATATATATATATATATATATATACACACGCACATATATATATATATGCCTATCTATATCTATACAAATCTATTTTTTCAGATTCTGTTCCTTTATAGGTTATTAAAAAATATTGAATATAGTTCCTTGTGCTATACAGCAGATCCTTGTTGTTTATCAGTTTATATATGGTTGTGTGTATACATTAATCCCAACCTTCTATTTTTTTCTCTTCCTCCTCTGCCCTTTGGTAACTCTGGCTATGTCTGTGAGTCTATTTCTGTTTTTTTTTTTTTTGTGTGTGTGTGTTTTATTTTATTATTATTATTATTTTATTTTACAAAATTGTATTGGTTTTGCCATACATCAACATGAATCCACCATGGGTGTACACGTTCACTTGTATTATTGTTTAAGACTCCACATATAAGTCATATCATATGGTATTAGTCTTTGTCTGACTTACTTCACTTA
This sequence comes from Cephalophus harveyi, assembly GCA_006410635.1. NCBI lineage: Eukaryota > Metazoa > Chordata > Mammalia > Artiodactyla > Bovidae > Cephalophus > Cephalophus harveyi. Next base: position 96,356 of record SJYT01003713.1, on the reverse strand, counting down.
GTATGATAATCTCTAGGTCCATCCATGTCAAATGGCATGATGTCATTCCTTTTTATGGCTGAGCAATATTCCATTGTATATATGTATCACATGTTTAGGCTTCCCTGGTAGCTCAGCTGGTAAAGAATTTGCCTGCAGTACAGGAGACCCTGTCCAGTTTCTGGGTTGGGAAGATCCCCTGGAGAAGGGATAGGCTACCCATTCCAGTATTCTTGGGCTTCTCTTGTGACTCAGCTGGTAAAGAATCTGCCGGTAGTGCAGAAGACCTGGGTTCAATCTTTGAGTTGGGAAGATCCCCTGGAGAAGGGAAAAGTTACCCACTCCAGTATTCTGGCCTAGAGAATTCCATGGGCTGTATAGTCCATAGGGTTGCAAACAGTTGGAGACAACTGAGTGACTTTCACTTTCACTTTTCTATCCATTCCTCTGTTGTAGGACATTTATGCTGCTTCAACGTCTTGGCTGTTGGTGGGAATGTAAACTGGTGCAGCTGCTTCAGATGGGGAACAGTTAAGAAAGTTCTTTAAAAAAATAAAGATAGAGCTACCATATGATCCAACAATTCAACTCCTGGGTATATATCTAGACAGATGTTAATGCAAAAAGATACAAGCATACATGTTCATAGCAGCACTATTTATGATAGCCAAGATATGGAAGCAATTATTTATATGAACTCCCCTTTGTTGAAATATGCAGTGCGATTTCTGTTTTTCTGGCTAAACCTGGACTCATATAGAATGATGTAAGATGTCAAGAGTTCCTTATTTCAGGAAACAGATCCTCAATGAGGAGACTTAGGAATTGGTTTGGTGGCACCCTTCAGCTTGAGTACAGTGCTGAGCTTCTTAGCCATCAGCAATCGGATACTGGAGAGACCTGGGATGCAGTGGCAAGGAGAGCCTCTGAACTGTCAAGCGATTCTCATGGCATTTTATAAACCGAGTGTCTGAATCACATGGCTGCTGCAGGTGGCCACCTTGGTGGTAACAACAATCACAAGCAAGAGCTGTGGGTGACGTGGCTGCTTCTGAAAGCAGTGAGGCACTTACAGAAAGAGAATGACACCTCAGTGCTCTGAACTCTGCTCAAGTCAGGATCAGAAAGCTGGAGAGCAACTATGACAACCTTATAATGATATCTTGGGAGGTGAAGTTACCATGCTCAAGAGATATCTGAATCCCATATTTATGGCAGAGTTACTGACAGCAACCAAGACATAGGAACAACTTAAGTGTCCATAGATGGATGAATGGGTAAAGAAGTTGTGAGATTATACATAATCATATATATGCAGTCAAATGTATTTAGTTGTTGTTATTTAGTTGCTCAGTTGTGTCTGACTCTTTCACAACCCTATGGACTGTGGCCTGCCATGCTCCTCTGTCTATGGGATTTCCCAGGTAAGAATACTGGAGTGGGTTGCCATTTCCTTCTCCAGGGTATCTTACAGATCCAGGGATCAAATTTGTTTCTCCTGCATTGCAGGCAGATTCTTTACTACTGACCCACCAGGGAAGCCAAAATATATTTATACTCAGTCCTAAAAAAAAGAAGAAAATCCTGGCATTTATGACAATGTGAATGGGCCTTGAGGGCATTATGTGAAGTGAAATAAGTCAGATAGAGAGAGACAAATATTGTATGATCTCACTTCTATGTGCAATCTAAACCAAACCAAAAATCAAAACCCCCCAAACCCTCCCAACTCATATGAAAAAAAGATTAGATTTGTGGTTACCAGAAATAGGGGATGGGGAGATGGGGGATTTGATGAAGATGGTCAAAAGGTACAACTGCTAGTTGTAAGATAAATAAGTCCTAGTATAGAGAACAAACTTTTGGTTGCCAAGCCAGGGTGGCTAGAGGAGGGATGGATCAGGAGTTTGGGGTTAGCAGGTGCAAACTATTACATTTAGAATATGGGAGAAACCAACACAATATTATAAAGCAATTATCCTTCAGTTAAAAATAAACAAACTTAAATAATTTAAAAAAAAGAATGGATAAACAACAAGAACTCTGTTGAAACTATAGGGAACTATATTCAATATCCTATGATAAACAATAATGGAAAAGAATATGAAAAAGAATGTACATACATGTATAACTGAATCACTTTGTTGTACACCTAAAACTAACTCAACATTATAAATCAACTGTATCTCAATTAAAAAAAAAATAGATAAGTCCTGGGAATGTAACATACAGCTTGATAACTACAGTTAATACTGCTATAAGGTATATTTGAAAGTTGCTAAGGGTAGATCCTTAGTTCAGTTCAGTTCAGTCACTCAGTCATGTGCAACTCTTTGCAACCCCATGAACTGCAGCATGCCAGGCCTACCTGTCCATCACCAACTCCTGGAGTTTACCCAAACTCATGTCCATTGAGTCGGTAATGCCATCTAACCATCTCATCCTCTGTTGTCCCCTTCTTCTCCTGCTTTCAATCTTTCCCAGTATCAGGGTCTTTTCAAATGAGTCAGCTCTTCGCATCAGGTGGCCAAAATATTGGAGTTTCAGCTTCAACATCATTCCTTCCAATAACCACCCACGACTGATCTCCTTTAGGGTAGACTGGTTGGATCTCCTTGCAGTCCAAGGGACTCTCAAGAGTCTTCTCCAACACCACAGTTCAAAAGCATCAATTCTTCAGCGCTCAGCTTTCTTTATAGTCCAACTCTCACATCCAGTGACTACTGGAAAAACCATAGCCGTGGCTAGATGGACATTTATTGGCAAAGTAATGTCTCTGCTTTTGAATATGCTATCTAGGTTGGTCATAACTTTCCTTCCAAGGAGTAAGTGTCTTAGTTTCATGGCTGCAATCACCATCTGCAGTGATTTTGGAACCCCCCAAAATAAAGTCAGCCACTGTTTCCACTGTTTCCCCATCTATTTGCCATGAAGTGATGGGACTGGATGCCATGATCTTCGTTTTCTGAATGTTGAGCTTTAAGCCAGCTTTTTCACTCTCCTCTTTCTCTTCCATTAAGAGGCTCTTCAGTTCTTCTTCACTTTCTGCCATAAGGGTGCTGTCATCTGCATATCCTTAGAGGTCTCACCAAAAGAAAAAAAATCTTGTTTTTGGTTTCTTGTGGTAATCATTTCACAATATATGTAAGTCAAATCATCATGCCATAACACCTTAAACTCATACTGCTGTATGTCAGCTATGTCTTAACAAAATGGAAAGAAAAAAATCTTATTTCTCATATTTGCAGGTCAGTCTTGCTTGAGAGCCCAGAAAAAGCTGAGAATCTTGAACCTGCAGGTCCATGAATCCCCTTTGCTGTCTTGACAGGATTGGCTTCCCTGTGTATGAAGACTTGAAATGACCTCTCCTGGGTTAGTCACCATCTAAAGGGAACCCTGTTCCCCTCACATCCCAAACAGTGTCCACTGGCTGTGGTGGGAAGAATGGTGGTTCCCAAGGATGTCCACATCTTAATCTTGATGATTTTTGAATATGTACCTTTACGTGGCAAAAGAAACTTTGCAAATGTGATTCAGGTAAGGACTTTGATATGGGGAGATGATCCTAGATTTTCTGGGTGAGATTATCCTAATGTAAACATAGGGATCCTTAATAATGGGAGAAAAAGGCAGAAGAAAATCAGGAAGAGATATGATTATGAAGATGGGTCAGAGAGATCAATGTTGCTGGCTGTGAGGAAAAAAGATGCAGCTGAGAGCCAAGGACTGCAAGCAGCCTCTAGAAGCTGGGATTGTAAGGAAGTGATTCTCTTTCTAGAGACTCCAGTAAGAAATGCAGCCACACAGACACCTTCATTTTAGCTCAGCGAGACCTGTGTCAGATTTCTGACCTACTCAACTGTAAGGTAATAGATCTGTGCTGTTTTGAGACACTGAGTTTGTGGTAACTTGTTATGGCAGCTATAGAAAACTAACACAGACCTGCAACCATAGCCCGATCTCAGCATGCTGCATGGGACGGACATAAAGTCTGTTCAAAGAGGAGATAGTTTATATTCCAAAGTCATTGCAGAAGCTGGCTAATTTATAGCACTAGAGACCTGCATGTGTTCTAAGTCTTTTCAGTCATGTCCTACTCTTTGCAACCCTATGGACCGTAGCCCACCAGGCTCATCTATCTCCAGGCAAGAATACTGGAGAGGATTGCCATGCTCTCCTCCAGGGGATCTTCCTGATGCAGGGATTGAACCTGCAGCTCATGCAGCTCATGCATTGTGGGCAGATTCTTTACTGCTGGGCCAGCAGGGAAGTATACACACACACAAACACACACACACGCGTGCACATACACACATTCTTTTAAAATATTCTTTTCCATTATGTTTTATCACAGGGTATTGACTATAGTTCCCTGTGCTATACAGTAGAACCTTGTGTATCCAGTGTATGTATAATAGTTTCCATCTGCTAATCCCAAACTCCCACTCCATCCTTCCCCCATACTTCCTCTCCACTGACAGCCATTAGTCTGTTCTCTATGTCTATGAATCTGTTTCTGTTTCATACACAGGTTAATTTGTGTCATATTTTAGATTCCACATATAAGTGATGTCATATGATGTTTGTCTTTCTCTGTCTGACTTACTTCACTTAGTATGATGACCTCTAGTTGCATCCATGTTGCTGCAGATGGCATTATTTCATTCTTTTTTAATGGTTGAGTAATATTCCATTGGGTGTGTGTGTGTATATATATATGTGTGTGTGTGTGTATACTATATATACACACACACACACATATATATATATATATATTGGGGAAGGAAATGGCAACCCACTCCAGTGTTCTTGCCTGGAGAATCCCAGGGACGGGGGAGCCTGGTGGGCTGCCGTCTATGGGGTCGCAAAGAGTTGGACACGACTGAAGCGACTTAGCAGCAGTAGCAGCAGCATAGCATATATTCTCTTTCCATTCATTTGTCGCTGGACATTTAGATTGCTTTCATGTCTTGGCTATTGGGAACAGTGCAGAGCCCTTGGTTTAAAGGTGGAGGGGGCACCCTTGAAGAAGGACTTTGCTTCACTGCTATAAGTTCATCCTGTAAATCTTCCTCTAAGCTGTCCCCAAAGTGCCCTGGATCTGTTGATTAAGATGACTGTGCTCATGTCATTAGATGAGGGAAATGCCCAGCCCTCTAGTGCATTACTCTGTGTTGGCTTTTTATGACTGTTAATTCCTGTGGAGCCCAAAAGAGTGTGGTCCACAGATCAGGCTCATGGGTTCACCTTGTGGTAATTTTTCCCATTTCTGAATGCATGATCTGAATACACATCATAAGCAACAACTAGAATCTTCTCACTGACCTTAGGCCCATGGAATGAGGGCTGTGATAGCAGACAGGGCATAATCCCTTGGGACATCCCTCCTGACCTGAGTAGAAACTCAAAGCTATGCTCTAGACCAGGGACCAAGAGTAGAAGGGCCACATGTTCATGTGTCCACATGAGCTTGTCCATTGTATGCCTTTTAACTGGACTGGACCATCAGGCAGAGTCTCAAGGACAAGTTAGAGCTGACTGTGAAGTTGTGGGGTTGGAGTGGGTAGCTCTGTGCTTGTATATCAGGACTACCACTGTACAGGTGTGTGACCTGGGATGTGGACCCAGGTAGGACAAAGCCCTAATTTCTTCATGGAAAAGGCCAAGAGTCTGGAGTGTGAGAGATTCTTGAAATCCAACATTCTAGACTCAACTGTGGGTCTTCTACTTACTTGGGAGTTGTGTGACCTTTGAAGTTGTTTAACCTCTCTATGGTCTCTATGTTATGACCAACTTAGATAGCATATTGAAAAGCAGAGACATTACTTTGCCAACAAAGGTTCTTCTAGTCAAGGTTATGGTTTTTCCAGAGGTCATGTATGGATGTGAGAGTTGAACTGTGAAGAAAGCTGAGCGCCAAAGAATTGATGCTTTTGAACTGTGGTGTTGGAGAAGACTCTTGAGAGTTCCTTGGACTGCAAGGAGATCCAACCAGTCCATTCTGAAGATCAGCCCTGCGATTTCTTTGGAAGGACTGATGCTAAAACTGACACTCCAGTACTTTGGCCACCTCATGCAAAGTGTTGACTCATTGGAAAAGACTCTGATGCTGGGAGGGATTGGGGGCAGGAGGAGAAGGGGAAGACAGAGGATGAGATGGCTGGATAGCATCACTGACTCGATGGACGTGAGTCTGAGTGAACTCTGGGAGATGGTGATGGACAGGGAGGCCTGGCGTACTGCGATTCATGGGGTCGCAAAGAGTCGGACACAACTGAGTGCCTGAACTGAACTGAACTGACTGAACCTCTCTATGCTTTAGTCTTCATCTCTCTAAGAAAATGTTATAATGTCTACTTATTAGCTTCTTGTGAGAATTTAGTGATATCATAGATACAGTACATTGGAACAAAACAAGTGCTAGAAAATAAGTGATGCTAATTATTTAGGAGAAGAAGCTCTTTGGTACATGATAGCTAAGGCTGATGTGAACAGAGATGTGAAGTGATGCATTTTGTATCTAAGGCCTGACCAGTGATGCTTCATACCCCAAACCAACTAACTAATCAACCGACTAACCACAAATGAACAGCAAAAAATTCCATCCTATTTTTCAAATGATTATGCAGATTCAGTTCATTGTATGGTGCAGGGTGAGTGGATTGGAGGTGTAGGGAGTGTCTGGGGACAGAGGATGGGTGATGAGAAGGGACTTTATTTCCTGTAGGACCTGTGAAGGCAGAAAACCATGCGGCCACAGGTTTCTGGATGGATTAAATTACATTCCAAGCTTATTGCAATGTCCTTTTCTTAGACATGAACTAGTCCCTGGACTGACAGTCTTTTCTGGGTATCCATGACAGACCTGACATTTTCTACCAAGTTCAAGCAAAAATATGGGGCTTCTATAGTATCTGTTTGAAGAAGGATATCTAGCATTTACTCATCCCATCCTAGGTACCAGACACTAGGTAAGCAACCTTACATATAGCTGGATTCTCACAACCAGAGTGGAGATATTCATTTCACCCCCAAAAGAGAATGCCAAAAACAGCAGCAGTGACAGCAATGGGTGGCCTCTGTTGAGGATTGCTATGTGCTGACACTGTACCAAGTATTTTACATGTAATGAATTACTTAATCCTGGCAGGGAACCCATGGGAGTGGCATTGTATTTATTTCCATTTGTAAATGAGAAAACCAAGGTGCAGAGAAGTTATATAGACAGGCCCAGTAAGTGCTAAAACTGAGACTTCACAATAGGATGATCTGATTCTCAAGTCCATGCTTTCCTGTATTAATTTGATTTTACCCAACAGAGAAGAGTCCACATGGATCCCATCCATGCTGAGAAGTTGGCTGTGGTGGGGAGGTGATAAATTGTGGGCCTGTTATTTTTCCAAAGAGAGGAATGGAGAGAATTTATCTTCTCCCTAAAAGTCAAGTTTGCTTTGAACAAACAAAAGAGGATAAGATCCTGCTGTGTGCCTGGCCCTTGCCAGGTCCTAGTATGTCAGGGATGACTGTGTCCTTATCCTTTTCCTCTGCATCCCTGTCCTCATTCTGACATCTCGAGGGACTGGATGTTTGAGCATCTTCTCTCCCACCACATCATCCTTCACATAGCTAAAGTGTGGCTATTTCCTGCTGGTTTGGCAGCTAGAGTGGGCAGGCACTGTCCTCAACTACATACCAGCTCCCTTCCTCCACTCCATCAACTCCAAAGTTGCTGTTATTCTCCCTGTTTATCAATGAAGATATTGCAGCATAAGTGAACTGTCTGGGATCTCTAAACTGGAAAGTTGATCCTTACTTCCATGCCCTTGGGCTTCGAAGACAAGTTCTTTTTTCTACTCTCCATAGCTTGTCCCTTTGGGGAATAGTTTGAAGGACTTTACCAAAATATCATGCCTGCAATTGACCCTTAAGCTCTTCTGTTAGAACTGGCAGGATTGTGTTGCGGTGACATGTTTCAGAAAGGACAGAAATTGTCTTAGTCATCATTCAATTCCCAGGTGGGCGCTGAGCACAGAGAAAGCGCCAACAATGTTTAACCAGAGAGGACATATCACGCATATACTTTTACTCAGGAAGTGGCAAGGCATGTGCAGCTCCTTCCTTTGGGTAGGTTATGAGGTCTGGGAGAGACGAGGGCCTGGCTTCTGGTGTGGAGAACAAGGGAAAACGAAGACACAGAGCAGGAAGGGGTTGTGCTTGGTTATTAGTTATGAAGCAATTCTGTTGTAGCCTAGTCTGCATGGTCAGCCATATCTGTGCCCCTGAGACCCCATAACTGATCCAGAATGATTTCTCTTATTCTTTCAGAGAAACACTTTCATTGCCCACCCACTGATGGTGATTGCATGTCACCTCTCATGACACCACCTTCTAGAACATTCTCCTTCTCTGCTTCTACCTCCAGGCATGACTCACCCCCTGATGACTGCAATTCCCAAGCTCATTTTCTCTGTTGGCCTAAAAGAGTCAAATCAATTCTCTATCTGGGTGCATTTTTTTTTAAACTGGCCATGATGTTAGCTTATTTCTTCTCTTCCTTAACACAAATGGTTTCTAAAAAGAGGAGTTCAATTTTGCAGCCCACTGGTCCATTGCGTGCATCATGGTGGCCGCATAATACTGTCTCCTGGCAGTGCTCTCAGGAGACCAGGACTGCCACGTGGTGTCTGGAATGGGGAGGGATGTGTCACAGAAGGAAAAGATTCCCCCACTGCTACCTTTAAAATAATGACGATCGGTCACACACAACTGCTGGCTTATGCATGCATGACTTTCTGTGTGTTTCTCTGTGGTCTGCTGGGATGAGGGTTGGACTTTGTGGAGGGAGACTTCCGGAGAAGATGGGCGTAACTTTGCAGCTGCTCTGCTGGTGGTCAGCCTTATGACACAGGGCCTCAGTTTTCTCATGTGAAAAAGAGAGATTTTGATGAGATAATATCTAAGATTTCTTCCCTTTCCAGTTACCTTCGATATAATTTTCTACATGCCAGGAACTCTGTCAAAGGCATGAAGATGATAAATAAAACACAGTCCTATTTTCAAAGATTATAGATTATATACACACGTAAAAGTGTGATGGTGCCCCTAGAGTGACGTAAGCTCTGGGAACGTGTCTAAAGGAATGATGCATTCGGCCTGGTAGGACAGTGTGTAGGATGGGGGAGGGGGAGGGGAGGGAGGATAGAGAGGCAACAGAAAAGTGAGGATGATGAAGCTGGGCGTGGATGTGTGGGGGGAACATTTCTCAGACTGGTGAGGCTGGGGAAGAGGCTTGAGAAGCACCATGAAACCTGTGGCACACAGCTAAATACCTCCTGCCAAATGTCTAAGTACCTCATCAAGCCGAAAGCTTTGTGATTTGGGGAAACTTGAGGATTCCTCTATAGACAACACCTAAGACCCTTTTCTTACTAGAAAGCCCAGTGCTCCAGGGCCACACTGGGTGCTGTCCTGGGACTTTCCTAAAGAGCAGATAGTATAAATATAGGCTTTGTGGGCCCTATGGTCTCTGTTGAAACTATTCTGCTCTGCCATTACTGTGCTAAAGGAATCATGGACAGTACATCCATAATTGGATGTGGTTACTTGTCAATAAAGCTTTATTTACAAAAACAGGTGTGGGCCATACTTGACCCATGAACCGAAGTTTGCTACCCCCTGTAGGACACTGACGGGTAGAGCTGAGATATAATTTTAAAAATTCAATAGTTCTATTGTTGGTGCTGTTTTATGACACCTTTTCTTTTTAAAAAAATTTTATTTTATAGAAATGCAGTTGATTTGCAAGATTGAGTTAGTTTCTGGTGTATAGCAAAGTGATTCAGTTGCATATCTACATATTCTTTCTCAGATTCTTTGCTCTTCTATGTCATTACAAGATATTGAGTGGATTTCTCTGTGCTATACACTAGCTTGTTGGTTATTGGTTATCTGTTGGTCCTTGTTGGTTATCTATTTTAGATATAGTGGTGTGTATCTGTTAACCCCAAACTCCTAATTTAGCCCTTGCTCCCTGCTTCCTCTTCGGTAACCATGAGTTTGTTTTCTATGTCTGTGAGTCTATTTCTCTTCTCTAAATAAGTTCATTTATGTCATTTTTAAGATTCCACATGTAAATTTATCATATGGTATTCTCCATTGTCTAAGTGACTCACCTCACTCATTATGACATTAATAATCTCTGGGTCCATCCATGTTGCTATAAATGGCATTATTTCATTCTTTTTTATGGCTGAGTATTATCTCATTGTATAGATATACCACGTATTCCTTATCCATTATAATATCCTTTCTTAAAACTGCACACAGTGTGGAGCTTTATGTGTGTGTCCAGCCTTCAGTGGATGATTGGTGGTGCTTGGATAGGACTCTGACACAGAAGAAGCTGTCTCAAGGGCAGTGAGGACCCTGATGTCTGTACGTTCAAGTGATTGGCAAGACTTCCTGATTTTCTTTGGAAACTCCTCCTCCACCTCTGCTTTCCCCTGCAGCCCAACTACCTCCAGATCCATCTCTGCACACTGTGGCCCCTTTCCATCTCCCTGTGGGGGACTTGTGTCCTCCAGATCCCCAAATACTCCTTCTGACTGAGTCCCGACCTCACACCAAGCACTGAAATAGGATTTTGTTGCTATTTGGTCACCAAGTCGTGTCTGAGTCATTGAGACCCTGTGGACTGTAGCCTGTCAGGCTCCTCTGTCTCTGGGATTTTCCAGGCAATAATACTAAAGTGGGTTGCCATTTCCTTCTCCAGGGGATCTTCCCAACCCAGGGATTGAACCTGGGTTGATTGCTGCTTGGCAGGTGGGTTCTCTACCACTGAGCCTATAAGACAAGGGCCGTGCAATGGGGATTAGGCTTGGGCTTGGCTGTCCCCTGCTCACACTCAGCTTTGTGCTTTCCTTCCTAGGCTGTGGTACCAGGGTTGGAGGACTCAGGAGACCTAAATTCAAAGCCATCTCACTCACGAAATAACCACAGGACCTTTCACAAATCACTTCTCCTTTCCCAGTCTCTCATCTGAAGAAGTTGTTCTTACGGATGTCCAAGTTCATGGCCACTCTTGCATACTATGGCTGTGATGCCTAGCTAGTTATGCAAATAGAAGCTTCATAGATTATTACCAACTTTCCTACCAGGAAAAGATTACTGAAGAGTTAGAGCTTCAACCACAGCCAACTAGAGCCATCCTCATCAGGCCCTCAGTTCATCTGGCTCAGGATGCTTTCTCGAGTGGTGGCTCTGAGCGGAGCTGGTGGGACACTGCTCTGCTTGCTTGGACTGATACGTCTGCCATGTCCATCTCTCCCTCTGAATCTGAGCTCCCGGGGCAGGGATGAGATCTGTTTTTTGGCGTCATCTCCAGCAGTTTACACAGTTCTAGCACATAGTAGGTGATCAGTAAAGACGTGTTGGATTGAAAGTTTTATGGCAATATTTGATATTTGTTTGGAGGTTTAGAGGAGACCCTCAGGTAAGAAAGCCTACGTAAAAAAAAAATGTATGTGGTGGTTTAGTTGCTAAGTTGTGTCTGACTCTCACAACCACATGGACTGTAGCCTCCCAGACTCCTCCATCCATGGTATTCTCCAGGCAAGAATACTGGAGTGGGTGCCATTTCCTCCTCCAGGGGATCTTCCCAACCCAGGGATTGGACCCTGGTCTCCTAAACAGTAGGCAGATCCTTTACTGACTGAGCGACGAGGGAAACTCTCATAGAAAAAATGTAGAGTTAATTTACAATGTTGTGTTAGTTTCAGGTGTACAGCAAAGTTATTCACTTTATATATATATTCTTTTCCATTATAGATTATTATGGGATATTGGCTATGGTTTCCTGTGCTGTACAGTGGGTCCTTGTTGTTTATCTGTTTTTTATAGTTTTGTTTCTGTCAATCTCAAGCTCCTTATTTATCCCTCTTTCCCCCGAGAAAGTCTGTTTTTGACAGGGGAAATTATTTATTGGGCAATGATGAACTTTCATAAACACGTACTTACTCTGCTGGGGCTTGGTTCTGATTCAGTTCTTAAAATACAACACATGATTTCTATTTTACAAATGACTATTTCAAATCAATAGGCCAAGCCAACCACTTTTATTGGTGAATATATTGATTGCATGTGACAGGTACTATGCTATCCTGTACATTTCTGTTTCCATCTAATTCTAACACTGGGCAGTTTATATTATTACTTCCATTTCACAGATGAGGAAGCTGAGCCCTGGCCTAATGTCACCTAGGTAGGAAGAGGCTCAGTCTGACTCCAAGGCTTATACGCTTATGTGGCGTGTTTGACTTGGAGCTTTCTGGAAATCTTGGCCAAAAATTTGATGACTTACAGAGTTTTTGTTGTGAGAATCTATCCTAGAAGGACCTGTCCTTAGGATAAAAAGCTGTATCGATAATAACCAACATCCTCAATGACACTTTCATCATGTAGGGAGGAGTCAGTTTAGATATGGCAGTTTGTGTAAAGGTTCCTTTTTTTTAATTAAAAAAATTTTATTGGAGTATAGTTTATGTATAATATTATATGTTACAGATGTACAATATAGTGATTCACAATTTTTAAAGGTTATACTCCATTTATAGCTATTTTGTACTTGATAAGTTTTTCATTTTAAAGAATAATTTTTATTTTATTTTAAAACTTTTATATTGGAATACAGTTGATTTATAATATTATGTTAGTTTCAGGTGTACAACAAAGTGATTCAGTGATACATATACATATATCCATCCTGTTTCAGTTGTATTTCTTAATCCCTTATCACTATCCTGCCCCTTCCTCCTTCCCTCTCCCACTGGTAATACTAGTTTGTCCTCTGTATCTGTGAGTCTGCTTCTTCTTCATTATCTTCATCAGTTTGTTGAATTTTTTAGATTCTACATATAAATGGTATCACTGATAAAGATATCAAGTCTCCTTATTATGGTCCTCAAATTATATTTTTAAAGGAGGAATACTCAACTCTGGTTTCAGATTTAGAATCACTTTTGTTTTTTTTTAAAAAAAAAAAACCTGGGCAGATCCCAGGCAGAGTTAATGAGACTCGCTCAAGTATTGAAATCTCTTTCAATACTTCTGAACATTGAAATATTTTAAAAAGGCAAATAAAACCCCCGTAGCAAGCAGAGCTGGGTGGGGCGGATTCCCATGTACCTCCACTGATGTTGTTCAGGAGTAGAATTTCTGGTAGTCTAGCTTGTTACAAAGGCTGCAGAGGATGCTTTGGGGTGGCAGAGGATGGCCTGACCCTCACGTCTTCTTTCTCAAACATGATTTATCTCAGATGCACTTTTCATCAACCCCAAACACCAGAGCATGTCAAGTGGTTCTTGCTGGTGGAGCGGCAGGGCAGGTGTCTGCCTGAGGGGTCAAAAGTCCAGTTGGTCACCATCTTTCTTCTCAGTGACCTTTGTGAACTTTGTCCTCCATAGGTGCCCACACAAGTGGTAACTATGATTAGAAGCAGTGTCTTCAGAGAAAAGCGATGATCAGTGACAACCAAGGAACAAAAACAAGTGACCCATTTAATTCATTGCATTTGCGGCATGCTTTACATTTTTCAAATTCTTTCCACATCGTCCATCTTATTTAAGTGTGATGACTTTCTCCTTAACATCCATCAAGGGGATCCTCGTGACAGGACGCTTTGCTACTTTTCCAGCTGATTCTCCTGCCTTTCACCCCAGGCACCTGTGCTCCAGCCATCTGCAGCCATTTGTGGTCTTTCATGCTTCTATGTTATTGTACATCCTGCCTTCTGTCTCTGTTTCTGGAGTTCTCTTTTCAACTCTGTGCACCCGGTAAATCTCTGCCATCCTTCAGGATCCAGGTGGAGGGTTTCCCACTCCATCAATCTTTCCCTGCATCCCCGAATCTTCTGTACCATCCCTCCCAGCTCCCTAGCTGTGATGTACTCAGGTGGTCCTCTCCCTAAACTGCCAGCCTCTCTAGGGTGAGCAGCCCTTCTGGTTCATGGTTTGCCTTGCCGAGCACCATGTATGGAAAACTGTCCATGTTTAATCAATGTTTTCTGAGTTACTGAAGCCCTGTGAAAGGGATTTTGGAAGATCAGGGCAAGAGCAAGCAATGTGCTGTTTCTCCCACTCTTCACTCTATCCACTCCCTGCAAGACACAATGTCCTGGTGAAGAGACTCTGGGAAAATGGAACAATGTGGGCTCTTGGAAAGGAACAAGGTGCCTGAGGGAGTGGAGGGAGACTTGCTTTCTCCTGGGTGCCCTTATTACGTTTTGAACTTTACTCCATATTACGTGTTTGACCCACTCAAAAGATAAAGTAAAACACAGTTGCTCTCGTCTCCTGACGACAGTGTTTGGTGTGAGTGTTGGGCTGTGGAGTCAGACCCCTGTTCAATTCCTGACACTTTCTAGCTGCGTAAACCTGAGCAAATTTCTGAGCCCATCTAAGCCTCTGTTTCTCTGTTGTAATATAAACATAATGATAACAATGCTTGAAATAAAATTAGAAATAGAAAAAGCAGTCCTTGGGAGTGGGAACTGGCCGTGAACAGAAACAATGCCACGGGACACCAGGATCAGACAAGCCCACTCTGTGACCACGATGGAGCAGGATACAAACAAGATCACTCATAACCATGTGTAAATGTAGACAAAAGAACAACGTGGTCCAAATAATAAAAATGATAAAATGTCCCCTAAGCAGGCTATTCTATGTGATTGCAGCTTGTTTAACAATTATATCTATTTGGCTTCAATTTGTGCTTTCCTCTTTATGGATGAGAATTATCAAGTTAGTCTTTGATAGAATTACTCCTCCCTCCTGAAAGATTCAAGTCCAGGGCTAAGTCTCCCCTTCTGGGACCCTCTCCTAAATCTCCTAACAGGAGCCCAGATCCTTTTACACCTCCTTTCTACCACCCTCTTCAGGAGATGCCTACTGCTCCAGTGGGGTGCGACCTCCCTGTTGCCATGAGGCTATGAACTCAACTTTGTTCAATTACAAGTGTGTTTCTGGCAGTTTGGCTGCTGTAAGGTATCAGTAGATTTTCATCATCATCATCATTAATAATGACCAACACTTTTTATCTTCTCCCTCTCCTTTTTAGATTTACCTGGCATCAGATAACAGCAAAGACAAGATTTGACTTATGACTTCTTGAGTCTTATCCCCATCATCTTTCAGCTGCTTTGTGGAAAATAATACTTTTGCACAATAGAAAAAAAAAATTATTTCCTGCAGAATCCCAGCTGCCATTGTTAATGTCAGATTTTGCTAAAAACATCCTGTGCAAACTAGAAGTATATTCTGAAAATATCATGGTGCTTTGTTGGTCTCTGCAGCAGAAAAAAAGCCCATGCAAGCTCAAAGACTCAGAGCAAATCGATACAGATGCTTAAAGGATTATTTCCAGGGCTTGGAAGCCTCTGAGAAAGATACTTGTTCCACCCATTAAGAATGGCAGGGGTGACCTTCAGGGGATGAAGGTCATCTCAGTGTAGAGATTACCCATACCAGGAAACGCTTCCTGGAGGCAGAGAAAGGGATTCACTGTCAAGTCATTCTTTTCTAGGTTGCTTCAGCAACTTAGTACTTGGCTACTTTTGCTTGCTCCCATTTTGGGCTTGAAAATGAGAGAGCAATTATTGTTTGGGTTCAGAAATAATGAGGAGTTTCTATCTGGGGAAAATACTAATATTCTAAAGTGGCATTGAAAACAGGGGATGTAAAATATACATGATTTATGATTGAAGCTAAGAATTATAGGGAGATAATAGACTGGAAGGAAAGTACCAAGATAGAATACTGATTGCCACTGTGTGGGGAAATGGTGGGCGATCGTCTTTTTCTGTATTTTCCAAATGTCTTATATAGATTGTGTGTTACCTTTATAATGGAAAAGGTGAACAACGAAACAATACAAAGATTCAGCAAAATTTCATCTCATGGTCAGGGGCAGTGGTGTCACAGACAGGCTAGACTCCTAGCGGTAGGAGATCAGAAACTTCCCAAGGACCCCTGTTCTTTCTGAAAGAAGGCACCAAGCTGCTGGATGTTTGCAAGTTTTATACAAACATCATATTAAGCATCACAAAGGCACCATTTCAATGGGGAATGGGCTAGAGGCCAAGTGGGGTGTAACTCTCCTCTGATGTCTGGGCTGTGGCCCAGGGCTTTGCTTCCCAGTCCTGCTGAGTATACTATTGCTAGCCTCTATAGGCTTCCCTGGTGGCTCAGAGGATAAAGTGTCTGCCTGCAATGCATGAGGCCCAGGTTCGATCCCTGGGTTGGGAAGATCCCCTGGAGAAGGAAATGGCAGCCCACTCCAGTATTCTTACCTGGAGAATTCCATGGACAGAGGAGCCTGGTAGGCTACAGTCCACAGGGTCACAAAGAGTCAGACACGACTGAGCGACTTCACACTTCACACAGCCTCTATAAGCCTCTGTTTAGGGAGATTTAGGAAGTTTGATTCAGTTCAGCTGCAGTATCTAAAGCTTGGAGAAATGAGAGATCAGACTGGATGGAGAGAATTCAGAGCATAGAGAGCTATGGGGGCCACACAGGGGAGCCTGGTCTTGGGTACCTAGATCTGTGCTATTTAAACTGGCTGCCTCCTCCTTCTGGTGTGACATCATGTCACTTACAGTATCAACATGATGCATCTTCCTGGACATTCAGTTTGATTTGGGTTTTTGGAGTGGTGTAGGGGTGTGTAGAGAAAGTCAAGTAATTTAAATGCTGAGTGTTTTATATTGTTATTTTTACATTAAACAGACATACATTTGGTACTGAAATGTGAAATCTGCATGAATTATTAAGAGCAAAGAAATGTTGTGCCTGCTGCAGACCACCTCCTACCACATCTTTAAACCCTCAGGGACTCACTCTTGGACAATTTAACTTTTTTTTTTTCTCACCAGAAACTGAATTTATAAAGCAAAGACTAGAAAACTGTCCAGGACAATGAACTGGGGATCAGTCACCCAATAATTTTTAATAAGATATGTTTTTAAAAATCAATTAATGTGCATTTAAATTCTGAAAGAACTACATTAGAACCAGAAAATGGTCTTTTTATCATTTTAAAGGGATGTGAAATGAATACCCTCCATGGGCTATGCAGGTGGAGGAATGACACATTTGTTACATCATCAAGCTTCACTTCAGGTAGATTACTCCCCTCAGTCTGAGGGATTTATGCCTTTCTTTCTCCCTCTCCTTCTCTCTCTTTCTCTCTTCCTTCCTCTCTCCCTCCCTTGCTTTCTTCCTCCCCTCCTTCTCTCTCTCCCCCTCTCCTTCCTTCCTTTCTTTCATTCCACAAAGACTTATTGAGTTCCTAATGAATGGACTTCTCTATCTCAGAGAACAATTTCCTGCACGCCTAGGGCTTAGAGCTTCCAGGCCCTGTGGAGGTAAAACCCTGCAACAGAAGCAGTCGTAACAGTTACTGAAAAGTGTACCTTGAACTCTATGCCAATGAACTTGGATTCTTGTCCTGCTCAGTTAGTCTCACTGATTGGCCTTGGGCAAAACTTGAGTGAATATGCAAATATCTATTTCCTCTGCTATAAAATATTGGCACTGCCTGTTTATCTCTGCTGATTTCTCAGCATGGCCATTGTATTTGTGAATACAAATTCAAAGGCTTCATCATCTGTGCCATGTTCTACTAGGTTAAGCTGATCATCTAAATAATAAAAGAAGAATCCCAAAGTGTTATTGTTATAATCATTATACTATTCTAATGAAGTTCCTCTCAGCCATCAAGCACATCAAATCAAGGTTAAGAGGTGCTTTTGAGACAGCAGACGGAAGCAAAAACTGGTATAAAGTGAAACGAAGGGAGGACAGGCAGTGCACTCAGCCTACACACAGCAGGTTGGGGGCCACAAAGCCAAGCAGGCCTGCAGCCCCTCAGTGCTGTGTGCTCCTGGCACAGCTTTGCGAAGATGCAGAGAGGTCCAAGAGCTGGGCCTGATTTCAGTGTCACCTGGTGATTTGGACACAGAATCATCTCATGTTCCAAAGAAGCATCACTGCAAGGAGAGGGGGTGCTCTTCAGCATGACATGGTTCCTCACCATCCATCCTTCCTCCACAGAGCAGGGGCTTTGGTCCATCCCAAATGGGAGGAGTTGGGCTGCTTCTCCTTGGGGACAACACGCTGGGTTAATGCACTGCTGGCCCTTCTTCCACTCTGCTTTCACACAGAAGGGAAAATCTTAGGGGCCTGGCTGTGTGCCAGGTCTTTGCTCTGTGCCCTGGACCCTTGCTGCTGCTAAGTTGCTTCAGTCGTGTCCGACCCTGTGCAACCCCATAGATGGCAGCCCACCAGGATCTCCCATCCCTGGGGTTCTCCAGGCAAGAACACTGGAGTGGGTTGCCATTTCCTTCTCCAATGCATGAAAGTGAAAAGTGAAAGTGAAGTCACTCAGTCGTGTCTGACTCTTAAGCGACCCCATGGACTGCAGCCTACCAGGCTCCTCCATCCATGGGATTTTCCAGGCAAGAGTACTGGAGTGGGGTGCCATTGCCTTCTCCACCCTTACTAGCTCACTTAATCCTCACAAAAAAAATCCTCCTTTGCAATTTTTACAAAGAAAAATTTGAGCATCATGAGGCAAAGTAACATCCAGTCCTGTGTAGCTCATGAGTGGGAGTAAATGCAGAGCCTGCCCTTCTAACTGCAGCACATAGCACTGTGGTGCCTCTCAATGTGTTTTTAGTTTAACATATATATTTTTGAGAAATGTGTCTTTTTCTTGCATGTTTATGACGTGTTTTTGTTTTTAAATAAATTAATTAATTTTGTGCCGGGCTCCACTACCAATGGCAGGGACCAATAGTTAATCAAACATTCTGTCTATTACCTCCTTATCTATCACTTATTCAGGGAATATTAAGAGAACAGACTCATGTCATACAGTGGAAAACCACAGGCTTTGGAATCAGAGACACCTGGATTTACAACCCAATTTCCAGAAGTGACCTAGAATAAGCCAGTCTTCTTGAACCAGAGTTTTCCAGTATGTGAAATGGGGATTATAATACCTGTTTTTACTGCAGGAATTAGAAATAATTCTTTCAACATATCTAGCACAGAGTGAATGCTGATAAATATGAATTCTTCCTTGAGGAATAACAAGTCTATAATTTATTCTTTGCTCTCACGACTCATTTGATACAACTTGCTATGTGCCCCATCTACTGAAGCATAGTGATGGGGCTGAATCATGTGATATGTGAACTGATATTACAGAAGTCTGTGTAGCTCCTACATCAGAGGATGTGGAATGGCATCATGGGAACATCCTTGAGCTTTAAGACCCCAAGGAGAATGTCTTCCATTGGGGTCATGTCAACCAGGCAAGGCCATGATGCAGTAACAAAAAGCTCTGAGTCTCAATGCCAAGCTTAATGCAATCAACTTAAAAATCTTATTTTATTGAAGTATATAGTTCATTTACAATGTTGTGTTAATTTCTGCTCTACAACAAAGTGATTCATCCTTATATATTTATTCTTTTTCACATTCTTTTCCTTTATGCTTTATTATAGAATATTGAGTATAGTTCCCTGTGCTATACAGTAGAATTTTGTTGTTTATCCATTTGAGATATAATAATTTACATCTGCTAATCCCAAATTCCAAATCCATCCCTCCCTGACCCTGTCCCCTTGGCAACCAAAGTCTGTTCTCTATATCTGTGAGTCTATTCCCATTTCACAGATAGGGTTTTTGGTGTCATATTGTAGATTCTACATATAATTGGTATTGTATGATGTTTGTCTTTCTCTTTCAGGCTTACTTTACTCAGTATGATAAACTCTGGGTCCATCCATGTTGCTGCAAATGTCATTATTTCATTCTTTTTTTTGTTGAGTATTATTCCATTGTATATATATATGTACCAAATCTTTTTTATCCATTCATCTGCTGATGGACATTGAGGTTGCTTCTCCATATCTTCGGTGTTGTGAATAGCGCTGCTATGAACATAGGTGTACACCCATGAGTGGGACTGCTGGATCAAATAGCAGCTCTATTTTTAATTTTTAAAGGAACCTCCATACTGTTCTCCATAGTGGCTGCACCAACTTACATTCCTACCACAGTGTAGAAAGTTTCCTTTTTCTCCACACCCTCCCCCAAACTTGTTATTTGCAGACTTTTTAATGATGGCCATTTTGAGTAGAGTGAGGTGGTACCTCACTGTAGTTGTGAATATCATCAGCTTTTCTTTATGTCTCATTCCACACATGCAATGTCATAGATCCCTGCTGTCTGATACTGGTCAGGCGGATGAAGGCACCACCATCATACAGTTGTACCATCTGAGATGCACATGGTCCTGATAGCTGGTGTAGGAAAGACACTGCTGGGGGGTGTGCACTAGGGGTTAAACGATGCTCATCACCCTGGCTCACAGCCTGCGGGTCTGTCCAGATCCTGCCTAACTGCGCAGGGCAGGGAAATCCACCCTCATGTTTGGACAGAGGGGATAAATGGATGTGAACAATCACTCCAAGACTTTCGACAGGAAGAATCTTGTCTCTGTGAAATCAGTCATTTCTCTGCAACTTAGATTTCAATCTGAAAAGAACACCTTCCTGTGAAAAGACATTTAAACAGACATAGAGAATAGACTTACAGATATGGGGAGAGAGGAAGAGAGGATGAGATAATTGGAAAGAGTAACATAGAAACTTACATTACCATATGTAAAATAGATAGCCAATGGGAATTTGCTGTATGGCTCAGGAAACTCAAACAGGGCCTTTGTATCAACCTAGAGGGGTGGGGTGGGGAGGGAGATAGAAGGGAGGTTCAAAAGAGTGTACCTATGGCTGACTCTTGTTGAGGTTTGACAGAAAACAGCAAAATTCTGTAAAGCAATTATCGTTCAATAAAGAATAAATTAATTAAAAAAAAATTTTTTTTTTACTGGAGACATGCAGGACACCCCAGTAGGTGTAGGACAGAGTGCTTGACTCAAACTAGAGAAAGAAGTCCTGATTGGTGATGTCTCTGGATTCAGATGTTAAGAGAGGATCCAGCCAAGGGAGACGTCAGCCTGCCCTCTCACACAGTCCAGCTTTAACCAGGCTTCTCCAATACAAGGATGTTGGTTTGTACAAAAAATGGAGGTTAGGGTTTTAGAAGTTGAACAAAGAAGAGCTGGGTTGTGCCATGGTTCACCCCCAGTGGTCGGATGGATTTGACATCTGACAGGATTTTGGAGAATGAGCATCATTAAAATCAGCTTCAAAAGCAAAGAATGACTAAATATTCTGCATTTTCTCTGATGGTTCACCATAGCTATCATTATACTACCATACCACTGTATCATTCTTGGGGATTTTTTGAAGTTTTTATTTTTTTAAATAGAAGTGTAGTTAATTTCAGCTTCCTGGCTGTTTCTAGTGGTAAAGAACTTGCCTGTCAATGCAGGAAACATAAGAGACATGAATTTGATCCCTGGGTCAGGAAGATCCTCTGGAGGAGAGCATGACAACCCACCCCAGTATTCTTGCCTAGAGAATCCCATGGACAGAGGAGCTTGGTGGGCTACAGTCCATAGGGTTGAAAAGAGTTGGATATGACTGAAGTAACTTAGTATGCATGTACATAGTTAATTTACAATGTTAGTTTCAAGTGTACGGCAAAATGATTCAGTTATACATACTTATAATCTTTTCCATTAATGGTTATTATAAGACATTGAGTATAGTTCCATGTGCTATACAGTAGGACCTTGTTGATTATCTGTTTTATATATAGCACTGTGTCTATGTTAATCTCTATTAGCTTATCTGCCCCCCTTTCCCCCTTGGCAACCATAAATTTGTTCTCTATGTCTGTGATTCTGTTTCTGTTTTATAAATAAGTTCTTTGTAGTATTTTTTAGATTCTACATATAAGTGATATATTTGTCTTTGTCTGACTTACATCACTTAGTGTGATAATCTCCAGGTCCATCCATGTTGGTATAAATGGCATTATTTCAGTCTCTTTTATGGCTGACTAGTATTCCATTGTATATATGTACATCTTCTTTATCCATTTATCAGTCAGTGGATATTAGGTTGCTTCCATGTCATGGCTACTGTGAATAGTGCTGCCATGAACACTGGGGTGCATGCGTCTTTTCTAATTAGGGTTTCCTCCAGATATGTTACCAGGGCATTCATAATAACTTAAAACCTTTTGTTTTGAGCTATTCCTCCCCTAGATACCTGATGCTCTGATGGAAGAAGATGCACGTGGGACTCTGAGCTCTCAATCATTAGCTTCTTGGATTTGGGCTCACTCTCTTTTAGCCTCAGTTTCTTCATCAGTAATATGGGGACAATGATAAACTGGATGTGTGACTATCATGAGCATCAGATGAAATGAGACGTGAAATGAGGTATATTCACAGTCATGGTTGATAAAAAGTCAGTCACAAAAATGTTATTTTGTATGCCCTATGTTTATTTACCCCCTGACTTGCTGGGGCTTAAATTTAAATTCCTGTATACTCTGGACAACTTGTTCTGGGATGCTGAGATTTTGATCACAAAAGATACTCTTTCAACCTGTATCTCCCTTCACCCTGGCTTCTTTCTGCACCAGGGAGACCCAATACCCTAGGTTGGTTCTCATCCAATAACTCCCCTATGGTCTCAGAAAAAAACCTAATAACTTTTTCCTGTCACTATTATCAGGACCACTCAAGACAGCTGGCTGCCAACTGCATGATTAGCCAGGGCATTGGCGAGCTCTTCTTCCAGGATGGAGAGAATCTGTTGGAAGATGATAGTCATTGACCACAATTATGCCAAAGGAGAAAAATCAGGAAAGGAACAGGAAAGGGGACAGAAAATACATTTTCACCAGGACTTAGATTTATTCTGGAGAAACACAAACTGATTTAGAAAAAGGATACCACTGAAAGGCAGGAGCAAAGCAGTGCTTTGCCGGAGACCAGTTTCTGGGAGGACGAGATAACACAGGTGTTTATCTGAAGCCCTTTATACACATGCACATATGACAACTTTTTCTAGCTAATTAGAAATTTCATTTTACTGATGGCATTCCCAAACTCTTATCAATCTCTGTGGCAGACAAATGCTTGATGGAGGTGAATTTTCTAGTTTGGATGTTGTTTGGGCAATTCATGGGCATCAAAAACAGAAAGTGATTGAGATGGAAAGGACCTTGACAACTCATTTTGTTAGCATCTCAGCTCTGCCCCCAGGATTTCCTTTATGGCATGTATATTCCACATTGCAATGATGATGCCAGTCTTTCCATTCATCCATCTACTCAACAACAAAGTGTTGACTAATAATAAAAATAAATAGGCGAGGTTTTATTAAGTTTTCACCTTTACGCCAGATACCATGCTAAATGTTTCACACTAATTTTCTCATTTCACAATGAGAATTCCCTAAGGGATAGATTATTACTATCCTACTATTTAGATGTGATTTTGGAAGGTTGAGTATCTGACACCTAAGACAGAGCTGTTCAGGCACTTCCCTGGTGGTCTATTAGCTAAGATTCCATGCTCCCAATGCAGGGGGCCTGGATTTGATCTCTGGTCAGGCAACTAGATCCCACATGCCACAACTAAGTTCACAGGCTGCAATTAAAGATACCACATGCTGCAGCTAAGACCCAGCACAGCCAGATAAATAAATACATATTAAAAAAAAACAAAAACAGAGCTGTGATGAAGACATAGCCCTGCCTTCAAGGAGCTTACAGTTGAGTGAGGACACACACCCCAAGTGCATACAGTATAATAAGCATGCATAGCACTGAGACTGTGTTACTGAAGTCCGTGGAGGCCAGCTTAGCTAAGTATGGGGATGTCAAAGAAGGCTTCCTGGAGGAGGTTATATTTGGACTGAGACTTGAGTAGTAAACTGAGAAAAACGTGGAATGGAATAGTCCTACCCCAAGGTCCTCATCAAATGTGATTTTAGCCAGGTTCTTCTGGTTTGTTCTATTATATCAGAAACAGTTTGTGCAGAAAATTGGAGGTTAAGGCTTTTGAGATTAGGAAAAATAGGTTGACACTGAGACTGTCTCTTAGGCCCAGTGCATGGATGAGTAGCCCTAGAGTTTGGCTTCTGAGTGTGGTAGGAGCAAAGACCAGGAGGAGGAAGCAGAATAGCAGTTGGCATAATGAACAGGGTGAGGCCATGTGGTTCAGTATGAGGGGCATGGGATGAAGCCAAGTGAAGAAAGATGAGGCTGGAGGGGTGCAGGGATCAAGGGCCCCAACTTCTTTTCTTTAAAATTTATTTTATACAAGTGTAGTTGATTTGCAATGTTGTGTTAGTTTCAGATAAATACCAAAGTGATCCAATTATATGTATATTTACATTCCTTTTCATATATTTTTCCATTATGGTTTATTAAAGGATATCAAATATAGTTCCCTGTGCTATACAGCAGGACCTTGTGGTTTATCTATCCTGTACATAATAGTTTGCATCTGCTAATCCAAAACTCCCAGTACATGCCTTCCCACTGCCCTCTCCTCCCTCTCCCTTGGCAACCACAAGCCTTTTCTCTATGTCTGTGAGTTCTTTTCTGTTTCATAAATTTATTTCTGTTTCTCTTTCTCTGTCTGACTTACTTCACTACTCTGATAATCTCCAGGTCTATCCATGTTGCTGCAAATGGCATCATTTCATTCTTTTTGGGGGCTGAGTAGTATTCCATTACACACACGTACCATATCTTCTTTATCCATTCGTCTGTTAATGGTCATGCAGGTTGTTTCCATGCCTTGGCTATTATACATAGTGCTGTTATGAACATAGGGGTGCATGTATCTTTTCAAATTAAGAGTTTTGCTTGATCCTCATTTGATGTAGGGTCATCATCTCTGCCAGAGTAGGGCCCCTACACGTGGACACTTGCCCTCAGGGGAGGGGCTGTGTTCAGTCTCACTGTTCCCAGCTCCCGTCCTCATTGATTTTCCAGCTGCTGTGCTTGCTCCCACCAGAGACAAAGTGGAGGTGGAGAAGTGGGCCATGAATGGGAACATCCTTACTGGACTGATGCTGCAGGGAGGTGACTCTGCCCTCTGGCCTGGCAGGTGCTCTTGTGGGTACCTCTGTGGATTCTTTGGGGATTTCCTTATGGGTCCCTCTTTCTTGGGAGATGCTTATCTATCAAGAGGATGCACTGGGAATTCCCTGGTGGTCCAGTGGTTAAGACTTGGTGCTTTCACTGCCGTGGCTAGAGTTTGGTCTTTGGTCTGGGAACTAAAATCCTACAAGCTATGTGGGAAAAAAAAAAGAAAAAAAAAGATGCACTGCTCACTCCTTAGTTTCTGCCTGTGCATCCTTCTGTATCCACAGTGAGGCCCCTCCTGAACCTCTCTTTATGATCAATTTTCAGACAAGCTGGGGTCAACATTTCTATCATGAGTTCATCTCAACCTGCATGCAGGCTTCCCTCTCTTTGATCTGCTCTTTGATTTGCACTTACTTCCTAGATGCAGTCAGCCTTGGCTTTCCCAGACATGCACCTTCTGTGTTCCCATCAGCAGGGAATGCGTGGCAAAGCCTGTCAGGTGCTGGGGTGATTAGGTGGCCCCCCTCCATCCTTTCCTATGTTGGTGGATGACTCTCCCAGTGACCTCCTCTAAAGGAATCTTTCTTCAATAAATAACCTTGTGTGTGTGTGTGTGTGTGTGTGTGCACGTGCGCGTGCACGCTCAGTAGTGTCTAACTCTTTATTACCACAGGGACTGTGGCCCGCCAATCTCCTCTGTCCATGGAATTTTCTAGGTAAGAATGCTAGAGAGGGTTGCCATTTTCTTCTCCAGGGGATCTTCCTGACCCAAGGATCAAATACACATCTCTTGTGTCTCCTGCATTGGCAGAAAGGTTCTTTACCAGTGTCACCTGGGAAGCCCCTAACCTTATATTATAATTGACATATAGTTGATTTACAACGATGCGTTAGTTTCAGGTGTATAGCACAATGATTCAGTTATACATACATACATGTGTGCATGCTAAGTCGCCTCAGTCATGTCTGACTCTGTGCAATGCTATGGACCATAGCCCACCATCTTCCTCTGTCCAAGGGATTCTCCAGGCAAGAATATCAGATTGGGCTGCCATGCTCTCCTCCAGGGGATCTTCACAATCAAGAGATGGAATCGGTGTCTCTTATATCTCCTGCATTGGTAGGCAGGTTCTTTACCACTAGTGCCACCTGGAAGCCCAGACACACACACACACACACACACACACACACACACACATATATGCCTATTCTTTTTCAGATTCTTTTCCCTTATAGGTTATTATGAGACACTGAATATATTTCCCTATGCTACACAGGGAACTAGGTCCTTGAAAGTGAAAGTGAATTTGCTCAGTCGTGTCCAACTCTTTGCGACCCCATGGACTGTAGCCTATCAGGCTCTTCCGTTCATTGGATTTTCCAGGCAGGAGTGCTGGAGTGGATTGCCATTTCCTTCTCCAGGGGATCTTCCCGACCCAGGAATTGAACCCAGGTCTCCCGCATTGCAGGCAGTTGCTTTACTGTCTGAGCCACCAGGGAAGCCCTTAATAACTAGGTCCTTATTGTGTACCTATTTTATTTATAGTAGTGTGTAAATCATAATCTCAAATTCTTGTTTGTCCCGCCCCGCTTTCCCCTTTGGTAACCATAAGTTTGAAAAAATAAATCACTTAATATTTATTCTTGATGCTTTTCTATCTTCATTGACAATTGGTTATTTAGCTAGTTCTCATCACTAAGTTTGAAATGTCACATTGAGGTCTTTAACGCACCTCGATTTTGCAAGTTGATGTTTATTATATGTCAGTGTTGCCTTTGAAAGCTCCAACTGAAGATTCTGTGGCATGATGCTTTCAATCTTGCCCACATGCCTAATGTATTAGAACCTTAGAGCTATACTGTGGATAGGGAAGGTATTTTTGTCTCTATGTTTCAAATTTAGAAATTACTAACATGGTGAGTAAGAAAAAATCCTGTGGGCCTGTGGACTGGACCAAGTCAGGAGGGTCAGGCTTAGTAGCTGCCTCTGGACAGGGCCATAGCCAGTGACCCAGAGAGCAGTGCCTAAGGGGAGCCTGAATGGGACAGAGCCCCAGGGGCATAGACATCACTCAGGCTGGGGCTGAGTGAAATAGAGACAAGAGCTCATCCAGCCTGTGTCTTTGGGTAGCAAGAGGCAGGAGGCAGCATAGAGAGCTGAAATGAACTGTTAGGCTCCTATGATCCGGGGCAAGTCTCTCCGTGTCTCTGGGCCTCAGTTTTTCTTATCTGTTAAATGGGACCATGAATATCTTCCTCACAAGGTTGTCACAAGACTGGATGAAATGGCATCTATTAAATTCCAGCACACTCTTTGCCAGAGGAGAGGTGGTGAACAGTAGACACAGTTCTTGAGGTAAAGTTACGGTTGTCAAGCTGATGGGTGCCTGGCCCTCTATGTGAGTGCAGTCAGAAGAAGGAGAGAATTAGTAAGAACTTCATCTAGAACTGAAAGCAGAAAGCAAAAGTCATTGGTGATCTTCCTTCCTTCTTTCCTTTGTTTCTTTTAACAATCAAAAGATAGTTGATGCACAATGTTAGCTTCAGGTTTATAGCAAAGTGATTCAGTTATACATTTTATATATATATATTTTCATATTTTTTTCATTATAGGTTATTACAAGATATTGACTATAGTTCCCTGTCCTATAATGCAGGTCCTTGTTGGTTATCTATTTTATATACAATGGTGTATATTTGTTAATCCATACTCAATTTATTTGATGATTTTTCTAATTTCCTTACTCCTAGTACTTAGGCTCCTGGTCCTGGTTTGTTTTGGAAACAGCAAGGGAGCCGGGAGCTGGGGAGACTTCTGAGCCAGTCACAGTGATGGGCAACCCCAGAGAGCAGAGAGTAGGGCAGTGACTGACCAAGGGAGGAAGCAGGCTGCGTTTCTGGGCCCCAGTGAAGAGAAGACAGAGGTGCTCAGCCTGTGGCCTTGGGAAGAGGGAACCGCGGCAGGCTGAGGAGTCAGCAGGCCCATGAGCAAGATGGCACTGCCCAGGCCTCTGCGGAGCTGTGGGGTGTGGAAGATGAGCTTCTGGCCCCGGGAACACGCAGCAAAGACACCAAGGCCAGGCCAAACACCAGGACACCCGTTTTCTTTGCTTGAGTTGAATCTCAATGCAGTGACATTGTATAGGCTGAGGCAGAAGAACTGGTAGAAACAGAAAATCCTTCTGTGTTATAGGTTCTGAGGTGTGTTGTCCTCAGGCCTTGTAATGCTGCTTTGTTTGCAGTTATGTGTGCTTTAGAAAAGAATAGAGCAAAACCACGGAGACCGTAAAATGATCAGTGGTTGCTGTTTTTTATTTTTCATGTTATTTTTTAAGGGAGGGATTGAGGGGGATGACTAGGTGAAACACAGAGGATTTTTAGGACAGTGAAAAAGTCTATGTGTTACTATAACAATAGATACATGTCACTGTGTTTTTGTCTAAACCTATGAAACAACAGACTGGTTCCAAATAGGAAAAGGAGTATGTCAAGGCTGTATATTGTCACCCTGCTTATTTAAGAAGCACAAGCTGGAATCAAGATTGCTGGGAGAAATATCAATAACCTCAGATATACAGGTGATACCACGCTTATGGAAAAAAGTGAAGAGGAACTAAAAAGCCTCTTGATGAAAGAGAAAGAGGAGAGTGAAAAAGTTGGCTAAAAGCTCAACATTCAGAAAACGAAGATCATGGCATCTGGTCCCATCATTTCATGGGAAATAGATGGGGAAACTGTCAGACTTTAGTTTTTTGAGCTCCAAAATCACTGCAGATGGTGACTGCAGCCATGAAATTAAAAGACGCTTACTCCTTGGAAGAAAAGTTATGACCAACCTAGATAGCATATTGTAAAGCAGAGACATTACTTTGCCAATAAAGGTCCGTCTAGTCAGGGCTATGGTTTTTCCTGTGGTCATGTATGGATGTGAGAGTTGGACTGTGAAGAAAGCTGAGCACTGAAGAATTGATGCTTTTGAACTGTGGTGTTGGAGATGACTCTTGAGAGTCCCTTGAACTGCGAGGAGATCCAAGCAGTCCATCCTAAAGGAGATCAGTCCTGGGTGTTCTTTGGCAGGACTGATGCTAAAGCTGGAACTCCAGTACTTTGGCCACCTCATGGGAAGAGTTGACTCATTGGAAAAGACTCTGATGCTGGGAGGGATTGAGGGCAGGAGAAGGGGACGACGGAGGATGAGATGGCTGGATGGCATCACCGACTTGATGGACGTGAGTTTGGGTGAACTCTGGGAGTTGGCGATGGACAGGGAGGCCTGGCATGCTGGGGTCCATGGGGTCCAAAGGGGGTCTCAAGAGTCGGACATGACTGAGTGACTGAACTGAACTAATAGAATGTATAACACAAAGAGTGAACCCTAATGTAAACTCTGGACTTTTGGTGATTATAGTGTGTCAGCACAGGTTCACCCAGTGGTGAACCCAGTGGTTGACCCATCTGGTGGGGGCTGTTGATAAGAGGGGAGGCTGTGCATGTGTCTGGGGAAGAGTATATAGGAAGTCTCTGTCCCTGCAGTTCAATGTGTGTGTGTGAGCTAAGTCGCTTCAGTCATGTTGGACTCTTTGCGACCCTATGGATTGTAGCCCTCTAGGCTTCTCTGTCAATGGGATTCTTTAGGCAAGAATACTGCAGTGGGTTGCCATGCCCTCCTCCAGGGGATCTTCCCAACCCAGGGATCAAACCCGCATCTCGTGCAGCTCCTGCATTGCAGGCAGATTCCTTACTACTGAGCCACCAGGGAATAGTGCTATGAATTTAAGCTGGTTTGGAAAGTAAAGTCTTCATAAAACATAGAATCTATTGTGTGTTTAACCACACTATCATTCCTGTCTATCCTGGTTTGGGTAATGATTTTGCAAAGTGCCAAGTATCTTTTTGTTTCCAGTCTTAGAGTCTCAGTGCTGTTGGGTTTATCATAACTGACTGGGTTTGAATTTTTTCCAACAGTGTTTGCTGGTGTGCATGTGTGTGTACATGTATGCACTTAGTATGAGATAGTAGGCAGATGGGTAGATGGGAAAAGCATCAGATGTGACAATCCCATATTCCACTTGTCTTTTCAATAGTGTGTCCCATGTTTGTATGAGTGGAGTCCATTCTGCTCCCTATAGGGTGAAATTTACTTCTTTGTGTGCTGGGGTGTGTATGGGCCTTCTCTTAGGGAAGCTTTTACCCTGAATATTGTGTCAAGGCTTTGTTTTAGTAGCTTCTATGTCTGCCAAAGTGAATTGATTGATTAATGTTCTCTGTAATTGGGCTCTCAAACCTGAGCATGTGTCTGAAACACCTGTAGAGTTTCAAACACAGATCACTGAGCCCTAGGCCCATAGGGTCTAATTCAGCATGCCTGGGAGGCACCTGACTAATTTCCCAGGCAATGCTGGTGCTGCCAGTTCGAGGACCCAGTCTGAGAAACACTGGGCCTGTGAACAATTCTAATACAATTCGATGTCATTTCTTCAAACACCTACACTCGAAACTAATTGTCCACTCCTAGGGCTCGAAGGGCTTCTTTGGTGGCTCAGACAGTAAAGAATCTGCTGCAACCACCTGAGTAACTAACCCTTTCACTTCCACTTTTCACTTTAGGCTTTAAAGCATTACATGTGTGTGCTAAGTCACTTCAGCATGTCTGTCTCTTCGTGACCCTATGGACCGTAGCCTGCCAGACTCCTCTGTCCATGGGATTCTCCAGGCAAGAATACCAGAATGGGTTGCCATGCCCTCCTCCAGAGGATGTTCCTGACCCAGGGATCAAACCCGGGTCTTTTAGTCTCCTGCACTGGCAGGTAGACTCTTTATCACTAGTGTCACCCAAAGAATTACATAGTCAAAAGGAAAGTTACGTGTAGCTTTATTAACCTGAGCAAGTTCCAGAAACCCTAAAGCAAGCTCAAGGCAGCCCTAGGTAGGGAAACAGAGTATAGGCTTCAGCTGAAAGTGTGGTTTCCACACCTGAACCCAAATGCTTGCCTTCAGTAACTAACTGAGGGTCAGAGCTGGGACTTGAATTCAGGCCGAGTTTGGCTCATTGGATAGAGATTGCTGTTGCCATAGAACAGATGATGAAATGGAGTTTCAGAGAAGTTAAGTGACTTGCTTAGAGTTGCACAGTTGGTAAGTGAGGGAGTCAGAATTTAAACCCAGCCCCGTGGGCCGTAGAGCTGCAGCTGCTTCCACTCCAGGTTCTGCCCTTTAGGACAGCTACAACGGATGAAGTCTACACATGGGTACTTGTGACAATTTCATTCTTGGGATAAGTGTAGCACTTTTTCCAGTTCTCTCCTTGAGGGGCATGGCCCTTGCTTTGATGCATAATTTCCTGTTGAGTGTCAGAAAGCCTTTCATGTGATTTTTGGTTTCATCTTACACATGAACTCAAACTTCCATTATGGATGAAGACAAAAAGTGAATGTTTGATTTGGTTAAAAATTGCCAAGACAGCTAGAGGTGGGTCTGGACTTAAACTCAGCATCCTCAACCCAGAGCCAGGCACTCATTGTCCAACCATCTTTGGGATGTGGTCAGGGCATCTATTCTCCTTTCCACATTCTCAAATTGGGGGTGGAGGAGGGGAAATCATATGGACACAATGGTAATATTTTCATGCTGTTTCTGCTAAAAGTCAAACCTGTGCTGCTACCGTGGCTGTTTCTGGCATCTCTGTTGAGTTATTTATCCTATGTCCATATCCCGCACACCACTTACACACGCAGAGATGCAATCTATGCATTTGAAGGATGGTTATGATCAAGGCTGCTCTATTACTTTACAAAAAGCTTCAGGAAATATGGTGTTTTTCTCAAAATGCCAATATAAAAGTTGATATAAAGATTGGTGATGTGTAAGCTTTGACATTACATAAAAATATATAGGCATTGTAAAAGTTAACAACCGTTTTATTTATAATTATATTGCAGATTGGGATTTTTATATCCACATTGTCAACAGTAACCTTTCCACCTTCCTTTCCATCTTGGCCACAAATGTTTATGCTAGGTTATCATGTCTGTGTTTCCTTCTGTCACATCAGGGCTCACAGTGTCTTTCCTGAGTCTCAGTCATATGAGTGTCACCCATCTGTCCCCCCAGGAAAAACAGTTCTTATCCCACTGCATCCATAATTCTCAGGATCTTACTGCAGTCTGCTATTTTGTGACTGCCATGTAAGTACAGACCATACTTTTCTCATTCTCTACATCATCATATTAATAATAACCCTTTTGGATTGTCACATCTGTCTTGCAAGATAGAAAAGTTACATTCAGCTGAAATTTGAGTACCTGCATTAAGAAATGTCCATTATCTGACTCTTACAGGTTTATAAGGATGAAGATTCAAACTCTCCTCTTCGCATATGTATGAGGAAGATAACAGTACATCTTTATCCTTTGCTCAGCGCTGCTTTAAGGGAAAAAATACCTCATCTTAAATATTTGTTCTTCTCTACGAAATATTCCCTATTGAACAAGGAGCTATTACTTTTAGCTGTCAGAAAACCACTTCGGAGGAGCGTTTAAAGTGGGAAGAGAAAAGCGATAGCCATATAACATGTGGAACTATTGACCCTGGAATAATGCTACTTTCTTTTTTCCAGTTTCTTTATAAATTGAAGTATAGTTAATTTACAAGGTTGTGTTAGTTTCAAGAGTACAGCAAAGTGATTCAGTTATACAAACACACATATGTATTTTCAAATTATCAAGGATTTTAAAGTTAGTGGGTAGGAAAAGTAATCTTTTTGTGAGCTTCTGCCATGTGATGTTCCCCTTATTCAGACATCACGTATATTATCATATCACCTTTGTGTAAACCCTGCAAAAGCGTGGTCTCTGTTTATGGACAAAGAAGGAAAGCTCAGAGAAGTTGAACAATTTGTCTAAGTCAACACAGTGCTGGAAAGCAGTACAGTAAAGATGGAAACCCTGAGTAGGTCTGAATCCAGAATCTGAACCAGGATTATCTTTTCTATCTTTTGGGTCTTAGAATCAGTGGCTGGAAATCCAGAGATCCCAGTTAATTCGAAGAAAGTAAGAATGCTGTTTGGCAAAGCTTTGGCTCTGCTGGAGAGTTCAGCAGGACACCTTTGAATTCAAATCGGAATGCAGTTTGTAAGAGGGTTTCCAGCATGGGGCTGAGAGTTGTCACCTCCACTGCTGTTCTCTAGTCTCAGGAGTGTTACAGGGCTGAGGTTTATCTTTGAAAAACAAACGATCAGAGGCACAGCCTCTGAAATGCAAATATTGTTTCAGCAGCCTGCATTCCCCTCATTTCACTGCTGCCTGTGCACTTGTCTTCCTCTTAAAACAGAATATAGAAACTACTTGACCTTGGTGAGACGGTTGCCTATTTGGATGAGATCATGATGAGATGAAATTATCATGGCAGGCACTTGACAGTTGCTTTATTAATTAGATTGCTTTATTTAGCAGACATTCTTCACATCATTCTCCCTTCTGCATGTGCAGAAGAGGCAGCTACTTGTGTGCTGTGAACTGGGGAGTGCTGGGAGAGGGGACCCTCATCCCAGAATAGCTATGGCTTGCTGCCCAGCATCACGAGACAGTATGATATCACATGTCACTAGTCCAGGAAAAGATAACAATTCAAAATTCAAAGTACACGTGGATGGACCTAGAGAGAGTTATATGGAGTGAAGTCAGAAAGAGGAAAGCAAATATTGTGTATTAATTCATATCTGTAGAATCTGAAAAATGGTACAGATGATCTTGTTTGCAAAGCAGAAATAGAGACACAGGCATAGAGAACAAATGTATGGATATCAAGGAGGAAAGGGGCTGTGGGAGAAATTGGGAGATTGGGATTGACACATATACACTATTGATACTGCGTATAAAACAGATAACTGGTGAGACCATACTGTATAGCAGAGGAGACTCCACCTGCTGCTCTGTGGTGACCTGAATGAAAGGAAGTCTGAAAGGGAGAAGATATACGTATTAATATATGTGTGGCTGATTCATTTTTTGAGCAGTAGAATCTAGCACTACAGCAGAATCTATAGTTGTAAAATGACTATACTCCAAGAAAAATTAATTAACCCCCCCCCCCCCCCCCCCCCCCCCC
>SJYT01003713.1:29444-62079 GCA_006410635.1 Cephalophus harveyi | reverse complement strand
TACCCCCCCCCCCCCCCCCACCAAATTCAAAGTACCGTTGCTACCAAGTGCATAGTGAAAGTGAAAATCACTCAGTCATGTCCAACTCTTTTTGACCCCGTGGACTATACAGTGCATGGAATTCTCTAGGCCAGAATACTGGAGTGGGAAACCTTTCTCTTCTCCAGGGGATCTTCCCGACCCAGGGATTGAACCCAAGTCTGCTGCATTGTGGGCAGATTCTTTACCATCTGAGCCACAAGGGAAGCCCAAGAATACTGGAGTGGGTAGTCTATCCCTTCTCTAGGGGATCTTCCTAACCCAGGAATTGAACCAGAGTCTCCTGCATTGCAGGCGGATTCTTTACCAACTGAGCTATCAGGGAAACCCTATCTTAAGTAGGGGACCATCTGTATTATTCTCTGCTCCCATTATTTAACAGCTGCTCTGTTTCTCCTTGTCCTGGTAGAGTCAGTACAGTAACCCTGGTCATTGCCTGCTGCTTGGGAAGGAGGAGGAGCTCAGAGTGGCTAGGTAAGCCATCTCAGTTTAAAGTTCAATGGGACAGTTGTTGAGCCCTTCCAGTAAAGGCACTACTGCTTTGTTAACAGACCTCAAAACCAGCAGACTCCAAACTGATGGAGGTGTGAAGATAAATTCTGAAAGTTGGTTATAGGAATATCAGTAAAGTTGGCTATTCCTGCCTTTGTGCCTTCCTTCTCCATCTTTACACTTGACTGTCAGAGACAGAGTCCTTTGTTAACTGCTGTATTTTATAGGATTGCTTCACAACTATGCACAGTGTTGTCTCTGAGCTGGTGCCACACTGAATTTTTAACAGAGCACCACAATTTTCTAGAAGGTCATCTGTTCCTGCATAGTGAGGAAAATGGTATGAATGATAAATGCCAAGGACACAAGTCTATTGCCTTACTCATGCTGCTGAAATAAATTTTCTTTTTGTGAGAAGCAAAGTTATATAGAAGCAGTAGATTGGTGATAACAAAGGCATTCAGTAGGTTCAGAGATGAGAGCCCAGCTTCTGCCAGAGAAGGCATATCCAAGTCCAGAGTGTTTCTATTCTAGTGAGGGGAAATTGCTGACCCTTCATGAGAAGGGTCCCAGTATAATGTAACTGCCACCAGGGGTTTGGCTGGTTCTCTAGGGAATGATGCCATATTGTGAACATGGTTTCCAGTTCTGATTTGGGCAGGTGAGGCATTTGGCAATTGGAGCAGCCATCAGAGATCAGTATTGTTGAATTGATGCATAACTCAGTCTATGTCCTGGCTCCATGATTTAGGAATGCATTTAGCAAGCCCTGGAATAGCTGGGGAAATAGGCTGCCTCATCTAGAATGGATCAACATCTTTACCCAATGATGGAGACCGACCTCTACAGTAGGTACCCTCTGGTAAAGAGTTGTATGGAAAAAAGCTATCTCCATACTCTGCTCATTCTGACAAATTTACCCTACCTGCTCCTCAGAGTTCCCTACCACCATTTCTATGAATTTAACCTCTTTCCGACCTTCACCCCATAGCCAAATTATTGGTTACTGGTCACAGTCAATGCAGGTCTATTCCTCTGACCATCTCGCCTTCTAGGCATTGTTTGATTCTGCAGATCATACTAGTAGAATTCAACCTTAGAGCTTAACCCTGTTTCTTATGAAAAAGCTGGAGCACTGATTAAGAAAGAGTAGAGATATCACCTCATACTAGTCAGAACGGTCATCATAAAAAAATCTATTAGCAATACACTGTTGGTGGGAATGTAAATTGGTATAGCCACTATGGAAACCAATATGGAGATTCCTTAAAAAAATTAAAACTAGAGCTACCATGTGATCCAACACTTCCACTCCTGGGCATATATCTGGGGAAAACCAAGGTTCAGAAGGATATATGCCCCCCAGTGTTCATTGCAGTACTGTTTACAAGAGCCACGACTTTAGTAGCCTAAATGTCCGCTGACAGATGAATGAATAAAGAAGATGGGGTACATATATATAACGGAATATTGTTGTTGTAGTTTAGTCACTAAGTTGTATCCAAATATTTTTGACACCACGGACTCTAGCCCACCAGGCTCCTCTGTCCATGGAATTCTCCAGGCAAGAATACTGGAGTGGGTACCCATTCCCTTCTCCAGGGAATCTTCCCAACCCAGAAATCAAATCTACATCTCCTGCTTGGCAGGCAGATTCTTTATCGCTGAACCCCTTGGGAAGATCCCCACAATGGAATATTACTCAACCATAAAAAAGAATGAAATCATGCCATTTGCAGCAACATGGATGCATCTGGAGATTATCATTCAAAGATAATCTGTGTGATTATCTTTCACACAGAGAAAGACAAATATCATATGATTTTCCTTATAAGTGGAATCTAAAAAAAAAAAAGATAGAAATGAACTTATTTACAAAAGAAACAGACTTATAGTATTAGAGAACAAGCTTGCGGTTACTAAAAGGGAAGGGTAGGGGGAAGGAATAAATTACGAGTTTGAGATTAACATATACACATTACTATGTTTAAAATAGATAATCAACAAGGATCTACTGTATAGCATGGGAACTCTGCTCAATACTCTGTAATAACTTAAATGGGAAAAGAATATGAAAAAGAATAAATATATGTATAACTGAACTATTTGTTGTACATTTGAACATTGTTAATCAATGATACTCCAATATAAAAGAAAAAGAAAAAATAAAGAAAGAAAAGAAAGAGAAGAAACTGAGGATTGAAATGGGGACATTGCCTGAATTTTGCTGAAGCTGGTATTTCAAGCCTTCATTCTACATTGAGCCTCTCTTCTCTGGTGAGGTCAGTCTTCCCTTGTACATATACTCAATGTCTCTACCTTGATTCATAAAGGAATGTGGATATTCTCAAGTTCCATCCTCACATCCTTGCTTTGCCTCCAGACTCAGGACCCTGGATAGATCTCTGGGTAGATTCTGGGGCGATGAGCATAAGCAATAGCTATTGATGGTCTCAGCTGCTTGCCACTGAAGGCAGGATTCCTTAGAGAGGGTCTAGAAGCCACAGCAGAGCCTCTTGCTTACTGTCTGTCCAAGACCTCACGCCTGCCTACTGCTGTTGCAATGGTAGCTTCTGCTTCTTTCCACCTTCCAAATATTTCAGGAGAGTTTCTCCGTGGATGATCAAAAAAGAAACCACCCTGGCAAAGAGTCTGGGAGATATGATTTCTAGCCTTCTGCCCCTGTGCCACATGAGAGAATGTTGGTTAGTAGAGCTGGTGGTATCTCCCACTTGAAGGATCTGCAAGGCATACACATGAGGAGAAAGTGAGTAGGTAAGAGGAAAGAAGGAGCATTCCTGTAAATGAGCTATTTGGAAGGTTAGAAATGAGATAAAGAAAGAGAAAAATTGGATGGAGAAAAATTCCTGTCATAAGAAATAGTTTCATTATTGTTCTTGATTGAAAAGACAGTTCCCAAGGACAGAAGAATGATATAGTTGGCCCCATAGAAGTAGCTTATATCCTGGTGGAGACCAGTTTCTAAAAATTAATAAATTGCCAAAGATTCCTTGAATGCTGTTAAGGGAAACAATTCTCTGTGGGATTTACTCAAGTTGGTTTTATTTATAGGAAGGCTGAAGTCTTTCTCTCTCTGATGGCTTCTCTCTTAGGCATGAAATGTGTTCTGGGAAAAGCCAGGAAAGCAAGAGAGCCAAGCAATGAGTGGGACACATGTGTTTGTTAAGAGGTTTTGACAAAGCATCCGGGAGGGACATCTGTTATGAACAGTGGGAGCTAAATTGCACTGTTTTGTTTCTCTTGGTACATGCAGAGAAATGAGCCCACACGTCCCCTTTGGTATGATCGTGGAGATATGAGCTCTCTGGAAAAGATGAAGGACTTCATGTTTGAAATATGTGTAGTTTCTTGGCATCCATACCCAGGACGTCTGAGGATGAATAATGCATACATGATTATTCCTGATTAATATTTTAATCCTCAATTTTGCACCAATTGGGAGAGCGTTGGCATGTTAACAGCTTCAACAATAACGGGGAACAAAGATTCTGCTTCAGCCATCAGAAGCAAACTCAACTCTCTAGGCAAAGAGAACTGATGTCCAGGGAGATCCCAATCTACCTTCATGTGCAGAAAAAGTAGAAAAAACACAGTGGACTTGTGTCAAGGTTTTTTTAAGGAAGTAAGATAAAGTCAGTGGGAGCTTTTCACCAAAAAGATGATCGCACAGTGGCAAAGTTAGAGGGAGAGCCTAAATTACAGTGGGAGGGGGATGGTCTCAGGGAGCCACAGTGATGGGCAGGATGATGGCGCTGGGGATGGAAGAGAGTGGAAAGTGAAAGACACAAGGAAGGGTCCTAGAAGGATTAGGGTTAGGGTTAGGGTTAGGGCTGGGGCAATCAGTTTGTATCTACACTGTGGATAGTGGTGGAGTTCTGGGATGGCATTTCCAAGTCATGTGGGTGGAGGCTGAGCTGGCAAATCAAAGCCACAATGCCAGGCTTGGGAGTCCCAGGAGAGCAGGTTGTGTCCAGGAATTGCCCTACTGTGGGGCAGGACACTAATGAAAGTCCCCCCACCTCTTCCCTGTGGCATGTCTTCTTTGTAACTGTCCTTGTAGGACCACTTTCTCTGAGGGCAACCTGTGTGAGTGAGGCTCCAACTTTGTGGGCGTGGGGAGTCCATGGTCTTGGTCGCCCACAAACATGCCTTTGTTCCCATCACCTGAAGCAGTTCTGCTGTTTTCTATTATCTTACTCCTGCTGGAGCCCATCACCCAAGAACTGCATCCTGTTGAAGGGTGTGATTATGTCAGAGAAGGCTGCTTCAGTTACAGGTGACAGAAAATTAACTCAAGCTGGCTTGAGTTCCTTTTTAAAAATGAATTACATTGCCTTGTAGAACTGAAAAGTACAGAGATGGATATAGTTTCAAAAATGTTAGAATATGTTTTTTTGAACATGGGATTCTGGGTGGGTAGGTGAAATGGATGGGGGTGATCAAAAGGTACAAACTTCTGGCTGTAAAATAAAAAAGTCATAAGAATGTCATGTGCAACATGGTGGCTATATTTAATAAATACCTTATGGTATAACTGACAGTTGCAAAAATAAAAAGCCTAAAACAAACGAACAAACAAACAAAAAACTCCATACAACAGAAGACAGAGAATCAAATGATGCCATGAATCATGGGGATGCAAATGCCCAACCTCACTTATCTCTGATCATCTTTGACCTGATGTCATCCTTAGGCAGGTTTTCTCTCTATGACTGTGGGCTTACAATTTCCTGAACTCGAGTCCAGAGGTAAAATAAGTTCCCCTTTTCTAAGGCCTGAGTTTGGGTCTTTCTGATGCATCCCTAGTCTAATTTCTGTGGCTTGGTTGGGGAAGGGGGTTGTGTCTAGTGTTTTGATTGGCCAGACCTAGCTCTTGTATCCACCTCCAGAAACAAGGAGGATTTATTACACTTGAACTACTTAAACTGGAAGGTTTAGAGGCTGGAGGATTTCTTGAAGTAAACTAGGGTTCCCTTCTATAAGAGGGGGGAGATAAAAAGATCCATTGCATATGGGGAGCAGCAGAAGATGACTCATGAAGCATCTAGAATAGCATGAGCAAGTCTAAATTATGAAGGTCATTTGATTGGAATGACTGCCTGAAACATGGTGTTGAGAAGGATGCTGAGGTTGCCTCAGTGTGCAGTAACTGATAAGCAACGTCTATCACAGATGCAGAAGCATGGGCTGGTGTTATAAGTCCCATGGATTAATCAGCTCTGATGGAGAAGATACCTTTATTTGGCCATGCTGATCACTAATGCCTTTAAAATAAGAAAACTTTTTTCCTTCAAGAAACAGGAGATGGGATAAAATTTTTCCTGATGAAGATGAGCAATATAGTCAAGCATCACTTGTTCTGATGAAGGTCCCAGTATATCCTTTCTTATCTTCCTTTTGTGAAAATTAAGGTAAAGCAGCAAGCTTGGCAAGTATTGTTGAGATCTGCATACAGACTGTGGCTGAAAAGCCTGGGAGTGTTTGTTTGAATGCTTCTGCTTTGGGCACAATTACATTGTGAATGAGCCAGTTGTGTGGAAGATGTAAAATGTTTCAGAGTGGATTTCTCATCTTGACAAACTCCTCCACTAACAGCCTGGGAGCACAGATCTCTTTCGCAGTGAAAGGGAGTAGGCATTAACAGTGAGAGGATGGGATGCTAACAGCCCAAGGCCCTCCGCCCTCTGCCCAGTACCATCAGCTTAATCTTCCGTGGCCAGAAGCTGCCCTCCTGCAACTCCAGGCCTCATTATACATGCTTCTTGGGCCCACTGTTCCTTGCTCCACAGCTCCTCCTCACACATCTGACATAACCTAATGAAGACACTTAGTTCCACTTCTCACATCTGTTGCTCAGGCACAAGTCAGTGTCCTCTGATGCCTGAGTGTCTGAGGGGTGCAGCAGCATGTGGCCATCAAGGTTGTGGCTCAGAGAGATAGTTCAGGGCTGCACTCTCTCTGGGACCCATTCAGCAACACCTTTGAATATCTTATCTAGGCATGAAGACACACAAATAAACATCACCACTCCCCATCCTCCAAGACCGTCTAGTCTGTGACCAAAGACAGGTCCCTCAATGTATAAGTCATAGCACAGAATGTTGAGTTCCAAAGAAAGGAGTAGACTGAAGAGGCTGCTTGAAGACACAGTAATGAATGCAGGTTTGTATTACTTCCTGATGTTCATGCCCATTCTATTTTAATAGAAAGAACAAATCTGATGCCATATTAGATCTGTTTCTTTTACTTTAACCTTTGTATTCTATTGCTTCCAGTTAAGAATGTTGCTTATAACCTAAAATATACAGGGTAGCCCATTCTCAAGGCTCTTATCTTTAAGAGCATAACATTTTCCCATTCATAAATAAAAATTTGCAGAACAGGGAGTAACATTTGCCTTGTTGGAGGTTTACATGAACACCATGACCTGGACCTATGTGGACAGCTGGAAGAACAAAGGATTCCTATACCAAGAAGTCTGCAATAACCAACCATGCCCTTCCCTCAATTTACCTTTAAAGAAACCGCTGAAACCCTTTGGGGAGCTCAGGGTTTTGGGAGGTATGAGCCGCTTGTTCTCCTTGGATGGCCCTGCAATAAACCTTTCTCTGCTCCAAACTCCAACATTTGATATCCTTTGGCCTTGCTGTGAGTTGGGCACATGAAGTTGAGTTAGATAGCGCTATGAAATTGACAGGTCCTGTGTTTATTGCCCCCATTTTACAGATGGGGAAACCAAACTTTAGGTTATATAGCCATTCATTCTTCATTTACCTTCTTCTAGTACCTACTATGTATCATCACCTTGCTAAGTACTGGGGATACAGAGATGAGTCGTCCTTCCCACTCTTGATTGAAATGCTCATGGCTATCCCTCAAGAGACACTACTCAGTGAATGGATCTGGGAGACTGAACACTTGTTCCTCTGTATGAGGTTATCTGCCCGCAAATACTTAGGATGGTGCATTTCATGCAGTGCAACCTCAGAGATATGGCATTCCTAAAGTGATCTACTCCCCAAAATAGTACTGATGTTTTGCTGTAAGATGTTTCCCTCAGTTCTCTGAGTTTTTGCCAAGATGGAGAGGCAGCTCCTGGTTATATAAATGCAGGTCCACCCTATAAAGGGGACCATCTCTTGGGAACAATGAAAATGACTCCCTAGAATTTTCTCTGTTCAAATGGTTGTTGACATATCCTGGAAGAATTTTTCAAGAAAGCTCTATAAACACTGGACTTGAGAACTGTGTTTACAAAGCCATCTATTATGTTGACTCAGAAGATCTGGAGGCAGAAATCTGTGGGCTCTTCAGGCACTGCATGAACCCCAGGGGTGCCATCAGTGGGTACTCGACAGGATGGCTCTAAGCTGCACCCCAGGGAACTCAGGAAAGCCATTGTCCCCTGCCACTTCCCCTTACCCTGGAATGAACACAGAAGAGTTGCTTTGACTCTTCTCCCAAATGGAGCAAGGCTATATTCAAATTATTTTTTCTGAAATCACTTAATACCCTTGTTAAACCAGTGACTGGGTTCAGGCACATTTTGACCACTTTCCTGAAAATTTGTTTATAAGGATATTTTTAAGCTGACAATGAAAACATTCTTATTTTGTTCCTTCACATTTAAGCTGTCCTGTCGGAGAAGGCAATGGCACCCCACGGACGGGGTGGAAAATCCCATGGACGGAGGAGCCTGGAAGGCTGCAGTCCATGGGGTCACTGAGTCAGACACGACTGAGCGACTTCACTTTCACTTTTCACTTTCATGCATTGGAGAAGGAAATGGCAACCCACTCCAGTGTTCTTGCCTGGAGAATCCCAGGGACGGGGGAGCCTGGTGAGCTGCCGTCTATGGGGTCACACACAGTTGGACACGACTGAAGCGATTTAGCAGCAGCAGCAGCAGCTAGAGATAGGAGAGAGTGAGGGATCTTGTTAGTACCCTTTTGGATGAATTCTGCCTGTTCTACAGAACAGTATAAAGCCCCCCCTCCGCCCACCTCCCTCCCCCCCACCCCCGTGAGAAGATCATCTGGCTGGACCACGAAAGGCTTTCTGGGATGCCCAAGACCTGTGACCAACAAACAAACAGTCTGGGGAGGGTGGGGTTGTGCAGTCCTGGGCTTGGCTGAAGCAGAAGGACCCTCCATGTTGCTAGCACAGTGTTTTGCCCTTTTCTTGCACTTCTCCTCCCCCTGCAGGCTTGAGGGAGCTTGCGAAGGCAGAAAAATGAAGCATAGGGCCGGGTAGAGCTGGAATGGCATTATACCACCTGTGTTATCCTGTGCCTAATAAATCTACCTCAGGACTCAGGGAAAGCAAAGAACCTTTCCCACAAAGCTAAGTGATCCTTGCTTTCTCCTCTAGAACATGCTATTTGGGCACATTTAGGGCCAGATATGCCAAGCCCACTTAGATTTCTCTAAAAACCTTATTCAGCCTGTCCACTTGACCCCATACTAGCTTGAGAAAAGATGAGGAGGTATTGATTAATTTTATTCTATGGTTTTCAACTAATATACAGTGAATTTAGTTTTAGACTTAAAATTGGTATTTTGTAGACGTCATGCTTGTGACTGAAGGTTCACTGTATTATCACATATTTTTTCTTAGGAAGAAGCTGTTTATTTCCAGAGTCCCCTACTGTGTTGTTAAGTTGCTCAGTGGTATCTGACTGTTTGCAACCCCATGGACTGCAGCACACCAGGCTTCCCTGTCTTTCACTATCTCCCAGAGTTTACTCAAACTCATGTCCATTGAATCGGTAATGCCACCCAACCACCTCATTCTCTGTCATCTCCTTCTCCTCCTGCCTTCAATCTTTCCCAGCATCAGGGTCTTTTCCAATGAGTCGGTTCCTCGAATCAGGTGGCCAAAGTATTGGAGTTTCAGCTTCAGCATCAGTCCTTCCAATGAATATTCAGGACTGATTTCCTTTAGGATTGACGGGTTGGATCTCCTTGCAGTCCAAGGGACTCCCAAGAGTCTTCTCCAGCACCACAGTTCAAAAGCATCAATTCTTCGGTGCCCAGCCTTCTTTATGGTCCAACTCGCACATCCGTACCTGACCACTGGAAAAACCATAGCTTTGACTAGATGGACCTTTGTCAGCAATGTAATGTCTCT
The DNA here is from genome assembly GCA_006410635.1 of Cephalophus harveyi. Classification (NCBI taxonomy): domain Eukaryota; kingdom Metazoa; phylum Chordata; class Mammalia; order Artiodactyla; family Bovidae; genus Cephalophus; species Cephalophus harveyi. Next base: position 52,398 of record SJYT01003713.1, on the reverse strand, counting down.
GCTTTTTAATATGCTGTCTAGGTGGATGAAACCTCCACCAGGTGGGAGAAATGAACTGAATGCTGCCCATAAGTATGCAGACCCCAGACTAGTTGGAAACAGAAGGTTGATGATGGTGACTCCCACTTACCTCACCACCAACGAATCAGAAGAATGTTCATGAGCTGATCACACCCTCTTTGAACCATTAGTATAAAAACTCCTCACTACTCCCTCCAGGTTGGGACATACAGTTTTGAGGGCCTGCTATGTCCTTTGACTGGCAAGCAATAAAGCTCTTCTCTTCTACTTCACTCAAAACTCTGTCTCTGAGATTTAATTTGATTTCGGGGTACAGAGGCCGGATTTGACTTCACTGTTGACTGACCTGCATATCAATAGCTACTTTAGAGTTTCAGGGTCTCATCAGCCTGGGATGACAACAAAAGGAGTTCAGCATGAAATATTCATCCAGGACCATCCACAAAAGCCATGGAAGTGCTGGACCTGTAGCCCAGATGTGTTTCTCCTTTCTCCTGCTGGGTCCTGGTTTCTGTGATGTGCCTTTGAGTCCTTCACTACCTTTTCTGGATCAGTTCAGTAAGAGGTGGCATTGAGAGTCGTTAGAAATGACATGGCCATTCCCTTTGTCTGTAAAGTCAATAGACAGTGTCTGGGCTTTCTCTCCTGTGAGTGAGCTCTTTCTCCCCACTCCCTGATCTGGTCCTGAGAGTCAAGCTTTTTTTTTTTTTTCCTGAGCATCATTAGCTATCACCATAACAGGGAAGAGCAAAATCTGACTCCCTATTGGATCTGTTTCTTTTCCTCTAACCTTTGTCCTCCAATGCTTTTGTTACTATAATCACCAAAAGAATGTTGTCTATAGCTATAAGCATACACAATGGCCTGCCTTGGGGAACCTGCCTCTCTGCCTGAAAGTTAAACTACGGTGGCTTTGTTCAGCTCACTGGGAAACACCCTGCCCCTGCCTACCAGTGAATGGTTGCAGGGAAACAGAAATGAACACATCCCCTCCCCAAAAGCTGACCGAGCCAGGAGATACTTGGCAATATTTATTTCTTTACTTCCTCCCTCCTCCCCATCTGTCCCATAAAAGAAACAGGCATCCAGTCTCTAATAACACGGTACTCTAGAACATTGGTTCACCATCTTCTTGAATGTCCAGCTTTCTGAATAAAGTATTCCTCACCTCTATATCTTGTCTCCTGATTATTGGCCTGTCATGTGGCTAGCAGGCTGATCTTGGGTTCGGTAACATCACCTGGCTGAACTTTTCTGCTTCGGTCCCTTAGGCAAAGAGTTCCGTCCCCTCTGCCTCTGACCTGAACCAAAAGTTGAATGTTTCTGTGCTCAGATAAGCCCCTTTCTGGGGACTGAGCTTGCCTGAATTGATAGAAAAGAGGACAGGAGAGATACCAGAGTTTGTTCCTTCCTGCTGAGGCACCCCGAGTGAGGCATTTAACTTCCCCAGCTCTCCAAGGCCTCCAGCCAAACCCTGAGAATATGAGGAGTGCCCTTCTGTTCTGGAGGATGAGCTGCAGGATCTCCTGAGCTGATAGGACGGCCCTGTGGCAAACTATATGGTCTGTGGTTTTCCCTTCGATAACCACTTGTTTGATATCATTTGTACAGAAGCTCTACTTTTTTGTAAAGTCGTCTTTTTTGTCCTGCTCTTTGTCTTGTGATTCTGCCTTATTATTTCTTCCTCCTGTTTTCAGTGCTGGCTTTCGACAGGTGTCCCTGGACCTCGCCGTCATCCATCAGAGTAATTTCCTCTGAATCCATCCCCCACAGGAGCTCACTGGAGGTTCCCTTTTGGTCCTGATATGATGAGATGATTTAACAGCCACATTCCCACAGCAAATCCACATGGAGGAGATGGAACCTTCCAATTGATTCCTTTTCCTTTCCCCGATGCCATTACACCTTGCCTTTGATATGATCTGATTCAACACATGCCACAAAACTTGAAGAGATCACAATGCCTCTTTCTTTGGAAAGTTAAACAAGCAGTTTCCGATTTTTGATGCTCCTTTTCTTCCAGAAAAATTACCCAGAGAGTAGTTGATTTTCTTCTCTTGGGGCAGCTCTAAAAAGAGAGAGGAGATAAAATTGTTCCATTGAGTGCTGCCTGTGTCCTTGGCTTTATACCAACTGCACAAAGAACAGGGAACCTTGCCTTGCTAACTCTCGGCATAAAAGAAGATGGATCAAATAGTTCCAGAGGAGCTTGGAGAAGTGTCGGCCACGGCCTGCAGTGCTTTCTGCATCCGAGCACTTTGTAAATTGCCCCTTTTGAGTTATTCAAAGGCTCTGGAAATGTCTTCTCTTTCTTCCCATTCATTTTTTTGGGAACAAAAGTTCATCTATACTAATAAAATACTAGTTTTGATAACAATGAAACGGATGTCCATGGGGTTCCCCAGGCAAAAATACTGGAGTGGGCTGCCATTTCCTTCTCTAGGGGGTCTTCCCCACCCAGGGATCAAACCTACATCTCCTCCTTGGCAGGTGGATTCTTTACCACCTGGGAAGCCCCGGGTGCCTGTAAGCATACATAATAGCCTGCCTCAATCCTGCCCCTCTGCCTGAATGTTAAGCTAAAGTACCTTTGCTTGACTCAAGGGTACTTTAGCTTCTGACGCTGCCCAGCTCTAAATCGCTGCCAAGAAGAAATGAACACATCCCCTCCCCAGTGCTGGCTAAGCTAGGAGATATTTTACAAGACTTATGACCATTTACTTTACTTCCTCATCTCCTTCCCCTCTCTGTTCTATAAAAAAAAAAAAAAAAAAAAAATTAGCATCCAGACCCCAATGAGATTGTACTCTAGAACATTACTTCATTATTATATTGGATGCCTGGCTTTCCGAAAAAAGTTGCTGTTTGCCTCAACACATCTCCCAATTATTGACCTCTCATGCGGCAAGCAGATGGAATTTGGATTCAGTAACAAATTCACACCCAAGGCTTTTCCAACTTCAAACTCTGTGCCCTTTCCTGCATGTCAAACCCACTTTGAATTTCACTTTGATTGTCGGTCTTTTTCTTTCATCTCCCTTGTCAGAGTAGATAGTATTTTTTTTTTTCATTACAAGCAATGGGTAAGGGGTTTGAATAGCAAAAACCTCTGAGAGGAACCTGGGAAATTTGAGAACTCCCCTGCCCCTAACACACACAGATGACACTGTTGTTTATTTTATTACAGAGAAGTTGTTTATTTATTTTTTAATTTAATTTTTTTAAACAATCTGTACAAGTGGTTCTAACTTTTTTTAAACAATCTGTACAAATGGTTCTAATTCTCAGCTTGAGCCAAAAAACCATGATCTTTTCTATACTCAGATAAGAGATTGAGGTCATGGTGTGCCTACTGGCTTGCTGTGTGAGTCCAGATGGATCATACCTCTTTTTATTGATCCCTTATAACTAGAGGCTTCCCTGGTGGCTCATGGTAAAGAATCTGCCTGCAATGTCAGAGGCCTGGGTTTGATCCCTAGGTTGGGAAGATCCCCTGGAGAAGAGAATGACTACCCACTCCAGTATTCTTGCCTGGAAAATTCTGTGGGCATAGCTGCAGTCCATGGGGTCACAAAGAGTAGGACACAACTGAGCAATTAACACTTTCACTTTCTTATAACTAGAGGACTCTCTACCTCTCTCTCTCTCTTTTTTTTTCAATTTCCAATAAAAATTTTCATTTTTTAAGGTAAAACTGTAATGAATGACAGAAAGCAGAGAAGTGATTACCTAAGGTTAAGGACAAGCGTTGGATTGTCCACAAAGAAGCAAGAAGGAACTTTTAAAGATAAGAAAATATTTTATATCTTAATTTTCTTTATTGTTGATTTACAAAGTATGGTTGATTTACAATGCTGTGTTAGTTTCTGATAGGCTAGGTGACTCACACATACATCTTCACATTCACATATGCATGTATTCTTTTTCAGAATCTTTTCCATTATAAGTTATTACAAACTATTGAATACTGTTCTTTTTCTGAGTGGGAAATAGGGCTGCCAGTGGTATGGGGAGAGAAGGAATAGGATGGTGTGGAAGGCTCTGTGCATGTTACATGTTTATTCAATCCCTTGAGGTTTGGAATCTAGAATTTGCAAAGTTTGAATTATCAGCATTTCCAGGCAGTGGCACGATTTTCATTCTGAGATGCCTAATGGTTCAGTGGCTAAGACTCCACACTCCCAATGCATGGGGCCCAGGTATCCCAGGTCTGGAAACTAGGCTTCATAGTCCACAACTAAAAGAAGCCACGTGCTGCAACTAAGACCTAGTGCAGCTAAATAAGTAAAAGAATGTGACTGCAGGGCCACACCCACAAGACCAGGAACTGGGTTTTTCCCTTAGCAAGTTGAATGAGAACCTAAAAGGAACCTCTAGCTTTATGATTAGACTTTGACATTTGGATCCAGCCCTTCATGCAAAAGCATGGACCAAACGGGCCTGGTTCCTTGTAGGTATGGGATACATTCTAGTCTTTTTTTTTTACATATAAGGTTTTTAGAGCAAAGTTGAAGCCTGTGGGGAGGGCATCACTTGAGATTTGCAACTTTCCTCACTGAACTCCTTTCCTTTGTCTCTTCAAGGGGCCAAAGTGACCTTCAGGCAAACACTCAATTCTACCTGGACCCAACGAGAGGGGAAGCCATTACTCAAAAAACATAAACACCAGGAGGACAGCAGTACTTTGGTCAAATGGAGATGCCAGCTTTTCTGTCTGGATTCTATCAGGATTTATACTGTGACCATTTCAAGGAGACTTGCAAATGGTTATAAGTGGTGCAAATTATAGAAGTGACTCATGGATACTTAGGTTATTTAATTTGATTGCTGCCCTCAAAAGATGCCTTGCTGACTGAAGTGTAATAGTGACAGGTAAAGAGTGTCTGAGGAGGTTCCTTGACTTTGTCTGCCTGGCTGTTGATATGCATAAAACAACAAGGTATAAAAGAAAGACCGGGGGAAAAACAACAACAACAACAACAACCCTGAGGCCTTTCATACAGCGGTTCCCTGCCTTCGAGTCACAATTGAAATGAAACTTTTCAAATTCCTCTCTCCCAGTTCAGCCTGTTCCCATCAATCAGTGGCTGCGGACGATGGGGCCCTTTACAGGTCAGTCCATTTATCCTTGAGGCTGTCGACAGGACTTTGCCCTGAAAAATTCTCAGACAGATGGGCGACTGTCCTCCTTTTCAGAGCTTTCCTGAGAAATAAATCATCAGCATTCTCAGTAACCCACGTTGGTGCGGAGCGTCTGGTAAGAAAGTCTCAAATTAGCATAGCCTTCAAAGGAAGAGGAGTCAGGAGTCCAGCTCTGTGTTTGGTAACATGAATCATGCATCTGAGAATAAAGGAGGCATGGAAATCAAACACTTAATGTGTCAGAAACAACTGGCTCAACTCATCACCCTGTGACTGGGCCATTATTTCTGACAATACCAGCTAATGTTCCTGTAGCAAAGCACCTCCACTTCTGGGATCTGCCTTTCTATTCTATCAAATGATGGATTATGACTCAAGGTGGAAGTCAGGGATATTATTGATATCTCATTCTAAGATATGGAAAAACATTCCCCCCCTCCCCCGCCCCTTGTGCCAGTCATGATGTACTCTGCATATAAGTTAAATAAGCAGGGTGACAATATACAGTCTTGATGTACTCCTTTTCCTATTTGGAACTAGTCTGTTGTTCCATGTCCAGTTCTGGCCTTCAGTGTAGATCTACTTGCAGTGATTTCCTTGGGTGTGATTTGAGGAGCCCCCTACTGGTTAATATTTTTATAGCTTGTGAAATGGAACAGGACTCTATGGCCCTTCCCCCCATGTCCTCCACCTGCCTTTTGTCTGTAAAAAAACTTCAGTCAAAGAATACGTTTAATCTGAGAAGTGAGAAAATGTAGAAGCAAAAGAAAAGAGTCAAACAGGACGAAATAATGATAGTTCAGTCTTAAGCAAAATCGAGGACCTTTGGTTCCTTCTCAAGGGCTATATAGACAATAGCCCTGAGCCATCTCCTGTGGGCTGTCTTACAGATGCTGAAACCCCCAGCAGGTAGAAGAAGTAAACTACAGAATGGTAAAACTGTAGCCATGATATAAACTGTTCCATCTTACACAATCCTGAGAACTGGCCTCAAGAAAATAGGAACAAACTGGCCTTGAAACTGAAAACTAACCGTACTTAAGGCGATCAAAATGACACTGGTCAGACACTACAGGACCAGGTCTGATAACCATCAAAGCTGTCTATGCTGTTTCTTGTAGTCCCATCCCTCAGTCTGTAAAATTCTTGCCTACTGGTTGTCTTGGAGTTGGGGGAATTGGCCTTTGGACAGGAGTCTGCCCCCACTGCCCCCTGTTGCCAGCATTCAAAGTAAAGCAAACTTTCCTTTCCATCGGTCTTGATTCATTTTGGCTTTTGAGTGGCAAACAGCCAGACCCACACTTTCAGTAACACCTGTACATTTTAAATTGCCCTAACATCCCCCTCCCCAAAATACACATAAGTGCTATTATTATGCTAGCATTTTTTCCCTAAACAAACTGTAAATATTTACCTAAGAGTTTTTAAAATTGCTGCTGTCTGGTGGAGCTTGGCTAAGGGGTCATTAACAACTAATGGCTCCAGGATGTATGGCTTGGTAGAAGGAAGGGCTCCTACCTGTGTGGCTGGCTGCCCACCCTCTGTCTCTGCTGCCCCCCTAGGAGGACTTGGGCAGTTCCCTTGACCCGTGAGAATGTTCTGTCCTGGTGCTTGGGGGGATTCCCTCTCTTAGACCAGACTGTCCCGTAATGATAGACTCACATTACTGGCCCCATATCGTCAGATAGGCTCCTGGGACTTAGGGAAAATTTATCTCCTCTGCTCCAGCACCTATTGACCTCATGAGTTAAGGAGCCCTTGGCTGTAGATAAGAGAAGACAGAGACCATATTGTGGCTATGATAAGGGCATCTGTTACTACATATAACAAGAGGTTCAGGTGGCTGCAGGCTTCCTAAAATTAGGAGCTCAATGATGACATCAAGGAAGCCTTCCCAGTCTGTTAATCTTTTGTGCGCTTTTGCCCTCAGGATGACTCTTTCTTGATCATCTGATGACCACTGTTTTTCAGGTATTGCATTCAGATATTGGGATTTCCAGGGGCAGAGGACACCATCACTTCCAAAATCTCTTTCTTCAAATAGAGAGTACTGTTTTCTCCAGGAACCTCCTCCTCTCATATCTCACTGGCCAGCTGACCCACTGTCTACCTTCCAGCCATGACCAGAAAGGGGAAGGAGAGCTGGATCCACCTTCTCCTGAGGTGCCTAACCTGGACGAATCTTGTTAGAGAGGAGGATGAGGCCATCAAAAGTCATGGATGGACATAGAGACTGTCATGCAGAAAGAAGAAAGTCAGAAAGAGAAAAATAAATATCATATATTAATGTATATATATGGAATCTAGAAAAATGGTACAGATGATCTTATTTTCAAAGCAGAAATAGAGACACAGACATACAGACACCAAGAGGGAAAGCGAGGGGGTGGGAGGAATTGGGAGATTGAGATTGACAGATAGACACTACTGATACTATGTATACAATAGATAACAAATGAGAACCTACAGTATAGCTCAGGGAACTCAGCTCAATAGATGAATTCTCAAATTAGCTTTGTGGTGACCTAAATGGGAATGCAATTCAAAAAAGAGGGTATATACATACAGCCGATTCACTTTGCTGTGCAGCAGAAACTAACACAACATTGTAAAGCAATTATATGCCAATAAAAATTAATCTTAAAAAAAGAGTCTCTACAAAACTCTGCCGTCTTGGCCAGTGATTTTCTCTTTTCAGGAACTAGTTAACATTGCACTGCCTACTCTGCCTGACTGGCAGCAGGGGTCTGAGGTCCACAATGATTGCTGAACTCATAAGATGTAATAGGCTCCACCCAGTGCCAAATTTAACTTTAACAGAGGCTATGAGACAGCTAATAAATAGCACAACATTTACATCAGTGGCATGACAGAGGTCATGAAGGTCCCCAAGCTTCCAACTCTCCTCAATTTCTGTATACTTGGTACCACTGTGGTCACAAAGCTGAGTGGGCAAGGACAGAGATCAGTTCTGGGGACTGTGACTTTTACATCTTGCTACACCTTGCTCAGGGGTAACTAACATTGTCAGAGCACTTGTAATTCATCAGTTACCAATCACTCATTAGTTACAGGTTAATCAATAGATAACCTCAGTGAGGTATGGATTCTTGATCTGTACATAGCGTTTTGTCTTGGGTCAATGCTATGCATTATCTATGAATTCTTTAAGTTAATATCACAAGAAGGATTTAACTGAAGATCAAATCTTGTGTGTCCCTGAGGTTAGAGAAAAGACTATAACCAGCTATTGGCCCTTTCCTTCCAAGTTTATTTATTTTTATTTTCTTATTTTTAATTTTTATTGAAATATAGTTGATTTACAATGTTGTATTAGTTTCAAGTGTACAGCAAATTGATTCATATATATATGTACATTAAAAAAAATCTTCTTTAGATCCTTATCCATTATATGTATATATATATATATGTACATTAAAAAAAAAATTCTTCTTTAGATCCTTATCCATTATAGGTTAGTACAAGATATTGAGTATAGTTCCCTGAGCTATAGAGCAGGTCCTTGTTGGATGTCTGTTTCATATATAGTTGTGTGTATATTTAAATCTCAAACCCCCCTTTCTCGTTTGGGTCCCATCACTTCATGGGAAATAGATGGGGAAACAGTAGAAACAGTGGCAGACTTTCTTTTTTTGGGCTCCAAAATCACTGCAGATGGTGATTGCAGCCATGAAATTAAAAGACGCTTACTCCTTGGAAGGAAAGTTGTGACCAACCTAGATAGCATACTGAAAAGCAAAAACATGACTTTGCCAACAAAGGTCCGTCTAGTCAAGGCTATGGTTTTTCCAGTGGTCATATATAGATGTGAGAGTTGGACTGTGAAGAAAGCTGAGCACCAAAGAATTGATGCTTTTGAACTGTGGTGTTGGAGAAGACTCTTGAGAATCCCTTGGACTGCAAGGATATCCAACCAGTCCATTCTAAAGGAGATCAGCCCTGGGATTTCTTTGGAAGGACTGATGCTAAAGGTGAAACTCCAGGACTTTTACCACCTCATGCAAAGAGTTGACTCATTGGAAAAGAGTCTGATTCTGGGAGGCATTGGGGGCAGGAGGAAAAGGGGACGACAGAGGATGAGATGGCTGGATGGCATCACTGACTCGATGGACGTGAGTTTGAGTGAACTCCAGAAGTTGGTGATGAACAGGGAGGCCTGGCGTGCTGCAATTCATGGGGTCGCAAAGAGTCGGACACGACTGAGTGACTGAACTGAACCGAACCATAAATTTGTTTTCTATGTCTGTTAGTCTATTTTTGTTTTGGATATAAATTCACTTTTATCATTTCTTTAGATACCACATATAAGTGATATCATAATGATATTTGTTGTTCTCTGTCTGGCCTACTTCACTTAGTACAGTAATCTCTAGTTGCACCCATGTTGCTGCAAATGGCATGATTTCATTCTTTTTATGGTTGAATAATATTCCACTGTGTGTATATATATATACTGCATATTCTTTATTCATTCAACTGTCTGTGGACATTTAGGAAATGCTTTGGCTATTGTAACTAGCTCTGCTATGAACATAGAGGTACATGTATCTTTTTGAATTAGTGTTTTGTCACAGGTATATACCCAGGTGTGGGATTGTTGGATCATATGATAGCTCTATTTGTAGTTTTTTAAGGAACTTTCTTGCCGTTCTACACAGTGGCTGCACCAACTTATATATTTTAGCCTGGTCCTAGGAACATTATGTGAACAAAATGAATATAACCCTCCTTATCCCTTTCTTTCTTGAGATGTCATATCCGCTATGGTTTTTATCTTCTTCCCTCTTTTATTCCCAGTTTCCAGGGAGATATCATGTTCCACATTTTTGCACAATTTCTTATTCAAATTTGGTTCTGTTAAGATCCTCCCTTGAGATACTGAGAAAGCCCTGTCAAGCTGAAAAATGATTACTGCATTTTATAAAGAAGAAATCAAGGCTGACACTAGATAATTTACTTGAGACAATACTCTCATTAGATTTGGTGAAAAGATCCAGGTGTCCCCGGTGCCAAAGTGAGTGCCCTTTCCGCCTACTATGTTGCTAAATCATCAGGTGCAAGGAGCACAACTGAGCTGAAGAGGGACCACACCACTGCTATGGGATGCTGGTCCCTGTTAGAGTTCTGTTTCTGTTGCCATCATTGCTGCAGTTGTCGAGCATCTGACTGTTCTCGAGCCTTGTCACCACCTTGACCCTGGCAACTGTCACTGTTTCTCTTTGCCCAGTTTCATCACTGTCCTACAGCTCCAGAATGGATAGACTTGGCCCTGCCCTCCTTTTATAGACTACTTCCTGGAAAGTCTTGTCACTGGAGCTCAATTAGTTTTTTTAAGAAAGATTTTTTTTTGATGTGGACCATTTATAAAGACTTTATTGAATTTGTTACAATTGCTTTTATTTTTTATGGTTGACTTTTTCAGGCGAAGGCATGGGGGGTCTTAGCTCTCCAACCAGGGATTAAACTTGCACCTCCTGCATTGGAGGGCGAAGTCTCAACCACTGGATCACCATGGAAGTCCCTGGGCAAATTAATTTTTTAAACCACTTTTGAAAATTGAAATATAATTAATTTACAGTTTTGTATTAGTTTCAAGTATACAGCAAAGTGATTCAAATATACATACACACACATGCATATCCATTCTTTTCTAGATTATTTTCTCTTCTAGGTTATTATTAGGCTTTCCAGGTGGCACTCAGTTCAGTTCAGTTCAGTCACTCAGTCATGTCCGACTCCTTGCGACCCCATGAATTGCAGCATGCCAGGCCTCCCTGTCCATCACCAACTCCCAGAGTTCACCCAAACTCATGTCCATTGAGTCGGTGATGCTATCCAGCCATCTCATCCTCTGTCATTCCCTCCTCCTCCTGCCCCCAATCCTTCCCAGCATCAGAGTCTTTTCCAATGAGTCAACTCTTCGCATGAGGTGGCCAAAGTACTGGAGTTTCAGCTTTAGCATCATTCCTTCCAAAGAAATCCCAGGGCTGATCTCCTTCAGAATGAACTAGTTGGATGAGAATGGCATTGAAACATGTATACTATCATGTAAGAAACGAAGCACCAGCCTATGTTCGATACAGGATACAGGATGCTTGGGGTTGGTGCACAGGGATGATCCAGAGAGAGGATATGGGGTGGGAGGAGGGAGGGGGATTCAGGATTGGGAGCTTGTATACACCTGTGGTGGATTCGTGTCAATGTATGGCAAAACAATACAGTATTGTAAAGTAAAGTAAAAATAAAATTAAAAAAAAAATCTGCCAGAAAAGAAAATTGTGAGACAATATTCAATTTGACAAAATATTTTTTCAATTTTTCATTTAATTTAATTTTTTGCCATTTAAAAATGTTATTTTATATTGGAGTATAGTTTATCAACACCATTGTGTTAATTTCAGGTGCAGGGCAAAGTGATTCAGTTATGCATAGACTTTTACCTATTCTTTTTCCATTTCTTTTCCTATTTAGATTATTATCAAATATTGAGCAGAGTTCCCTGTGCTATATTTAAATAATACATCTATTCATTTTTAATACAAAGTTTCCCTGATAACACTTTGGTGACCTGGACTTCCCTTTGATCTTTGCTTTTGGACACCCAAGTGTCTCAGCACTGGGGTCCATTGCACTGGATCCCAGGGAGTGAATGCTAGTCAACTTTTCTAGAGCTATGCTGGCCAAAGTTTGGGAGCAATAAAAATGGTCCCTGTCCTCAAAGCCTCACCATTTTAAGAAGTATGGAAGATGACATTATTGTTCAGCAACTATTCACTCCCCCACCACCGCGGGAGGTGTTCACTCCTCTCTCCACCGGGGCTGGGCTTGGCTATGTGACTTGCTCTGGCATGGAAAATGTGTATAGGAACGTCCAGTGCACCATTCTGAGCCCAGGCCTTGAAGGGCCTGTGCATTTCTGCCTTTGACACATTTTCTGCCATCACTGTGAAAGGACAGTGCTCCAGGAAGCCAGTGAGGATGAGAGATGTATGAGCGGACCTCAACTCAGCCTGTGGCCTGGCCAAACCTGTAGACACACCAGTGAGAAATAACGCCTACCTTATTTCACAGATGCTGGTTATATCACTGAAATTTTGTTATTTTGCAGCAAAAATTGGTGCCTAGGGACACATGGTGATAATGAGCATACTAGTATAACACATGGGAGGACGCAGGAGGAGGCGTGATGCATGGAGTCTGCATCCAGGTGCAGCTGCAGCTGTGTGACGCCTGCCCCACATGCCTCACACTGACCCCCCTGCCGTGGTTAATTGGATTGTTCTCTGAGAGAGGTGAGAGGTGGGACTGTTCCCTCTATGTCCATTATTTAAATTTCCTCATGCACCCCTGGCAGTTAGGGCTTCCCTAGCAACCTCTAGGCAACTCAGTTATCAGCACCAGTTCTGCTAGAAACCCTGCAATTATTCAGGGAGGTTGGCACTTGACTTTACATGTTATAATTATTTCAAAATATAAATGGCAACCTTTTGTCCTTTAGATAGTATTGTGGGAGATCTGGAGATCTTTTATATTTTCTTTTTCAACACAGTTAAATAGCTAATGATGCCTTTGTGCATGTGAGCATGCTAAGTCACCCTAGTGGTGTCCAACTCTTTGGACCCTATGGACTGTAGCCTGTCAGGCTCCTCTGTCCATAGGATTCTCCAGGCAAGAATACTGGAGTAGGTTGCCATGCCCTCCTCCAGGGGATCTTCCCAATGGAGAGATGGAACTACTGTCTCCTATGTTTCCCGCATTGGCACGTGGGTTCTCTACCCACTGAGCCACCCGGGAAGCCCAATGATTCCTTTGCCTGATCTCAATTCTGAGATAACTATGTTAGTAAAACCACTGTTGTGATTAGAGAGAACAAGACATCACAGGGCAGGGCTGCCTCCCAGACTGGTGATGTCCTAAAGACTCAAACCCAGAATGTGTGCATTTTTAAAACTGAAGTATAGTTGACTTACCCTGTAGCATTAATTTCAAGAGTACAGTAAAGTGATTCAGTTATGCATATACATATATCTATTCTTTTTCAGATTATTTTCTCTTATAGATTATTATAGACTATTGAGTAGAGTTCCTTGTTCTATGCAGCAGGTCCTTGTTATTTATATTTTATATTAGGTATCTGTTTTATATATTTTATATATGTATCAATTCATTCCAAACTCCTAAATTTTCCCTCACTTCTTTCCCTAAGGGTCTATTTCTATTGCATTTGAAGTCCATGAAAGTGAAGGGACCTGCTTAAGGTCCCATAGCTATGTGGCTGGTACTGGGAACCAAGATTGATGGAGTATCTACCATGAGGCTTTTCCTCTGCTCCAATTTTTTTGTTAACACTTTAATTCCTGCAACATTCCTGTAAACATTATTGTCCTTCCTACTATTCTACAGTTGGAGAAACTGAGGCACAAAGAAGAAAACTGTCAAGCTCTCACCCTCATTACCCCTACCGTTCCGCCGGCATGGAAGACCTTTAAGGCAATTTCATTAAGTTAAGGATTTCAAATATCGAGAGATATTTGATGGCTTTTCTGCACTGATTCTCATCTTATCTGTGAGTCTGCTTCTCCTTTGCTTTATTCACTATTTTATTGTCTATTTTAGAATCCACCTATAAGTGATATCAATCAAGATTTGTCCTTCTCTGTCTGACCTAGCTCACTTAGTGTGATGCTCTCCAAATCCATGTTGCTGCAAGTAGCAAAATTTCTTTCTTTTTGTAGCTGAGTAGTAGCCCATTGTGCATATGTACCACATCTTCTTTATCCATTCCTCTATCGAAGGACATTTGGGTTGTTTCCGTGTCTTGGCTAATGTAAATAAGTTTGCAATGAACATTGGGATGTATTTTTTCAAATTAGTGATTTTGTTTTTGGATATATATGCAGGAGAGGAATTACTGGGTCATATGGTAGTTTTATTTTTAGTTTTTTGAGAAACCACTTTACTGTTTTCCATAGACTTAAATGAAGAAATCTTTTTTTTTTTTTTTTAACGAAGAAATCTTTATTGAATTCATTACAATATTGTTTCTATTTTATGTTTTGCTTTTTGGCCACATGGCATGTGAGATCTTAGTTCTCTGACCAGGGATCCAACCTGTACCTCCTGCATTGGCGGATGAAGTCTTAACCACTGGACTGCCAAGCAAGTCCGAGTGTCTGGTCTTAAAGTAAGTCTTAATCCATTTATTCACACAGATTACTTCCAGAGAGTGCTTTATTCACTCTATGATCAGGGCCACTAATAAAGAATGAAAATGATGAGGACAAGAACAATACTCACAGTAATGTGTGGGGTCATGAGGGCCGTGGGTGGTCTCCTAAGAGCCTTGGGTTCTGGGGTCGAGGTATTACTGATCCTGCAGGAAAAGCAAGCCTGAAGTAGGATGAGGAATCATAAAGGAACCTGGCTTTGGTCTAAATGGAGAACAACCCTTTTGTTCATTTGGTGTGGGTTTTTATCACATAAGTCTTCACAGAGCAACTTTATTGAACCACAATCTTTCTGCTATATTGAGTGTATCTCTTATGAGATGATTATAATGATCCTTACTTTCCTCCAACATGCAATGACATGTCATACATTCCTGAGGGTGAAATTTCCTTCAATGAGCTCTAAGAAAAGAAACCAGTTTTCAAAATTTATCATGAAACAAAATTAAAAGGCATATAAAATAATTTTTTCTCACATTGGGTTCTAATCTCAGATCTGCCATTTCCCAACTGTTTTTATTTTTTATTTTATTTTTTTGCTGCACCTCATGGCTTGTGAAATCTTAGTTCCCCAACCAGAGATTGAACCCAGGCCACAGCAGTGAAAGTGCTGAGCCCCCTGGCCACTGAACCACTGCCAGAGAACTTCCCCAACTTCTGTTTTTATCTTAGCTTCTCCTTCTTTTGTCTCTTCCTTCCTCTCTTGTTCCCTCCCTTTCTGCCTTCCTTACTTCTACTAAATTGGTTAGTATTTATCTGAATAGTTAGGGGGAAAAGGTGTATTTTCAAGAAGGATTTGAAGTGGTAAAGGCAATGACTTATTAATAACTAAATCTCTGGATAGACGTGGAGAATCTCATTCTAAGTGAAATAAGTCAGAAAGAGCAAGACAAATACCATATGATATTACTCGTATGTGGAATCTAAAATACAACACAAATGAACATATTTGTGAAACAGAAACAGACTCACAGATATTGAGAGTAGACTTGTGGCTGCCAAGGGGGAGGGGGTGAGGGAAGGATGGATTGGGAGTTGGGTTAGCAGATGTAAACTATTATATAAAGAGTGGATAAATGAAAGGTTCTGCTGTACAGCACAGGAAACTATATTCAGTATCCTGTGATAAATGATAATGGGAAAGAATATGAAAGAGAATGTATATATATGTTTAACCAAATTACTGTTCTGTACAACAGAAACTAACAGAATATTGTAAGTCAACTATACTTCAATAAAATAAAATTTAAAAAAAGAACTAAATCTTCAGTGTGTAGATCACACTTTTCAGCTCTTTTGACTCTATGTCAACCTTCTGGAAGAGATAGAGGTTCTACTACTATTTCTAGGATATAGGGAAAGTATTTAAATGCCTCTGTTAAGATTTAAGCCACTGAATGATGATGAAGCATTTTTTCTCACAGTTCTGAACAGAAGGACTCATGTTCCTGCATCCTACCCAATTCAGTTTGGGTTACCAAACTGCTTACAGCCTGGAAACCAACTTCCCACCATCGTCTGAGAGCTGAACACAGTAATAACAGGATTCTTTATATCCATTTACCTGAAACTGATGGAACACTAGTTACTCCACCACCACATCCAACATCTTTTCCAGTATCCCTTTGACTATGGAAAAATGATAACTTATGTCCTTGTTATTTGCCTGGCTCTGTGCTAGCCCGTTGTCCTTGAATTCTGGGTTTCAATCCTCATGAGAGGATTTAAGGATTGACACTGTTCCCCACTTTAAAGCTGGAACCGCGAGATGAAGAGGTGGATGAAGTCCACAGGTCCAGAATTCATACTGTTTAATTCAACCCAGTGAAAATACTTTAGTATCATTACTGATTAATTTTTATATGTGTAGTTCTTAAAGACACACCACGACTTTTAATTAGAATGCCTTATTGATGTTAATGGTTTCATGTTGATATAACAAAACTTTGACAGAAAAAAGTATGTTGTTTACCCGGCAGAGGAACAAAACAGTTAGAAAGACCTGTGGAGAGGGACTAGTCACTCAGGAATGGAAGTAGATTTAAATTAGTGAAAATTGCAGCAAAAATCTTTGTTAGGATTTTAATCATTTTAATTTTGCAAGGACTTATCACAGTTTCAGCAAGAAAGCTCAAACTGAAAAGAAGATGGATTACTCAAAATAGTTTTCCTAACAACAAACAAGGAAAAAAAAAAAAAGGTTTCCTGTAGGTAACCAAAGGAAACAACAATATGGATGAAATATTTTCTCCAAGTAGTTGAAAAGTTGGAAAGCTCTGTATGTTTAGTGATAGAGCAATGGTTATATGGTACATATGATATTGTCACTCTCTGTAATAATAAGCAGTACAATGATGGTTAATAACAACAAAAGAAAAGAAGTAGATCAACCTGTTTGTCCCAGGCCCTTGGGCCAGAACTCAAAAGCCTGGGACTTTTTGACTGTAAAGGTTCTGTTCTTTTTCCTCTTACATCTCACTCTCTGCCTGTTGCCCAGGCACTGCAGGGGGGCTCCCTGTGCTGTGGTTCTGGGAGAGAGTTGGGTGCCTGGGTGGCTTGGAAGAGGGGAGGAAGCAAGACCACTTGGTCGGACTAGTTACATACTGTTGATCCTCATCCTAGAGCATTTGTGTTCAGTCCATCTGTCTTAATTTGTCCAGGTTTTGCAAAAGAACTGGTGCTTTAACAAAACTGCAATTTGAAAAGCATTCAAGTCCTGCTAAAAAAGGAGGGTCCCCATTTCCTGCAGGCCCAGCAGACCCATGATCCTGGCAGATGTTCATCTCATGTCTGTTGACATAGCTGGGACTTAATAAGCCATGCTAAATGTCACAGCTTCGAGGGATGAAAACAGGAGTGGAAACACTCACAATCAGCCAAGGATATCAGCCCAACCCTGGGGACTAATGAGCTGGACTGATGCCAAGTTTATTATTATATTTAATAAAATGAAAAGTTAAAAAAGATATATTCTAAAGTGCTGTAAATAAATAAAATGCTAAGAAAAAAAGATAGTGCCAGCCCCACATGCCTCAAATTATAACCCCTCTTCCCCCAACTACTGTACAAAGCTGCCTCCAAGAGGAAAAGAGGTACAGTTTTGCTGAGAAAGGGAGTAACCTTAGCTAAGAGACTGGAGACTGCAGCAATCAGGAGGGAGGTCAGTTTGCAGTCACGGAACTCAGTGAGCTCTGGTGGAGATGGTAGGTCCAAGGCCACAGCTCGTAGACGGTGATGGGCCAGGGAGGCCCTGGGTTGCTATGGGAGGAGATGTGTCAGGGCAGGCTGGGCCCTATGTGGGGACAGACAATAACAAGATCCACGAGTAGGGTTGTTAGGAACGTTAGACTCTCTGGTATTGCATTGGAGGATTATGGGAATAGCAAGACCCCAGGCTTCTGCTCCTCACTCTGTGCACCTGGATTGCTGTTCCCCTTGCCGTCCTTCTTCCACACTTCAGTGCTCTGCACTGGTGACATCATCAAAGACTCACAATAATTCTCTGTGGTCTACACCAGTAGCCCCATTTAATAGAATGGGAAGCCAAAGTTCGGGAAGTTTCTGTAAGATGACCAAGATCTTCTACTTTGTGACAGGCATTCAAATGCCATTCATGATGTTTGCATCACCTCCTTGAATCAGAGAGAGTTTCAGGGCCATGGGTTTGGACTCCCTTTCCTGAACCCATAAAGGGCTCTATCAGAGAACTGCAGAGGAGGGGGTCCCTCATTTCCCTAGGAAGCTTTTCTCTGTGTAGCATCAAGCATCTCTGTGCACAATGTGCAGAGGATGGAATCTGGTTTTGGGGTTATTTTGTATCCCACTTCTTTAATTTTAGCTGCATGACCCTGATAAAGTTATTTAACCTCTCTTAGTCTATTAAAGAGATCTCTTTCTGATCTTTAGGAAGGATTGCAGGTGGGGGCAGTAATACCCACAAGGCTGTGTTTGAGTTTAGAGTAAACAGGGTGTGCAGTGTAACTGGGACCATTCCTAGCATCTAGTACATACCAATGAACCATAACACTGACTGCCAGGCAATTGCAGTTTCAGCACTGAGATACACAGATGATGCAGGATGCAGTGTAACAGGTATTGGACCTGCATCAGAGCAGCTGGGTTCTCATTCTGAGTCAGTGGTACATTAGTCCTGCAGATGTGGATGAGACTCTGAACCACTCTGAGCTTCAGTTTCTTCATCTGTAAAGTGGAAACTTAATCTTGATCTTTGTTCCTTGAACTCACCCCAGACGATTGCTCTGAAGAACATGATGTCTGTACAAGAGCTGTGTTTACAAAAGTGTCAGAGTTACACAAAAGAGGGAAAAGATCCTGTCCCCAACTGAGAGGCAATTTTGATGTGGTAGGTGACATGACTAGACACAGTTAGCTATGAAACTCCTGGGCTAAAGTTTGTATTGCACAAGGACCAAAATGATGCTACAGAGGACACCTGGGATTATGGCTGAACGCCTCCTGCAGGCATTAGGCTTATTTGGATTTGTTGGGTCCTCATTTCAGATGGAGGAGGTATGCTAAACTCTTGGGGAGATTTTTGCTTTCAGGAAATAAACATTGGAACTATAACAATGGGCAAAATAGACACACTCTTCTGTTTTCATGGAGCATATTTTAGTGGGGAGAAGACAGACAATTTAACTGATCAAAACCCTACCAACTACACAGCTAACACATATAGTTTTCTGGATAGTGTAAAGTGCCATGGAAAAAAACAAAACAAGAAAGAGGGTGAACACTAGTCAAAATAGTCATCTTTAAAAAGTCTACAAATAACAAATGCTGGAGAGGGAGTGGAGGAAAGGAAATTCTCCTATACTGTTGGTGGGAATATAAATAGGTGCAGCTACAATGGAGAATGGTATGGAGGTTCCTTGAAAAAAAAAAAAAAAACAACTAAAAATAGGGCCTATCCTATGATCCAGTAATCCCACTCCTGGGCATGTATCTGAAGAAAACCATAATTTGAAAAGATACACGCACACCTTGTTTATAGCAGCACTGTTCGCAATAGCCAAAACACGGAAGCAACCTAGATGCCTATTGACAGATGAATGGAAAAAAAAGATGTAGTAAATATGGAACACTACTAAACCATATACAAAGAATGAAATAATGCCATTTGCAGAAACATGGGTGAACCTAGAGATTATCATACTAAGTAAAGTAAGTCAAAGACAGATGATATATGATATCACTTATATGTGGAATCCTAAAAAATAACACAAATTAACTTATTTGCAAAAGATCAAAAGACTCACAGACATAGAAAACAAACTCAGAGTTACTAAAGGAGAAAGTTGGGGGTGGGAGATAAATTAGAAGTTTGGGATTAACATATACCGATCACGGTATATAAAATAGATAAACAACAAGGACCTACTGTATAGCACGGGGAACTCTACTCAGTATCTTGTAATAACCTATAATGGAAGAGAATCTGGAAAAGAAAAAATGTGTATCTTTAACTGAATCACTCTGTTACACACCTAAAACAAACACAATATTGTAAATTAACTATACTTCAAATTGGAAAAGGTTAAAAAAAAAGATGATAAAAGTGTCACTGGGGAAGGATCATGGGGAGGGCTATGGGACAGGGTCATTGGGGAAGGGATTTACAGTTAATTAATTTATTTAGTTAGTTTTTGGCTATGCACTGCTGTATGCAGGATCTTAGTTCCCTGACCAGGGATCAAACCCTTCTGCCCTGCAACGGAAGTGTGAAATCTTAACCACTGGATAGACAGGGAAGTCTCTACAGTTTTAAAAATGATGCTTGCAGACACCCTCACTGCAAAGTGTCCTCTGAATGACATCTGAAGGAGGTCAAGGACAGGAATGTAATGTAATGGGTGGTATGCTCTAGGAAGAGTGTTCCAGGTGGAGGGAATGACAGGTGCAAAGGCCCTGAAGTGAGGGTTGTAGGTCTGTTTACAGGGTATGAGCAGGTTTGGCGTGGGCTGCATACAGTACTGGCAGGGCCTGAATGGGGCACTCGATGGGGAAGCTCTGGAAAGGCAGGAGTCGTTCTGCCAAATTCACCTTTTATTTGGAATTAGATTGTCTTTTATTTGGAATAAGTTAAAGGAGGGCTTTGAACCAAGGAGGGTTGTGACCTGAGTTACATTTTTACAGGGTCCCTCTGGTTGCTTTGTAAGGAAAAACAAGGAGGAGAAGAGGCCAGAAGTTAAGAGGTTATCAGGAAAAAAATTTTTTTTCATTTCTTTACTTTTGTGTCTTTATGAGATAATGGATGTTCATTTAAACTTACTATGATAATCATTTCAGGATATATGTAAGTCAAATCATTGTGCTGTATACATACATTGATTGTGCTGGATACCATAAATGTATTCAGTACTGTCAATGACATCTCCATAAAACTGGAAGGAAAAAAAAAAAAATAAAGGTAAGCTATTTCAACCTGGCTTCCACCATTATGAGACTGAAAAAGAAGGAAGTTAAGAAGCTATTGCAATAATGTAGGTAAGCAGGTTTGCTCCTAGGACTGCATCTGCCTAAGTTAATTTTGTATACATTCTCCTTCCACCCCAGAGTGTTTGGTACATTGCAGGTGTCCCCTAAGCCTTGTTAAAATGGAAAACGCGAATGTAGCATTCTCTGGTGATTACAGAGCATGCGCATCGCTACTGGGATTCCAGCCTCAGCATCCCTGCCGTGTGACCTGGGACATGTCAGTTTCCCTCTCTGTGTTTCAGGTCCCTGATCTGTAAATAGAGTAATAACAGCCTCAACTCTGTAAGCTTATTGTGAGGATGGCATAGAATAATGTACGTGAAGGGCTTGGAAGTGGGTTTCACAAATATCAGTAATTACCAAAGTAAGAGCAGACTTTATGTACCTTTGTTGAAGAAAGGGAAACGTTGAGAGAAACATATTAGAAATATCCCTGAATGATTTTGAAATGTGAGAAGTATTTCTTTTGCAATATTTCTATCCCAACAACACAATTTTTTTGTTGACCATCACTTTTCTTTCCTGGACTGAAATCAGATTTTGGTTTTGATGATGCAGATGGACTGGTGGTCTAACAGGGCAGGAATGGGGATGTGGGCTCTATCCCTGGCCCAGATTTCTCCATATGGAGCAGCCTGTGTCCTTTCCTCCTATCAGGTTTCACGGCAGCCGCGTTGTGAGTTTATTGCTAATGTTATTAGTTTCTAATCAGGGCCTACCGAGATTATTACCTAATACTTATCGCACTGCACTTCTAACCAGATGTCAGAAATAATGAGCCAATAAAACTGCTATTAATTTTGTTATGAATGACAATTTTAGGCTCTAAGAGCTCAAGATGAGGGGCCTTATAAAAGCAGGGCACAAATAATTGGGGTGCTCAAAAGTAATAGCAAAAATGGTGAGAATATGAATGAATATGTAAGTGTTTCTGATTTAACAGCAAAACACGCAGCTCTGAATACTAACACTTCTCATGCAGTTTCCTGGGATGAATGGAGCTGTCCTCAGGATCCGGTCTGTAGGGTTTGGGCAGAATGGCCAAGGAAGTTTACTCTCTACAGGAAGAAATTATGGTGCCACCATAGCCCTGTTTACCACTGTCCCGTTTGGTTCCAATGAGAGAATAGGGTTCATAGGTCCCTGGAACAGAAGATTTCCCTGAGAACTCAGTGAAACGTGCTTATTTTGCTGCTAGGCTCTGGGGCATCCTGATTGACCCCTGGTTGCCCGCCCTGACAGACACTCCAGTTTTGAGAAATACCCTCTTTCTACCTGCGTCGTCTATCATCCTGTATGCAGCTGTGGGAGGCTCGTGTTCAAATCCTAACTGCACCACTCTGAGGAAGTGATGGAAACGTCATTCTGAATCTCAGCTCTCTCATCTCCCAAAGGAGTGATATGAACAGCCCCTTCCTTCAGAGGATAACAGTGCAGCATTCAGAGGAATAACAGATAAAAGGAGCTTAGCGAAGTGCCTGCACCTCCATGAACTGGATCAAATGTTGCTGTCTGTTTAATGATGCAAACATGTTCTTTCTCCTTCATCCTTGCCTGTTCATTCCTTCTTTTCATTCCCTCACTTGGATGCTACTTACCAGGTGCAGGAGAGGGTACCACTAAAAGGTTCCCTTCCTTTCTTCCCCATCAACATACGCATAACTCTGCCCCGAGTGCCTTCACTTTGGTTCAACATTTTTGTTTTTATTATATTTTTGGAAGTTTAGTTGATTTATGATATTGTGTTAATTTCTGCTGTACAGAAATGTGACTCAGCCTGGAGACAAGGATTGAGAAGATGCAAGAAAGGTTTAACAAGGACCTAGAAGAAATAAAAAAGAGTCAATATACAATGAATAATGCAATAAAAGAGATCAGAAACACTCTGGAGGCAACAAATAGTAGAATATCGGAGGCAGAAGATAGGATTAGTGAAATAGAAGATAGAATGGTAGAAATAAATGAATCAGAGAGGAAAAAAGAAAAACGAATTAAAAGAAATGAGGACAATCTCAGAGACCTCCAGGACAATATGAAACGCTCCA